>RJWH01002662.1:0-211093 GCA_004363575.1 Solenodon paradoxus
GGGGGAGGGGGAAGTCAGGGGAGGAGCAGAGGGAATCATGGTCTGGAAGAAACTGTATTTTAAGTACCGAAGATTCCTAAATATTCCATAGTACTTCTGCATCTACGGTTTCTCAAACAAATTCAGGTGTGGATAGTGTATTCCTTGGGGTCACATTTTCTAGATCAGAAGGCCAAACATCACATGGTTGCAGGACCTGACTAGGGTCAGGCTGGAAGACAGACCAGAAAGAGAACTCTCTTCACTTTTATTCCTCTGCTCTTCACCCTAGACTGCACTGCTTTAGTGCTAGTGCTAAAAACTCGGCCCCACAGATGTTCTTTGAGCACATCTAAGAATGCACTGGAGGGTGTTTGCAGACGTGATTATAAGCTGGCTTGGAAAATGAACTGTTTACCAGAGTTTGGAATGAAGAGATTTCATTGGTAGGTGGTGCTTTATTGATAGGCTTGCAATGGGATCCCAAGTATCATCAGTACCACCGAGTCCAACTGGTAGTGCCATTAACAAGCAGGGGGCAGGCTGGATGTACCTACCACTGCCCAACATTCGAAACTTTCAAAAATCCTTTTGTTTTTTGTTTTTGTTTAAAAAAAAAAAAAAAAACACCTCAAATTTCCTTCTGCAGGACTCTTCTCTCCCGTCATTTAAAAATTTATAAACATTTAAAGAAAAATCAAATCCATATGCTGCGGAGTCAACAACATTTAAATCATTAAGCCACATTGCGTAAAGCTACTTGATATCCAAGACTCAGGCTTTTGTCTTCTAAGTGGAATTCCAAAAGGTTCGAGCACTTTATTAACTCGTTTGATCATGGACTTTCTCAGATTAACGGATCATCTGGAAGCAAGCCATTTCCGGGGGTCTTGATGTTCTCATCAATACATTGGGTTTACTACAGCATGTCTGTGTTCCCTGGGGCTCTGACACTCAGGGTCTGGCATTGGGGGGGCTGCGGCTCACAGGCACAAGGAGCTGCCTGTGCTCTCAGTGATTTAGTCTTGCTGGCCTTAGTTTCTTTGCTTATAAAAATGCACCGTTAGTACCTACCCAACACAGTTGTGCAATTCAATAAGGTAGCAGGCAAAATGCTGAGATCCGGGTCTGGAGCATACAAAACATTAAATAAATAAAATAAATAAATGTACACCTGGCTTCTTACGAGTCTGATAACAGCTATTATAAAGACACGGGCTACCACTTACCAGGTGTTACCGTCCAGGCAAGCGCTGTGCATTTTACATGTGTTATTTCAACACTCACACAATCCTAGGTGGTAGGTAATTTTTTATTCCCTTTTTTGCAGACAAAGAGAATGACATTTAAGAAGCTTCTTGCTCCAAAGCCTACAGCTAATAAGTGGTCGAGGCTGGAATGTAACTGACTCTCTGGACTGGACATTAAAGTGGGGTCTTTTAGCCACCGGTCAATAATGGCTTACCTGGGTAGAATGCCGGGCCATTGGTCACGGCCAGAGAACAGGCATCTCCAGCCATTTGAAAATGCTCTGGGCCGGGGCTGAAAACTGATTCAGAAAGTAACAAACACTAGTCTCTAGTATAGATTCGTATTGTTCATCACTTCTCAGTTGTAATTCATTCACCTCATGAAAGTCGCTTTCCTCTTTAACATTAGCTTACGATTTCTGTGTTTCTTCTGAAATTTCTCCCCAGTGATTTGCTACCCTCCCGTCAAATTCAGCTAATTTCTCAAGGCAGAGCATCTCAACACAATTTTTATTCATGTATTTATTTGTTTGTTTTTTACCATAGGAAAACCACGAACAAAACCCAGCACACAATCTTAAGTAAATAAATGTGTATCCACAGTGGGGCTTATGTGCTTCCCCTGGAAATAAAGAGCTAGCTTTATATGCCTGCACATTTCTTCAACAGACATCCCTGTAGCTCTGCCAACTGAGACACCGATGTGCCAACCATGAAAATACCAAGGACTTGGATTCGAGACCTGGAGTCAGGGCGAAAAACAAAAACATTAACCATGAAATACATAAAGATATTTCTTCTTCCTCTATGTTTCTTCTCTTTAGAAAACAATCTTAAGAAAAATTAGACATGAAAAGTCATTCTATAGGTGTCTGAAAACAATGGAAGCAGGAACATACACTCATCAGTCTTTCTCCCTATTCTGGCCTCATTCCAGTCTCTTTCCCTCTCTTTGAACGGAAGGTACTTCTTAAACATGCCTCACGCCTTCCTACTCCAGGGCCTTTGCACCTTCTCCCCGCAAACTCAAATTCCCCTTCACCTTTGCTCTTTGCCTTGGTAATTTCTAGGAATCTTCCAAAGTTTGGCTCAAACTGCCCTCATGAAAAAGGCAGGATAGGATCCCCCGCGGCACACGCTCATAGTAACTGTGTGATGAACGGTGTCATGTTTGTCAGCTGTTGAAGGTAATCTCCTTGAAGACTGGCACCTTCTTTTCTTTATTTTCATTGTTATAGCTCCTGTGGCAAGTGAAATCATGTGTAAGCTCAATAATCAATGAAAAGCTCATAGGTTTCTTAAAGGTTCATATTATAGTTTATTCTGGAAACCGGATACAACCCAAACATTAGTGCTTAAGAGTTGTTTGGAGCCCACAAATCTGCCTTTCTAGCATTAACCCCATTTGGACCACACAGGCAAATAATACCTTGAACACCATGGAAAAGTGCAGAGAACCTGTGTTTTACAGCTAACACGGGATTTTTAATACCACTCCTGGCTTAGAAGCGCCAGATACTCTGTTGAATGCTGATAAAGAGACACTAGCTAATGGTACAGGTGTCTGTCTTCAAGAATAATGCATTTTGCGGGGAGAGAGAGAGAGAGAGGCAAGCAGGCTCTGAAGCTCCTGCAATGAGAGGACTGATCCACGGGCTGTGGGGGCCCTGCGGGGCCTCTGGGAAGCTTCCTGAGAAAGTGAGGGTTAAATGAACTTCAGTGGAAGGAGGCTGCACAGCAGTGCTGTGGGGCCGGCCGGGGCACCCAGGAAGCACGGCTGGTGTAAGTGGGAGAGAGGGCGGCCAGCACAGGCAGCTCACACATCTCCGAGACTGGGAAGAGGACAATCTGGAGGAGGAAATCTTTGAAGGTAGTCAACTTCCTCACTGCTGGGCATTCCAGCTGGTTCAGAAAATTCTGAAACGTTTCCATGTTCTCTTACTCATAGTTATATGGAGAGAGAAATCCACGCCCTCTTCCCTGCCCCTGAGATCATCCTGCCGCATGACATGCACCCACCCCGCACACTGTGTTTTTTTAATGAAATTGCAAAGAGTAGCGATTAGTCCCTCCTGATGTGGTTTGCAAACACCCAGCAATAAAGTTAAGAAATGGGTGACAGCACAGAATTTCCAAAGTATTAAAAGTTAATTTAGAGCTTTTATATGAATCCCCCAAAGGTCCAGACAATAAATTCTATATTCTAGTCCATAACCACGCCTCCTGCCCCAGCCCAAGCTCTCCTCTCTTGAACTTCAAAGTCTGCCCGGCCCCCCCAGGACTTCTCTGGCCAGGAGCAGGTCGCGAGCACAGCTCGGGAACTGGCAGATTTAGGGCCTGTCCTCTCCCCTTTCTGAATGAGACCGCCTGTCAGCTAGGGTCACTGTCCTCTGGATGAAGGCGCATTTTAAAAATACTCTGAGCCAATGACTCTAGACATGTTGGTCTCTTGTTAATACAGGGTCATAAATTCTAAATTCAGCAATGACAAATAACCCTGTGCAAGTTATTAATACTTCATAAAACAAAGACTCCAACTTTTGTTTGGTTCTCTTATGTTCTTCCCTCCTCAGTATCTGCCTGTCTCCTAATTTTTCTTTTCTCCTCTTCTTACATCTGTCTTTTCTCAGACTCTCTTCATAGTCCTGAGTTCATTTTTGATTGTTAAAACTGTTTTTCCAAGTATGCAGTTTGCAAACTTAGACTTTGATAACCTCGTGGAATTTTCAAGAGGAATTTTTTTTTTTAAGAAATCACTTGTCTTTGTTACAGCTGTTGTATTCGACTTCAAGATTTCTTTTACCACCGAATTAAAGGGGATTTCATAATTTGCATTATTTGCCTTAAACTAAGGCTCTTTTTTTTATATTTTACTTGCTTATCACCTTTTGTTCTTTTTCGAAGTTTCTCTCGTCCATTCCAATCATCTAGCTCACTTATCCAGCAGCTCTTTCACCTCCCCTCCCCTCTCTGTCCCTTTCACAGCTGGGTTTCTCTCCAACTTCCCTTCTGCCCTTTCTGGGCTTGATTTTCTCATTGGTAGGTCTTAGAATAATGGGAGGGAAAAAATGATTCAGATACTTCATTGGCACCGCCATCAAGCCAGCTGTGGCTAGAGCAAAAAGGGTTCCACGAAGGTGCTTTAAAAATTCATTTAACACAACTTAAAAGAAATGCCTTTACATTAAAAGAGAGCAATCTGAAAGTCTTAACAGAAACGTCTCAGACTCACTCATGTGGATGAACAGTCCCATTACCTGTCCATTTTCAGTCAGTACTTCTCTCTGCTGTCTTGAACCGAGTTCCAGGCAAAACTGACTCCAAGAACACTTGCTAAATGTAAACACCCATCTTGCATCCTACCAGTCCCAGTGCTTGCTCTTTTAAGTGGGTGTCACCAGCACTTTCCTGTCACTTCTTAAGGCCCAGTGTTTTACAGCTTTCCAGGCAGAAGGAGGCCGACTGCCGGGGTACCCTTGAAGCAGATGAGGCATCTCCAAATATCTACCAGATGTCCTGCTGGATCTCAGGATGAATCCATTATTGATCAGATCTCTCGCTAGGGTAACTTTCACCAGGTTTCTCTCACACTGGCTACGAGGAGCTGGATTGAGCAGGAGCAAGGAGACGAGATAATAACAATAAACAGACAGGGTCTAAAGCCAAGAGTGAGAACAAAAGCAATCCCGGGTCCCCTTGACGGTTGCTCCCCCAGTGCCAGGTTGCAAATCACTTTCTGTTTCCTTCTCACTGAGCTCACACACATTTCAGAGACATAAGGTCTAAAATCCTGCCCATTCGTGTTTTTGTTCAAGGAAATATTTACATGAGAGAGACAGGACGAAAGAAATTCACAAGTGTCTTGGAGGAAATTATCAAAAGAGATGGC
This sequence comes from Solenodon paradoxus, assembly GCA_004363575.1. Taxonomy (NCBI): domain Eukaryota; kingdom Metazoa; phylum Chordata; class Mammalia; order Eulipotyphla; family Solenodontidae; genus Solenodon; species Solenodon paradoxus. The sequence continues at coordinate 5,119 of RJWH01002662.1, forward strand.
CGTTCATCCTGGGAAGTGGAAAGGACGACTTAATTCTCGGTTCCTGTCTAATCACAATCACTTGCAGCCTCAAAAGCAGGTCCTGATTACAGTGGACGCCAAAGGCATATTTTCCATGTTCAAAGCAGAATCCATCATCTTCTCCCCCTCCTTCCAAACCTGCAGTCTCTCATCCAATTGACCTAATGCATCACTGTCACATTAATTTTGCTAAAGCTCTTTACTCTCCCCTGCCTTGGATAGTTTCAGGAAGTTGGTGTGAGTCAAATACATGAGTTAGCGTATCCAGTCAGTATGGATCGAAGGCCTGTGTCAGGGCGAACAGAGAGCAAGAAGACATGGTGATGCCCAATGGAGCAAGAAAATAGTCATGTAAACCAATCCAAAGAAATGGAAGAAGTTGAGTCACAGAGCTGTCATATGGTGTGCTACAGTGCAAAGAAGCTTTTAAAGCATTAGAAGGGGCTAGGCTGGGATTATCAGGGAAGGCTTCATGGAGAAGGTGACATTTGAGCGCACTTTCCAAGAATAGGTAATATTTTCGCAGACAGAGTAGGAGGCTACTCACCAGGGGTGTGGAAATATGAGAAATGATGTTTATTGGAACAGCGACCAATTCCAGGTCAAAGTACAGGGAGTCACTGGGTAGGTAGGCAAGCGACGTTTAGAAGATGACAGGCTTTGTGTTCCATAATCCATAATGAGTTTTGAAGATAATCCTACTGGAGAGGGTGATCTGCTGATAAACTTTAAGCTGGGCGTGATGTAATCGTATTTTGACTTAGACTGATAACTCGATGATAGGGGAGGAGGTGGCGACTCATGGGTGTGCTGGAATGGGGAGGCACTAACGTGGCCACAGGACGAAAGTGCCTCCATCAGAGGGAAACGGAGAATTGATAGGAGTTGGGGAGCTGATTAGATGTGAAAGTCTGAAGAGTGATAGACAATAAATTGATATAGATCACTAACCTAATTTTAAAAAAGAAAAGCCTTCAGTGATGTCTTATGACTTACCAAATTAAACTGAAAATATTCTGCCTGATACTCAACACTCAAGAATCTGAGTCCAATCTATCTTTCTTACTTTATTTCCCAATATTTCTCTGCAGGGAAAAAAAAGGAAGGAATGTTAATTGCTTTCCCTGTGTTTTTCTGATTTTCCTGTCATTGCTCAAGCTTTTTGCTCTGCATTGACAACTCTTAATTCTTCTGGTTGAAAATCTCCCATGGGTCAATTAATCCATGTTCCTTTGTCATCTCCTCAATTGAATAGGATCTCTCTCTCAGAGATTTCATAGGAAAGTGATTCATTTCTCTAGTTTCATTTATTTCCATCATTCTTTGCATTTGTTTATTAGTCTTTTCTCCTTCTACTCCCTTTATCAACTCAGATGCAATCTTACCAAGGACTGGGATTCTCCTGTTTCATTTTTAATCTTCCTTCATACTGAACATACAGAACACTGTGTATTGAAGTTGTGGTTTTTGAGTTTGTTTGCTTTCAAATTAAATATTTTTGCTTCCACTGAATTTCCCTGACCACATGATATAGAGTGGAGAATTAGAACATGTAAGTGAATAGTCCAAATGAAAGTATCCACTTTGACCATGATCTCTGGCCATTGCTAAGTGAAATCTCATGACAATATTAACTGAGACTGGATTTGCTAACTGAGCAAAGAAAAACACATATAAAGTTTTATGCCCCCAAATATTATATCCATCAATACATCTTAGTTATGTTTGGCACATTTCAAAGAGACCAACAGATTGTAAAGATATTATTGATAAGAATCTCTAAGCGTACATCCTGCTATTAATTTTTATACCAGATTCCTATTGACTTTAATGAGAATTCTGATTTTTTTTTTAAAAGAGAGTATGACTCTATAAACATTTTAAGTGGATTTGTTCTTAATCCTCTGGTGAGTATGTATAGGTACACGTAGGGAAAAGTGTTTTGGGACATGTTTATGAACCACATGTATTTGTTCACTTAGAGAAATTTGAGTGAAAACTCTCTTCAAAGACTCCAAACATGAAACATTACATGAATAATTGTGTCATGACTATTTTATTCCTCATATGATGATGATCATTATGCTATTTATATGGTGTTTGTCTTTGAGCAGTAATGAGCACATCTATTAAAAAAATAAAAAAAGAAAGGACTGTTTCATCTCTACATGGTTCTTGAGAATCAGTATTATTGCCCTTTCACTGATGTGGGACCAAAGCACAAAGAGGTAATTGCCTGAGTGAATGCAACATCATTTGGGGAGTTTCTGTGTCGAGAATTTAGAGCAGCCTTCGGTGCCCAGGTCAGTCCCAGTCCCAGCAGAAAATCCGGCAGCTCATTCTGAGCCACATCCTTTCTCCTGGCTCTGTATTCCATCCATGAGTCTGTGTCTCTCTGTTTTGTGAGTATTGGTCTTGCCTGTCTGTAAATGTCCTGAGAACTATGAAAACTCATGCTTACTGACTGTTTAGTATATGCCTGGTACTGGGGATAAAGAAAGGAATAACTCGTCACAGAACTTTCTCGATGTCTGGGAGCAAGATGGGAGAGTAATCCTCTAACAGTAGTCCAGTGGGAAAGAGCTTTCATGGGGAAAAGCGTGGCGTGTCTGGGTGCATACAAAGGGGGCTGAAAATACAAGCCAAGCATTTACAGTTGCTGGAACAGAGGCTCACAGAGGTGGAGCCACTCGTCCAGGGTCACGGCGTATAAGTGGCAGGAATGGAACCCTGATTGGAAATCCCTAGATCCCAGGCTTTTATGTTCCTATATCATGTAACCCCCCTTGCACACCTGTGTTTTACATGTGTGTGTGCTCTGCACCTACCAAATAGTTGCCAATACAAAACAAACAGAAAATGTTTGTTTTGTTGAATAGGAGGTAATTTTTCTTCCTATACTTTGTGTCAAATATTGCATTAATGCTTAACCACTCACGAAAGCATTTGCATGTCTTCAAAACGTGAAAATCACCCTAGAGGCATGATTTTCTAGAATGAGGGAGACTGGAAGGTCAAAACAGACTATTGCTCTATTTTTCTTGTGCCAATGAAATTGGAATGAAGAAACAAACAAGTTCACTGTTTAACCTCTATGATTGGAAATAGGACAGAACTGGGCCCTTGCAGTGATGAGTGATGGGGAGAAGGCTATTGCAAAATTAATGAGTGGACTTTGAAACACATGGGAATGTTGCTTTCTATCTTCTGTCAATTTCAGTTCTGCTTTCATGGGTATCAGGCAGGGAAGATTCAAGGGCAGGATGAATTTTGGACATAAATGGGCCATTTTGTATGCCCATTGCTCCATCATTAACCCTCCCACTCAGTCTTGGAAACGCCATGCCCAGCGTCTTCCATCTGCTCCACGTTATTCATGATGATGCCTCTAATTATGTCCAATTGAGTTGCTGTCGATGATTAAAGGTAATAGGTAATAATAACTTGGCCTCATCATTACCACCATTATTATTAGCTCATTGATTGCAATAATTTCTAAAATTACCCCTTGGAATAAAATATGTTAAGCACCTGGTTTATCCTTTTTAGGAACATCTGCTCTAAATGTGTGATAGTGTAGGACTGAACGTGTCTTGCTCTGAAAGGAAAGCAAACAATGTTGATATTGGGAGTCTTGTCTGTGCTGGTATGGACACAGTGTGAGATGATGAGAGGAGGAAACAAGGAGCAGGCTCAAGTTCAATGCTGGATTTAGAGCTATTTAAAAAAAAGGGGGAAACACACAAGTTCACACACACACCCCAGAATATTCTACAGCTACTGCAATTTCTGCTCCTTCTGCACATCTTCCAAGTGGCCTGGCCTTGCCCTGGCTTTGCTTCTCCTCGCCTGTGTAAGCAGGACGTGGGTATATGGTGGGTAGGAAGGAGAGGAAACAGGAGAAATAGAGTCAGATTTGGAGGTGGGGATAGCGGTGGTCTCTAGAGAATCCTCTGTTACAACCATTTTCCTACTTTGTTATGGAAATCCCACCTCTGGCCTTTCTTTCTTTTGATCAAAGACTTGACTTCTCAAGGCTCCTTTTTTTGGTAGTGAGAGTCTGCCAGGAGGAGTTTCATGGTATGTTTATATGCCTTGCAAGCTTTAGTTCATGGCATGCTTCCCTCCTGTACAGGGCTGGAAGTCACTGTGGAGACAGACATTGCATGTTCTTGGTGCTGGGAAATAAAAACTCTGCATAGTACTTTCAGACAGCAGTATCTGCTTCAAACTCGCAGCCTACCTACACTGTTCAATATGGAGGCTACTAGCCACCCTAAAGTACATTTTAAGAGGAAGGAAAGCAGACAGACAGCAGGCAGTAAGGGTGAAGAGGGGGAAGCACTTTATTTAGCTTTTCATTTTAGTTGTTCACTCCTGCTCCTGGGTCATGACTCTGGGTCCTTGGGCTGTATGTGAGCTGTTCCCCCAGCAGAGGCTTAACACCTGAGCCATCAGGACATATCCATGAAAATAATTTAAATGAACCAAAACTAAAAACCTGTGTGTCAGTTGCACCAATCTCATTGCAAATACTCAAGAGCCAGTTGTGGTCATTTTGAGCAGTGAAAATAGACAACATTTCCATCATATTGAACAAAGTACTATGGGAAAGAGTGGAGAGACCATTAGAATCATTTATTAATTGAGGCTTGAAGGTGGAACTTCTGTTAGATGTTAAATGTGGGTTTATCAGAGAAACAGCCAAAATAATGTGAGTAGCAGAATAACACAAAGAATCTATCTAATCCTTCCAACTCTCAATGACTCCATAAAAACGAGAAAGAAGACAAGTAGGATATATACTTGTGTATTCAATCTATGAATAAATGATTGTTTAAGAATGAATTGCTCACATGTCTGCTGTCTCATTGACTATTTTATTACTGATAAAGCAGTTTATGTCCATGTTATCATTGGATAAGCTGAGGCTCAGAGAAGCCCAATAATTTACAATCACGAAGACTAAGATGGTCACACAGACCTAGCATCACATAAAGGTAGACCTTTATGTCATATTTCAATGTCTTCTCCAAAACACATACCTGAAAATATACGTACATTTTCTCTTCCTATGTAGAGTAACTTACTTTTAATGTGATCAGACTAAATGCATAGTATATCTGAGACATGAAGAGAAAATATACATTGTGAAAAAATTTTTAATTAAGGAACTTTTCCAAATCCTTTACAACACTGCATCAAGAAAATGCTATTCATTTGTAATTGTTATTGAATGAAGATGCTCATTGATGGCCCTGGTGAAGTAGTGGTTCGGTCAGCTGCCTTCGACTGGTACAGTCCACATACATCCCAAGGACCTGGGTTTGTGTCCTGGGGTCAGAGGAACAACCAAGATGAGCAACTAAATAATAGTAAATAAAGCACTTCCTCCTCTCTCTTCCTGCCTGCCCGCCTGATCACCTTCATTCCTGGCTGCACCTTTACTTTAAAAAAAAAGTTTTTAAAGATATTCATTGAATTCAACACAAAATAAGTTTTCTAATTTTATAAATGTTGTCATATTTTAGAATCACAGTGGCTGAAGTTCCACTTCCTCTCTAATTTAAAATCTCTCCTTTTTCTCTCTGCTCTGACCAGGTCATCATTCCCTGCAGTCGAGTGAGGTTCTGGCCTGTTCTGCCCAGATAGGGACAACTCCCAGCCTTGCCACGGGTGCCTCTGGTTTTCAGGTATTTCGTACATAGACCTTTTGATTGCATTCACAGAAACCAAGGAATATATATGTCACTGGTATATAAGGACTTGCGGAACATCTATATGACTCCAGGGGTATGATTTGGCCCTGGCATCCAGTCCCTTTAATACTTTCAGGGTCCCTGAAGAATGTCATATTTCAGGAAAGAGCTCTAGTCATGTTCTATCATTAACTTTATGGAGTGTTGTGGAATAACATTTAGTTTGATTCTGATAGAAGAAAGGTGCAAATCCGTATGCATAATTGAAAAATAAAAATCCCTTCTCTGGTACCATATAAATATGTGCCAGGTGTGAAAGGAGGCCCAGAGTGGTCTCCCAGGATGCTCTCGGGCGGGAGGCAGAACTTGCTTGGGGCACTCCTGTGAGTCTCTGCCATTTCCTCCAGCGGATCTGACACTACTTCAAGGGAATTTTCAGGCGTCCCCTTTCCTCTCTTCATTCTCTCTTTCTCCATCGTAAGTCAAAATTGAAGGTGAATTTCTGGGGACACAAACTTTGCCTCCATTTGGGGTTGAAGACCAGAAGGGAGAGAAGATCGTCATCGAGGTTTTGATCTGCCTGTGCTGCACCGTGTACAGGAGTCATCTATCTGCAGAAGTGTTTAAGCTCCAGCTGCAGAGCTGAATGCTGAGAAAGCCAACAGTAAGATGGAGGTTTCTGGACCAGCGCTCCAGAACGGCTTGACTGACTTGGAACCACGCAACACAAATGTTTCCGAAAGGATTTGTGTCAACATTCCCTCCCTTCCGTCCTCTGTCAGGCATTCTCATCTGTGACAGAGTCTTCCGTTTCCTTTAGTAGGGTCCAGTGGCGGCACCCACGGCCTAACCTCAAGGGATGCAGGCAAAGTTCTCTCCAGCTCCTCTGACCTTTCCCTGCTGGGCCCTCGTTTCCTCTTTTAGAGACCACCCCGCTTCTTTCTTACCTCACTGCTTTTCTGCTTCCCAATGGGTCCCATGTTTTAGAGAGAAACAAGAAAACATTTCTTCATGGTGAAGTATTAGTGTTGTACCAGGGTCTTTTGCCAGAGAAGGGCAGCACCGTTCACAGGAAGAAACCAGGGAGGGAAATGGTTGCTTCAGAGGAAAAAATAAAGTCAGGGTTTTAGGCACAGGAGACCATGAGTCCAAGGAAAGTTGTGGGTGCAGATCTTCACCAACATTGGGAATCTCCCTTAAGCCTAACTGTTGTTTTCTAAACTATTGTTTGACTGAAGAAAATTAGAGGGAAGTCCTGTGACCTGGAACATCAGACGGGAGGATATAGATGAACAGTCTGGAATGGGAGAGGCCCACAGCCACAGAGCCCTTGGAAGAAGCATAGAAGCATGTGGTCCGCTTATGAGTAGTGTTTACTCACCCGTCTGCCGGGTTCTGCGAGCAGGGCGCAGGCCAGCCAGAAGTGGGCCAGTCAGAACCCTTTGAAGACAGACCCAGCTTCTGAAAAAGATTTGGCGTGCTCCTGCCAGGCAGCTTTAAATGGAAACACAGTCACTCAATACTCTTCCCTTTACCCTTGGTCAGCCTGGAGTGGCATCCGAATGTTTGGGGAGAGAGGTGGTATGCCATGACAGCGTTAGAGCAAGAGGCTGTGCTTGTCCTCCGTGAGTGTGTCCAGGTCTGCTGGTCCCAGTGACACTCCCAATGACACTGATCCGTGTCTCTCCTATGGGGGTCCATGGCCTCAGGTTAATCCCATCTGTGCTGTTGCTGCTGATGGTGACCTTTGAGTCTCGTCTAATCCAAAGCCTCCCTTAAGGATATGGGGCATCTTTCGGATATTCTCCCACATCCTAGGGCTATGGGACATTCAGAAGATTGTGTCAGCCTCTTTCTTCCTGACTAGTCCCAGCTTCTACTCCTAGTTCACTGCATGAGGTGAGGAACACATTTGAGAGACTCTCGACAGGAAGTGAGGTGCCAGTCCACTTGCTGCCAAGAAATGTCCCCAGCCCTGCGCCCATGAAATCTGACTACAGTTTGTATCACCTTCCTCTAGGGTTGGGGCTGACTGCAGGTGAAGGGGGAAACTGAGGCATGACGTCCCTTCTCTAAGACCCATGTGATGACTTGCTAAAGCTGGTCCCCTTTTCCATCTCAACTCTATTCTCACTCCAGTAAACTGATTTTATGTACCTTGTGGAGGGAAAATTGCCTTCTTCCTAATGCTACTACTGGTAGTATAAAATTTGTGTTCTGGTTCCATCCAAGTTGTTGAAGACTCAGAAAATCTTTTTTCATAAAAACCTGACTCTCACAGGAAAGCCTTAGCTCTTGAGATTATGCTCTGATGTGGGTTTCTAGGGAACATTTTAGAAATAAAAAGTCAAGATTAGAGTCTTCTACTCTCTGTATTTTCTCTTCCTCTAAAGTAATAAACCCAGTCCAAAAAAAAATCTAGGTTTTTAGGTTATAATGCTATGAAAAAATAATGAAATTAGTAAGAATGCATTGATACCATTTCAGAAAATGATTCTGCCGAACTCAGAATCACCACAATTTGTTTTGCCTATTTTAGTGGTGATTAGATTCTCATAAGAGCCAGGGGAAAGAAAGACCATTAGAGGTAACTATAAGACAAAAATAAATAAATAAATAACATAGGGGGACTATGGAAATGAATAGACATTGAAGTTATCTTTGCTGCTCTGAACTCTTGTAAAGACATTATAAAAAAAGGGTAGGAAAATTAGAAAATAAATTCTGGTTAGTGTCAGCTCTGTCATTCAGTAGCCACATAGTATTTGACAAGACAACCTTGCTGTTTTCTTCATCCATGAACTCGATATAACAGCATGTGCTTGACTTGTCTGCTTCATAGGTATGTGTCTACAGTAAAATATGAAGAGGTTTTTTCTTTAACAAGTCGTGTTCTCTCTAGAGTAGAAATAGCTATCCTAACAATGGTTATATGAAACATGATGATGAAGTAAGACCCATATTCCTTGAATGATAGGTGATCTCATTTCAATTTTAAAGAAAAATTATTTTTACAAATTTAATCATAGAGCTTTTCAAATTTCTCCTTCTTCTTTTTTCTTCTTTTTTCCAGGCATAATTTAGTCATACCTACTATGACATAGACTTGGTATTTGTCTCTAAATCAGACAGAGAACTATATAGATTCATGGTTGACTTGTGGGAGATTTATCAATCGCTGGATACTGGAGAAGTGTGAATACTTAGGTCTACCCCACAGTGGATTGTGGGGAGGAAAAATAAAAGAACAATAATAAGACCTCTGCTCTTGAGCGAGTCCAAGTTCTGCTGAGAAGACATTATTCAAGCATATATTCCTTCAATAAATACCAAACCCTGTTAGGTGCCAGTCACTGTTGCAGATGCCAAGATTGTAGCTGTAATAAAACAATAAGAATGATTTTTAAATAAAGCTTATATTATAGTGATATGTGACCAAAATGCCATAAAGAGTAGTTTGAATTATAATTAATGGCTAAGCCATGTGGTACAAAGGATTAGTGAATGCAGGGGTGTTTTTTTGTTTTTTGTTTTTTCAGAATGTAACATTCAAGAAATTACATTTGGGGCTGGAGTTTGATGTTTGGAATAAATCTTTTAAAGGGCAGGCAAGGAAGAAATGAAAATAAAAGACTCACAGATCGGCGTGGCTTATTCTACTGACATGGAGGGTCTTGCTTGACCTGATCAACAGGTGTGCTTTGGAGAGAGAATTGGAAAATTTGAATTTGACTAGAGAGGAAATGTGGGAGACTATGGCAATCAGATAGAATTTTAGTTGCAATATATTAGGATCAAAGGCCATGGAGTCGTGGATGGGGCGGGCGACAGTAGGGACGTGATAGAGTTCAGATGGTTTTTAATGGACATGGATTTGATGCCCTCCAGAGTCAGATGACAGACACTTTCAGAAGCCTATACACTGAGAAGAAGGTTGGGAATGACCAGCGTAATGTAATATTTGTATGGTGGGGATAAGTCTGGATGAAAACAAAAGCTCTCACATCTAGATCATGTTATCGATGGAACCAGTGTCGTGTTGGTCCCTGCCTAGGTCATATAGTAACGTGGAGCTTGGTACACTCATCTTGATGACACTTCTATGTGGGGAAAATGATGTGGATTTAATGAAATGTTTTATTATTTGGTTACTTGAAGTTACCAAGACATGTTTCTATTAAACATCAGGACTAACGACAGGAATTTTGCTTGGAAACAGTCCCACCACAGCACAACAGCTTCCCCCACTCCACCGGGGGAAACAGAAAGCCTTGTGGTGTCAATTTAGGGACAATTTTTCTTTTTCCAGTAGCCATGGGCAAACTGGTGACCAGGCATTATTTTCTGGACACGCTTAAGAAACTTACCACTGAAAAAAATGAATCGACCCTCTATTGAGAAGTTAGACGAAAGCAGTCATGTATTTTATAGGCCTTTGTTTTATTCAAGGAGGGACATTCCTTATACCACTAATACAAGGACTCGGACAGGGATAATGTGGTTCAGGTTTTCCCATAACTGTACGGAACGTCCCTGGGTGAAATGCATGGGTCTGGGAAAGATCAGCGTTGACAATGCTCAATGACTTGTGATTTTCCAATCCTCAGAATGCCCAGTGGTCTCTCCTTGGATACCTAATCATTTGTCTTTAAGTTGGTAAAATCCTTCGTAGATAAAACAATACTTCTTACCACGGGCCGTCGTTGAAATCTAAGAAGAATCAAATGTGTGTTTGGTCAACGGAATTGGCAAACAGAGCAGACTTCTGGGGCATCTGGATGCTGTTCAGACGGGAACCTTTCATTTGTTCACTTGGAAATGAACAATCAGGAAGCTTCTGCATTGGGGGATATTTGCAAAGCGAATTCCTTCAGGTTGGGTTTGGCTCCGGTCCCATGTGAAGCAGTCACACTTCTTACTCAACAGATTTTGGATAAACTAGGAAAGTTTGGCTCCTCAAATTATTTGATCTTTGTTGTTTTGCCCATTTTTGCAGATGCTGACATCTGGAATGTAAATTAGAGCTACGCATTTATATATTTCTGTTTAATGTTCATTACTGGTCTCCCCTGAAGACGGTTATTGAGAATTGACTGCCAAGGGCCTGCTATTCTAATTGACAGCATTCTCATCCAGCTTTCTGGATCCTCCTCTGTCTCCCTGAGTAGGCCAAGAAAGGGATAAAGTACATCTTCCATTTTCATTGAAAACAGTAAATCATCAGGACTGTGTAAGCTGATATGCGTGCAGGGCAGCTCCTAACTGCTTGTCACATGAAGTAGTCTAGCGTCTTCTAGAACATCTCTGTGTAGAAGTCTTATTTCTGCTTTAGGTATTTTAAAGAATCAACACAACCTAAATCCCAAACACCTCGTGTCATACATCTTGGTCACTTAATTCCATAGTAAAGTTTAATCGATGAGATCTGCACACATATAAGCAGATGCTTGGGGAATGCAAAGAAAAAGGAGGAATAACTTTTACTGTTGAGAAACTGCACGACTTTGCTAGAGACGCCTTCACAAAACACCACAGATTGAGTGGCCTAAACAACAGGAGTTTGTTTTCTCACAGTTCTGGAGGCTGGAAGTCCCAGATCAAGGTGCTCAGCTGGTGTGGTTTCCTGCATGCCTCTCCCGTGGCTTGTAGATGACCACTTTCTCTCTAGGTCCTCACATACCCTTTCTGTGTGCCAGCCTTTCAGGTGTCCCCTGTGCTGCCTGATCTGATCCTCTTAAGAATATCAGTCATGTAGGATTAGGGTCAACCTTATAGATTTTGCTTTAAGTTGACTACTTCTTTAAAGGCCCTGTCTCCAAATTCTGTCGCATGCAGAGACATTGGAGTTTAGGCTTCAGCATATGAATGCAGGGAGCCAGGTAGGCGGAGGGCACAGTTTAGCCTCCAACAGCAGTTCTTAGCAGTAGAGTAGACTCTTTACACTGAAGGACTATTATACAAACAGGATCAGCTAACTTTAGGAGCCAAGCTTTGCTCGTGGGGTTGAGAGAAGAGAGCTCCTGTCTGCTGGAAGAACTGCAGAAACCTTTATGGATGAAATGGTTTGGAGATGGCAATTGTAGAAGAGATTTCAAGGAATGAGCTCTTCAATTGAATTATGCACAGCTGCAATTTAAAAATTAAAACAGTCCAATATCAGCCATTTCACGCGGTAGAACAGAATCTATCTGTTGCATACTCTCAATGGAGGGCGAAGTTTGGCAGGCTCTGTCTACAAAGAGCCAGAGAGTAAATGTGTTAGGGTTTGTGGGCTGTGCGGTCTCCTTACAGCTGCTCTCCTGCATCATCCACAGACAATGCGTCCACAAACGAGTGTGGCTGTGCTCTGATGAGCTTCAGTTTCCAAAAACAGGCTACAGTCATAAATGGTGCACAGAAGAGTCCAAACAATAACTCGGGTTCTGGACGTCTAATGCCCCTTCTTCTAGGCCATGCAAGGAAATAGTAGAAGGATGTTTTGGTTTTTAATTCAAAAATTCCATTTGGCAAAATGAAAACTTTTTAAACCGGCCTAACTCGCCCAGAAAAGATAGCCGACCTGATGTGGCTCTGAGCTACAATTTGCTGACTCTCAGAGAGGGGACACTTGATATAGTCCCTAACTTTTCTATTTGCTGAAATGTGTCTTCCCTGGTATTTTCAGACCCCGTGGGACAATGAGCTCTGCTCCTGCGACATGCCTGCCTGCTCTGTTCTGAAGGGGACTCTTCCAGCATCCAGAGACTCCAGAGAACAGAAAATGCCTTGGCTCCAGCTCCGTGTTATCATGTGGTAACAGACCACAGACCGAAGCCACTTCCGCCTCGCTGTGGGACGCTTGGCACGTGTGTGTTTTGTTTTTATTTTATTGGCTCTTTATGGAATTTGGAAAAGACTTGTGGCCGCCTTTCATCCACGGAGGGAAAACAACCAACCACCTCTCCTGCTCTTATGTCCCTGTAGCAGAAAGGGCTCTGACATTTCACATGGTCCCTGATGACGGAGAATTCCCAGAAAATACAGTCTGTTGCGGTGGAAGAAGGACAAAATGTAGGCAAGCCTGTCTTTCACAGGGAGGAGACGGGTAGTAACACCACTTCCTAGTGAAGCCTCAGTGGGGTCCCTATCAGTTCTTTGCAAGAATTCACAGGGCAGAGTGTCTGCCCCTGCCTTTCAAGGCTGGGGGGTAGACTGGTGACCAGTGAAGGCAAGATTTCTTTTCTCACGGCGCTCTCATCCAAAGGGGAGAAGAGAGAAAATAAACCAGCAGAAAAGTATATAAATCCTACAGTTTCAAGTAGTAATTATCTATAAGGAACAGAAAACAGGGTAATGGGATGCAGACTGAGGTGGCTATTGAGGGGTGGAGGGAGTTGGAAGAAGGGGCTGGCCCTGGGATTTGCTCCCTAGCAGAAAAGAGCAACGCAGGCTCCGAGGTCAGAAAAGGTATGGTGTGAACACAGAACGGCAAGGCCAATGCAGCTGAGTGGGAGGAACTACAGAGAAAGGAGGAGGGAACACGGTTAGACATCAGTAATGAGACAGTGAGGCCCTGGGACACACAGAGCAGTAATAGAAGAGACTTTGTTTTGGGTCCCAGCAGCCTCAAATAGCTACCCTTTCATAATTTCTTATGTCTTTTCGACATCAGGCTTGATTCTCCTTTCCTTTTCTATCAAGTTATGTTAGCTTATCTCTACTCTTTGAATGCCCTGCCTTTAATCTCTGGGGTAACCAGATAATTAGTCTTAGTAAAACTTACTGTGGTGTACTGCATGGAGATGAGGTTCACTGCAGTCCACATCATCCCAAGGACCCAGGTTTGAATCCCAGAGCTGAGGGCAGCAACCAGAATGAGCAACTGAAATAAAATAAAAGAAATAAAGTGCCTCTTCTTCCTCTCTCTTCCTGCCTGCATCTGCTCTCCTTCATGCCTACCTGCACTTTTCCTCAAGAAAAAAGAAAAGAAAAGGTGCACCCTGGTGGCTTAACGGTCCAGTACACCCTGGGATCAGTCCCACAGACACCGCAAGGTTCTGGGTTGAAGACCCAGGATCCAGGGAAATAACCAGTGTGAACAACTAAATAAAAATCAATAAAACGCTTCTTCCTCCGCTCTCTTCCTGCCTGCCTGCTCACCTTCATCCCTGCCTGCACTTTTCCTTTAAAAAGAGAAAAGCAACTTAATGTGTAAGATCAGTTTCAATTCCAAGTGAGGATGTGAAAGTCTCTCCTATAAGTTCACAGGATGTTTTTGAGCCCTTTAAAGCAGAGGCGCTTGAACCCTCAGCCAATGTTGTCTCTCCAGGCCTTGCCAGGTAAGCACTGTGATCTTTCTAAAGTGGTTAAATGTCTGGGTTCTGGATAAGAGTGGAGGTAGTCAGAACTAGTTCACCTTTCTTTGCAATCATCTCTCCTCCATGCCTGCATCTTTAGCTGGAAACAGTAGATTTCTGAAGGACGAGACTTGCAGCCACTGCGCCTTCCTAGAGTTCCAATAAGCAGGAAAGACTATGGTGATTGAAGGCAGAATTTAACACTCAATTTGCTCTTCCAGCTTCTCCTTTACTCCTTTCATTCTGCTACGAATTGGTCACAGAAAAGAGCTTTTCTCTCTATCCCTACTGCTGCTGGCAATGAGATGAACATTTAAGCCATTTCTGCTCCTGTCTCTAGAGAACAAGGCGCTTTTGAACGGGGTAAGACTTTGAAGGTTAAAGGTGCACAGCTGCCAAGCAGGCTGCCACTGAGCCTCAGTTTCCCTCCTTTGCTGGTCTCTCTCATCGCCTTGTAGGAATGTTAACCATAGAACCCTTTGGCTAAGGCCTGTGAACCCAGTTTTTCTTTCACGAACTCCGTTTTTAAAGCCCTATTTTCACTGATTTTCTTTTTTTCAGAAGCATTGAAGACCAGAATAGTGTTTGGCAGGATAAACATGGATTTTACACCAGGTGCAGGAGACAGCCACCATGTGCGACCTCTGGGACAAATAATGAGCTCACTGCATCCTTCCCAATCCCTCCCCCGCAAATTCCATCAAACCAGCTATAATAGTTTGATTTGAAATTTTTGTCCCCCTTTAAAATGTAAATGCCCATAGGAAGAATAATACCTTAAACTCTCTCTAAGCCTGCATCCCTTAGGAGGAGTTAGATGCTTTACTGACAGTAGGTTTTTATAGGAGGAAGAGAGGCACATATGAGAACACGGAACTATCTAACATTCAGGAAGTTGGGGTTGAGTTGGGGCGGGGGTGGTGGGGGTTGTTGACGGAGGTGAAGGGAAGATTTGAAGGAAAAGACTCAAAAAAGCCCCAAAATGTCTAGAAGCTCCAGAGATAAACTTACTGACTTTACCCTCAGCAAGCACTCTGGCCCAGGCACTAGCACTAGGCTAGTTGTTTGGTTTTCTGGTTTATTAATCCTGCTCCCTTGAATAATGGCTTCCAGTCCGCTTCCCTAGCACCCTGTCATAGTCAAGTGAAGTATGATTTGCTGGATGGATGGCTGGGTCCAAGCTTCTGAATCATCTCAAGACTTGGTGTATTTGTTCTATTATTTGGCTCCTCTTCAATGCATATTATAAATAAAAGATATCCCAAGCTGGTGACCATTTTTTGAGTACTTCCCTTCCCCTGTTCCAGTAATCCCTTCTCAAGTCACAAAACCTTCCCTGTCTTTCATCCATCTCCCTTTCTTGCACCAGTGTTTCATCTTGCACCCTACACTACCCATGTTCAATGCTTCCTCTCCTTGGTCCTTAATCCCGGATGTGGAATCTTGTCAAATCTTATTTAAAATCAAAGTACTCTTGATATAGCCACTAAATCTTCTTCCTCTTTCATGACAGGAGTATCTTCAAGGAACTTCATCTGATTTGTTAAACATGACCTCCTCTGCCTGGGTCCTCACGGCCTTCCTTCAGCAAAGTGGGTTTTACCAGGTGTCCCCCTACCACATCTTTTAAGAATGCTTCC
Organism: Solenodon paradoxus; assembly: GCA_004363575.1. NCBI lineage: Eukaryota > Metazoa > Chordata > Mammalia > Eulipotyphla > Solenodontidae > Solenodon > Solenodon paradoxus. The sequence goes on from RJWH01002662.1 coordinate 20,815, forward strand.
CAGAACTCCTCAACTACAGCCCTTCTAGCCCTAAACAAACCAGATGTTACCCATACGGATCTCCTATCTCCCTTCTTGTCTTAAGAGGGATCTTAAAAGAAATATGAAGGATAGATCTGGCTATTTTCAAATCTGTAAGAATTACTTCCAAATACATGCATTTCAGTTATTGCTTCTTTACCTTGTCTTCTCTTCCTATGATTGCAAATTAAAAAAAAAAAAAAATCTAAAATGTATAGCCATGTGTTTCTACTGCTTTATACTATGTCTTTTTTTCTTTGAAACTTTCCTCTAGGTCAGCTGGCCTCAAATGTAAATTTGGGATTGGAGTTGTTTCAATAAATAACCTCTCTCAATAGGTAATATACCTCAGTTCAGAACCAATTAGGAGATAAATATAGATACTTAAAGAATCAATTATCACCTTCAACACTCTATATAAGTAGATTTTCTGTTGTTTTAGTTGATACACTTTTCCACCCAGTCTATGGCACCATTGGGTATTAGAAGCTTTCTCCTTCAGGGGAGGGTCCACCCTGAAAAGTAAAATGCATTCTCCTGGCTGGCAGGCAGATTCCAAAGACAAGAGAGAGCCTCAGAGTCTGAGTTAAACAACATGCACATTTTTTTTTTCTCAGTTCACCCAACTCAGGAAAGTCATAGGCAAGAAGAAAGAGGCTATGAGAAGAGCTCCTTTCCATATAATTTCAAGTAGTGGGGAATAATCTTCTCACTCATCTTAGGTTGTCTCAGAATTAGTTATTTGCTTTAAAATGTGAGTTGTCCAGCCCAATCTGATTCAAGACATAGAACAGTGTGAAAGATATTCAAGTACATAAAGAATCCTAAGTGATCCTGTGAAGGAGACTAGCAAATCCTACTGTGAGCACCATTGCCCTAGAATCTCATGTTTTCCAGAAAAGGAATTAGACAGTAAATGTTTGGAAGCACTGGATTAAAAAAAAAAAAAAAAAGCATGTTTATTTCTGCATTTATAATAGTACAAATGTTTAAGAGGACAATATACAGTAGTTCCCAAACAAATTTTCAGACGGTTTATCACTTGAGTGATATCACTGAACTGTCACATTGTCTGACATGGTTTGAATAGTGCTGAGTTGAGTTTCTGCAGAAAGAAGTTTGACAATTATCTGTACTGATTAGAACATACCTTCAATTCAAATTAAGTTACTATGAACTTGAAGAGAATGCCTGAAAAAAACTAGCTTATGTTGAATGAAGAATAGGATCTTTGTCATCCTATCACCTGAGTTGTGTTAGAGACTCCAAAACTAAGACAGCAGCTCCAAAATGCATGTCAAACTCCCTTCTGTCCAAATCCACCAAAGTCATAGGAAAGGGGCTTGAAAAGCAGAAAAAGAAGAAAGCCAATTTGGAAGCTTGAAAATGTAGGAACCAACAGTGACAGAGTCAGTAAAACCAAGCAGCTGAATTTAAAGCCGGAGCAGAAAGAAGTGGGAATCAGCACGTTATCTATCACAGATTTCCCAAAATGCTCTGCATGGATAGCTCCAATTCCCCTTACAACTGGGAGGAGGGTGGGAGCAAAAATAAATAGGATTAGGTGAAAACTATTGACAAAGCAGTCAGATCTCCAGATTTTCCAAAATTTATCTCATTGGGTAACTGACCCACCTCAACTCCACAGATTAGAGGATTATTCCTTGCGTCAATAAAACAGAAGAATTTTAGATTGGGGCTTGGCTGGTACACAGATCCATGTAGTTGGAGATGGATTATCCTATTGAAAACAAGGAGATAATCAAACTCTATTTAATGTATTAAGTTCTGGAGGTCGAGATCCTCAGTTCTTTGTTTCCTGTAGCTCCAACCAGTCTCCTAGAATACAAATATCCCAAGAGGAAAGTCAAACATATGCTTTAAAAAATGGGGTTATACCAAAGGAAACCCAAAACCAAGATTTACCCACAGAGCAGCCATGTAAGTTTCACTTTATAGGGAAACTCTAAATTCACAAATCCCATTCACAAACGGCTACAAGAAGATTCTCAGCCCTATTTGCATTTCTAGAATTTGTCACTTCCTCTGAAGAGGCTGTCCCTATTTCCTCTTCGTGAAGGTTGCTGGAATTTCGTGACTGTGCTGCACAATTTTTTAGACTAGGTCATAAAAGGTGACATAGTTTTTGCCTGGCCCTTTCTCTCTCTGGACTCTTGTCCTTAAGACCTTGTCATTATGCTGTGAAGAAACCCAAACTAGCCCTATGGAGTAGCCCACTGAAATTAATTGAAACTCTCAGCCAAGAGGAGGGCCTTTACCACATGACCCAGGCATGATGGACTCCAACCTTCAGTCTTGGAACTTTGGATTCAATTTCCCTCCTCACTCTGCTCTGTCAACATTCTGACACACAAAATCCATAAGCACAGTAAATGATTGCTTTAGACCACTGCACTTAATAATTTGTTACAAAGTCATTAGTAACTGGAATAAGCACAGATCAAATATTCAAATAGTAAGACATACAAAAATTATTCTGGAGATGATTTTCTCTAAACATGATCCTTAGGAGAGATAATTTGCCACCTGAGCATTTAGAAGAATTATGTCTGTGTGCATATGAGGATTCTCATAAAGTTTTCCCAAAATTTTAAACTTTGTTTCTTTGATTTAAAATAAAAACAGAGAACTCACTACCAGAAAAACAAGTTTCAAGATTTGTAAAATGAAGAAAAAAATATAAATAGGCTAAATAGGAATTTAAAGACCACTTACAATACATTCTAGAACTCATCCACTTTTTTCATAAAGCCTGCTGTTTGGGGTCAGATTCATCACGACTGCATTCAGTTACAGATGGGGACATTATTTTGGAAAACTTTTTTTCTATTGTCTCTGTAACCTAGATCTATTGCCCATGACATTTTAGCTATTTAATAACTCTACTGTTCCAACAAAACCTCCCTACGGAGCACTTGTAGCTCCATGTCCGCTGACCCCAGCTCTCCACAGGAGCAATGAAAAACCACAGGTGTGAGAAATCTGAGGATTCCTTCTCTGAGGGGTCCCTCTTCAGTCAGTTCTGTTTTTGTCTGAAAATAGATTTTAGACTCGATGGAGTAGTTAATCTTAGAAATTCAGAAATGCAAGATTAACCCCCAAAAGTGAAATGATTATCTAAATATGTTAATTCCATATATTGTAAATTTATTACTTCTGTCTTCATGATAAATGACAATCTACTCTGCAAATGTCATGCCATTGTTTTCTTCTGATGAGAAGAGATTCCTTGCTAGTCAGGAAAATACATACAGTTCTTCCAAATGAATAACAGAAAGATAGCACTTTACTCATGTAGCTTATAAAAGGTATGAAGAGATTCTGAAATTCCATGACTCACTCATCTGGTGTGACACTTTTGATTTGAAGGAATATTATATATTGTTTCCTGCTTGTTGCTTTTATTGTTTTTTTTTAAAAAAAGGATTCAAATACTTATTGAAATGAAAAATCTTTATCAGCCTTTCTTCTCCCCAAAAGATACAGGGTTACTGAGTCATGGGCAACACCTACTGATGCCAGAGATTCTTGCTATATGTCACTTTTTACAGGCCTTTTTGTTTGGTTCTGGAGAAACAAAGACAAGTTCATTAGACATGGAATCTGTCTTCAAACATAAGTTAATGAGATCGACCAAATGAAAGGTAGAGATGTTCTGAATGAGATTTAAGATGAGGGAGAGAAGCTTTGAGAAAACCAGGATGTTGGGAGAAAGAGGAAGAGCAAGCTGGTTTTACAGTGGTGCCGGGCTTAAAGAACTCACGAAGGATTTGTTCAAGTGAACAGCAAAGGTTCAATTTGGTTGAAACATCCAAACTAGATACTTATCAGGATTAATGGGGTCCTGCTAACAGAGAATTCATAAACCTTAGAACCAAGGTTCTTCTTGGGACTCTGATTTGGATTTGGCTGGATTTGGGGACTGCTGGGCTGAAGAGCTGGGTTAAAATAGGCACATTGGAGATGAAGGTAGAAGGTTTGTTGGTGCCAAATCCCAAAAGGCATTGGAGTATGTGCTTTAGTCACTAGTTAGGGGAGCACTAGGAGAGACTTTGAGAGATAAAGTTACAGAAGAGTGAGCTGCTGCTGTATATAAGATGGACTGGGACAAAGACTCAAGATAGGGAGATAATTAGGCGCTACTGCAATTTCTCAGCACAAAATATTTAAAACAGGAATAGTAGCAGTAGGGCTGTAGAGGAAAGCAAGGGTGGGCTTCTAATCTTATTCATTCTTGTCATTTACTTTAGCTCTTGTGACTTTGCTTACTTTGATGTTGCTTCCCATAAATGATGCTCACAGCAAATGTAAAATACCCTTGAGCCAAGTTCTTGCTTTTGGTTAAAATGCAGTGCACTAAAATGTATAGGGTGAAATTGGCTGCCATTATTTTAAGAAAAAAGCACATTCAGGTGACTGAATCCTCTGGACTACAGGATGTTTAAAACTTTGATTTGTTGTCACAATGAGAGAGGTCAAGGAATGGTGGAAGCTGTTGAAATTTTCTATCTGCCCGACATTGCGTAAGAGTGGGCATCTGTTAATCTGCTGTGGGATTGCTGGGAGGAATAAATGGGATCGATTGCATGCAAGAGGGTGAGAACCCAGAACTTTGGGTGGACCTCTTTCTTATTTCTGGCTCATCTCCATTGGCCTCTCCACTGTCTGCTCTGTTCCGCTTTGCTCTGCCAAGTTCCCGGAAGCTGACCCCTCCAGGTTGTATCACCCAAGCTACCTTCCTCAACTCACAAGTTGGTTTCAGTCAATAAGAGGCACCAGTTGGGACCTGGGGGAAGGAGGCAATCGATGAGTGGGTTCTTATTCTTCTATAGTCCTTACCCACCCTCCTCACAGGGCTGTTCTTTCACAATAATATTGTATTCTTCATCCAGTGAGCCCTCTGCCACACCTACAGCTCTGGCTGTTTCCCTTCTGGTTCCACCCGCGGTGGATTCCTTTAATTCTGCTCACATCTTGGAACACTGCTGCTTTGTTAAAAGTTCTTGAGCTGTTCCTTTAAGTGGAAGATATATTTTCTGCCAGGCTCATCCCTGGTTCCCTCTCTCAGGCCTACAGGGGTGGCATTTACCCTGAAGTAGTTTGCTACCTTAAGAGACTGAATCTCAGACAGCAGGAGAGTGTCAGAACCTGGCTTGATACAAGGCCTAAACATTTGTCTATGTGATGGAAATCAGGGGAACGTCATTCTTGAAAGGGTATTTCTTTTTTCACTTTTTACCAAATGCCTCCTTCCCAGCTCCTCTGCAATGCATACACCTTTAAAAAAAGAAAGAAGACATTCTGGCTTGTATTTATGAGGGGGTTAGGGATGCAGTTCTCCTTTCAAAGCTCTTCACGTGGAAAGGAAACTGGCCTTGACATTTACATAGTCCAGGAGAATTCCAAATCAAATTTGAACAGATTGGGAAGTTACCATCTTGGAGTGTGTGGGGAACACAGTCCTGGTGGGAAGACGTGGTGACATATATGAGACAATCCATAGATGTCAGGAATGCACTGCTCTCTCTGTGCCTTTCTGCTTCCCAACCCAAAGGGATTGCCAGAAAGATGCATATGTTCCTCATGATATCACATGAGAGGGCTGTCCAATTAAAGCACTCCACCATAAATGCAAGGAGGATCATTTCTGAGTATATTTATGCTTGCTTAATGTCAACAAAAGGGACTTTTAAACACAGCACATTCCTGAGCCTGCACCCGCAGATCATGCTAAACGCATCCAAATGCACGAACTATAAAAGAGGGAAGAGGCGGGCCGGCACCAAGTGCTTTGGTTTCTGCATCTGGCCGGTGTCCACTGGGAGAAATGTAAGTCAGAGTTTACCACATGGATTACAAATGTGCTGAATTGCAAGAATGATTATTAAATGAAAATATCCATAGCACCTGCAGCTTGTCCCGGAAAATTCCCCCAGGGCATTGTGGGTGCTTGTTACATCCATTTTTTTTTTTTGAGGTAAAAAAGTAAGAGAGGGTGAGATGCAAATGGCAACTCCAGCTGCTTGTAGTAGCAAACTCCATCAATGTTCCTGAAGCCTTTGCAGAGTCCATTCAATCAATCTGAGCTGCTGCCCTTCCCAGCAGGAGTGTGGGGCGGGTGGGGGTGGGGGGCAGGTGCAGGGGGGAGAGCATTAGCCTCTTTCCTTCCAAGATCCCGTGATCAAGGCAGTGAAAATAATCGTCGTGCAAACAGAAAGTGCTTCAGTAAACAAAGTGCAGCAGAGCTGGGGGGAGCAGCCTCTCCAGAGCTCTTGGCCCTGTTTCTTCTGTTAGGAGGTCGGGGCTTCTTTGGGGAGCAGAAACTGAGTGGCTAGGAGGATGTTGTTGATTTAGTACCTGTTGTATATATGTGTGTGTATATATCCCACTCAACACATATGCACTCTGGCTGTGTTTCAATTAGCTTCTGTGTGAGTATGGATGTGTGTGCACGCACGCACACACTTAAGAAGACAAAGGAAATACAATTAGAGGAAGTTGAGTACAAGAGCTGATTTCTGGAAATTGAAATCGGAATACCTAGAGTCAGTTACCCTCTCCCCACTGTGAGTACCCAGAAAGCCACTTCACCTTCTTGAGCCTCAGTTTCCTCATGCATAAATTAGAGGTGATTGCTGAACTACTACTCATCCCACAGGTAAATATAAGGATGCAAATGAGGTAACTTACAAAAAATGCTTCGAAGATGGTAAACAGCTAATTAACCACCAGTTGCTGTCATTATAAAGGAGACACGGTTATCCAAAATCACACACGAATGTCAGCATCAACCTGCTTCACGCACACCTGGGCGCTGGACTCTGACCAGAGCACCTCACATTTAAGAAACCTCTTTTTGACTGTTCTAATAAAGACAATGCTATATTTTAGTTTCTTTCTAAGGTTGACGAACCAAAGATAAATTGGTTGTAATATATGCTTGTGCCTTTTTTTAAAAATGGAGCTTTCATTGCACAAATATGACAGATGTATTAAAGGGTCACGATGCATAAGTGTTGGCACCCCTTTTCCACCTCCATCCTTTTGGCACCCCTGTCAGCAAGGGCAGGCTTCTGATGGGAAGTTGCAGGAAGCCTTGCGGTCCAGGGGCTTGTGGTAAGGACCTGAAGACAAGTAGAAAGAGAACTGAAAGGGCCCAGGAAAAGGGGCGTTGACTTACCTTCTAGAAAGGCCGAGGGCGAAAAGATACCTGCTTCTCCCACCTAAAATGGGGATGGGAGGCACCGCGTATTGAGTTGGGGAACATTTTGGGCAGTTTTGCTGTAATGGGAAGAGGAATTTGATTATGGGGGTCATGCTGTGTTGAGCCCGGAAAGAGAAGAGTTCAAAGAACATTTGAAGATTTTCTTCCCTGTGTATGTTGTATTGTTGCTCCCCTTTGCCATTTTCCTTGACTTTAAGAAATAGGGTTGCTGAGTTTTTTTGTTTTTTTTTTTTCAATTTCTTATGAATGCCAGTGTTAAACCTCTTCCTAGTACATTCAGTTATGAATAGAGCCTGGCATATTTCACCGAGAAATAGTTGGCCACATGAGAAAAACACAGACAGGACATTTCCGACTCTATCTGCATCTCCATAGCTAAAGGTTATGGCATGGCAGAAAGCTGAGAAAAAAGCCCCAAACTCAGGCCACAGAGAACAAGTTTCTCATCAGAGTGCAGACCCCCTGCACTCGTAATCAGGCCCCTTGCTGCAGCCCGGCTTCTTTCCTGTCCAAGGGGCGCCCTGGACCCTGGGTTGTTGCAGCTGGGTGATTGTAGGGGGCATCGACTCAGAGTCCCTCATTTAAAGGGCATGAAAGGACTTTGAAGACTGACCCAAGATCAAAGAATCAGCTGGAGCCACCTAACCCCACAGTTTAGTGTTCTTGGTACCATATTGTGCTTCCCTGTGAGGGGACCAAAACATGACATCCTCGGTCCAAGGACAGTGAAGGGCAGCCCCAGAGGCAAAGAAGCTTGTAAACTGTTAGCCCTTCCCTCAATCAAAGCAGCCATGTATTATCCTCTGGGCCTCCACCCTTCTAATCCGGAAATGATCTTTTGTCCTTATTCTCTAGAAGACTGTAGAAAGGGGAGTTATTAATCTTTATTTTCAGAGTAAAGATGAGTCATTTCTCCTTGCCACAAGGAGACCTCCAGACTTCAGCTCCGGATATAAACGTGGGTCTGCCTCACCTACCTCAGAATTTACCACCATGTAAATTCTCCCCGCAGATGCTATTAAGTTTGTGCTTTTCTCTTCCTACTCACACCTCGTGTTAATTTGTTCATTTTTCTAACATGTTAAGAACCTCAGAGAAATGGAGGAATATTTCCTTTGACACGCCCCCCACCTGTAAATTATTCTGATAAAGCCCACAAGTTCAAGGACTCATGTAAATGAAAGGCACCAGCGAGCGGGGTGATGGAGAGACTTGCCGCTCACTGGAACCACCTCACAGAAGTGCCTGTGGTCTGGACTTTGGCCCCCAGGTCAGGCAGCTAGTTGCTGCAGGCAGGAAGCAAGCGGGGGTATCCCTCCTGCTGGGAGAGCTCCCTCCGCCTGAATTCCCTGAATTCGTCTCCAGGAAATGGTGTCCCTCCAGGAAATGGTGTCCCGGAGGCGCAGCCTGCCGTCTGCAGACTTGTGCTCATAATCTCCCTGGCTGTTCAACTGAATGAAATTTCACACCTGTAGCCCTCACCTCTGCGTCACGCACGCACACGCGCTGTGAGACCGGAAGTAAGCCGCAGGCTCTTTAAATGACAGCATGTGATAACACACAGGAGTCTGTTTTCTTCTCACTAATAACAGGTTAGCAGAGGCTTGAGGTGACATGAGTGTCATATTGCTGGAGAAAAAAAACAGCTTGGCATTTCTAGATGATATGAAATCCATTTCAAAGTTTCTTCTTACTCTTGATTTTTTGGTTTTCAGACACACTCTGGTGGAGCAGCGATTTGGTCAGTTGCTTCCAAAGGATCGCAGCTCACATACCCCTGGGTTGGAGTCCTGGGTCTGGTGGGAAACAACCAACGTGAACAACTCAATAAAAATTACTTCAAAAAATGTTCAACTTTATTGAGAAGAACTCCACTCTTTCCAAAGAAAAGTTACTATTACTCTAGTTAGCTAAATGTTAAATGACTGTAATAAAACCAGAAACAAATCAAAGGTAGCCCTTCTGCATTTTCTTTAGCTTTAAACAGCAACATTCACCTCTGATGCATGTGCAAACCCAAACGAGACCACGGGAAGAAAATGGGTGACTCTCCTCATGTTCTGAGTGTGAGGATGCGCAGGCATTGGAGAATGACAAGGTCACAGGAAGTCATCACAAATTATTTTGTGTTACTGCCTCTCCTCTTGTGTCTCCACAGACATCCCTAATAATCGAAGCCTCTGGAAAAATTTCTCTGATCTTGAAAGGTGTAAGGAGACGACTTCTACCTTTGATGATCTGGTATAGTGTCCATCAATGCTCACAGAAAACATGTAAGTGCGTTCTTTGTATCTAAATTTCTAAATGTAGACTTCTACTTCTGGCTATGAGGCAGCGGCTTGTGACAGACTTAACTTCCTGCCAAGAATAACTAGAAGCTTGATTTTTAAAAAGTCTTCAGTGGAATGAAGAGCTCCTGACACAACATGGATCTAAGGGAGGAGATCCTGGAGAGAAGGGAATTCAGTGAGGTCTGCACACTGATCTTCTACTCGGGGTATTACCTTAACTGTAAGGAAATGAAATGCTTGAAAGTATGGAGACGATATTACCAGGAGACACATTGGATTACAGCAGCCAGTTCGTAAGGGTTGGCAAGAGTTGATGGTTAATCATTCAGGCATTTTGCGAGTCAGTCATTAAAACTTTGGTTGCTTTAGATGGATCATGGTAGAAGCACTCACACGCTGAAGAGCTGGGCCCTTAGCTTTTCGGAGCACTGGGGTTCCCTTTCAGCACTGATGCAAACCTCAATTAAAAGATGTTAACACGGCTACACGAAGGCAAAATGGTTAAGCCACTAGTGAAGTACAACATTTTCCACTTTTTTTTTTGCATCCTATAGCATAACTTTGAAAAATAAAAAGCGAAAGTTAACAGATATTAAGGAACACAGAGGTTCAAAATCATAATGAAAGAACACCTATCTCAAGAAACTCCAGATATGTTAGAATTTCCTCCCTCTCTGATCCTTATGGACCGGAACAGATTAGAACTTTTCATCTTTGACCTTCAGACTGAAGTTAAGATATCCCAAATAAAGACCATCACCCCACACACTTTTAACTTCAGCTGAAGTAATTTTGGATATTTGATATGGATATTGGCTATCCATGCATGTCTTCATCCTCTGTAGACATTTATTAAAGCCACTTTCTGCCATTCTCTGATTCAAGAGTTCATCTTACCAGAAGAGTATGATACTGCCCTTGCTCTCAGGAACTTAATGCCATTTGAGATGTAGACATAGAAACAAGTCACTGCAGAACAAAGCAGAAAATCCTCCATCATCTGTTGGAGTCTTCCCACTGCAAATAATAAAAACCTTGACTCAGGTCATGTTGAAAGTTGTTCTTCTGGAAATGTTGAATTCCAGTAATCACCGAAAGTTAGAATTAGATGGACAGGACCATTGAAATCAACTTATCCTGGTGCTTTCATTTTAACTTTGAGATGTAACGCAACACAAATACATTGATATTCTACATAGCAAATTAATGGACATGCCTGAGATGAGACCCTTCTATTCTTTTTCCAAGGCTGTTCTGGTTATACCATATTTTACATGTAGATACTCTTTTGAGTCAAATTCTATCTTATAGTCTCAAATCAATAATCAGATTTTTTAAAGATACATTTAATTATGCAAACTTTTATGTGAATTTTTATTTTGAAATCTTTGCACAGTGATAACCAAGTACAATTAAGAATTCTCAAGGCAAATAATTTGTTGATCACATACTTATTCAATCACCAAATTTTTATTGGTAGACTTATGCACAAGGTACTGTGCTAAGCACTGGGGATACAAGAATGATATCACAGAGAGCATTATCTGTAGGGAGAAAGGAATGGACATATTCCTAAGTAAGTATAATAGTTCTAAATGATGTCATAGAGGCACATACAAGTATGCGTAAGAGGAGACAAGACTTATTTTTAATTATCTTCTGTCATCAGAAGGCTTATGAAATATGGTAAATGAATCTCAAGCTTCACAGGAATAAATGAATAGGAGCCTGGATGAATCAATGTATAGGAAAAGGTGACTGAGGGTGACAGTGGCAATGATATAAAAAGCAGATTTCATATCATTAGCTAAGATAGCTGCTAAATCACTGGAAGATAGGAGAAAGAAAAAAGTAGTCACAAACTCATTGGTAGGTAAGACCAGAATGAGAGTACCGGTCAAGTTTAAATGGAAGCCTGTTTATGTTAAATGATTGCAGAGACCTACTGACCCTATTTTTGAACAATCCCAGGGGAAATGCCTATGAGACTTCACATGCCATCCTTAGCACTTTTATGAAGTAAAGACCCACAGGTGGTTCTTCCACTGTATTGTATAATGCGATCATGTTATCTTGATCAATAATGATTGCAACTAAATGGGGTAAGGGGAACCAATTGGACAGTGTAGGAAGAGATGAACTGGAGATGAATTTATAGACAGATATGGACTTCCTATTATGCAACCTTAAACCTATGTTAGGTTATGATGCAATGCTCATTTAACAAAATTAAACCCAGAAAAGTCTGTCCTCTGGCCTGAAGTAACTATCTGTTGGTAAATCTGATAGACCCTATGTGGCTATGGAGCACTAGAAATATGGCAAATTTGAATTGAGATATGCTTCACACATAAAATAACACAGAATTTCAAAGACTTGTATGGACCCAGAATGTCAGTCATTTTCACTCAATATACACTAACACAATCATTTAGATGTGCCCAGTTAAATGTCATTGCAATTGTTTCACATTTCTGTGTTGTTGCTTTCCGGAGGCAGCTGAACAGAAAATGGAACCTTTCACACGCCTTTTGTATGTGAAGCCGCCATCCTGTATCGGTGGGACAACGCTGCAGTCCCCTAGCGTGGAGAAGCTACTCATTCCGGGTCCGGGGCAACTACTTCGCCCAATAAAGTAGCCCATGCTGACTGGTGACTGTAGTCAGTCGGATTCTCTCTCTCGCCAAGTTCTGAACTTAAACCGTCAGCGCACACACAGCAGAAGAGCAGAGAACAGAGGCTTGGGGAGGGAGGGAAGCTGGGCCAGAGGATTTTGGAGCCTCACTGTAGGCAGCGATGGAGGCCACTTCTGAGGAACTGCTCAGAGCTCCGACTGCCTTTCCATTTTCAAGACACTGGTTGTGTGGCTTCCCATCTGAATACTTTATTTCCTGGGATATCTCTGCTTTGTACCTCAAGAGAGCTTACCCCTAAAAAGGGCTGGAAGACTTGATGGTTTTCTGGGAAAAGAAAAGACTGTCTCCATGAGAAGACAAAGTTTTTAAGAACAACAGACAATTATCTCAACAAGGGTGCCAACCTTGCCTGGCAGGAGGCGGTCAGAGGCCAGCGAGTGCTTAGCTAATACAAAGTGCAGGGTGGTCGTCACCATCAGTATGGTCTTCATCATTTTCACTGCTTTTTTTTTTTTTTGGTGAAAATAGGGACAGCATCACTCACTGTACTCACTGCAGGATTCTTTTCCTTTTCTTTTTGAGAAAGAAGGTCAATAAGACTCATAAGGTGGCTAGAAAGAGGGTTAATTTGGAAGGGAAATTTAATCGTAGCATAAAATGTGGTCCATGAGCTTGGTGGTGGGCAGGGTGAGTTGTCATATATTTGAGGAATGATGAAACTACACTTATGAGCTCATATTGTTTTATAAATCAGTTACCTCAATAAATAGTAAATTTTAAAAAGTGATTGGCACTCCCAGATGGAGTAGTGGTTAGGCCAGTTGCCTCTGAAGGAGCAGAGGCCACATACCCCTGGGTTCCAGTCCTGGTCAGGTGAGAGGGCAGGGAAACAATCTGTGTGAACAACTAAATAAAAATAAAGCGCTTCTCTCTTCCTGCCTGCTTGCCTATTTACCGTCATTCCTGTCTGCACCTTTCCTTTAAAAAAAAAAAAAAAAAAAAAAAGGTGTTCTATGATTGCTGTCATTCGGCCAGGTGTGGAGGGCCAGCTTCAGATGGAGTCCTGCTGTCAACACACCTATCAGCACAGTGACAGTGCTGATTCATCCTGACTCCAGAATCCTCCAGTTACGACTCACTTGCTCAGAGGACCCTGCACAGAGAGGTGAGGCTGGAGAAACTTGGCCACCTGTCTCAGCTGGAAATTGCCTTATAAAACCAGAAGGGACCTTCAGCTTGGAGCAAACCCATAGCTATGAGAAGATGGCTTTCTAAACACGAGCTATTCAAGTGAGTTGTGGAATATTAACAACAGATAACCCTGGAAAACCAAAGCCAAAATGAGAACACTTAAAGATGGGCACCTGTGGAAGTTTAAAAGAAAAAGGTCCAGTAGAGTGAGTGTGGAAGGTATAACTTACTGGATACAAAGTAGCCATTTTCATTTCTTCTCAACTCTGCAAGAGTATACCGTTTATCCTGGCAAATCAACTCATCATTTATATGTCACTAAGACAAAATCACATTCAGAAAAATCGTAAGAGCAACCAAAATTGAAGATTGAAGGATGGAAAAAAGGAGAAAGGAGATATACTAATTTGATTAGTGGCTGTGTATAGGAAATCACTAGTAGTGTTTACTTAATGCATAATTAAGAATTTTGTAAGATTTGTAATTATAAATGTAACTAGTATAAATGTATACCACGCATCTCATGATCAGAAGTAAAACACAATTAATAGTATCAATAGAACTGTCACTGAAAAGTTTATTATATAGTAAATTAAAAAATACCAAGAAGTGGCCCCAAATCCCTTTTCTCTTTAATTTCCCCTCAAATATAGATTGTCTTAAATTCACAAAAATATTTTCATAGTAATAATAATCCATTTTACCTCAGTATACATATATATTTTTAAAAACACACTAAAGTTTAGTGTTGTGAAACAATGTTACCTGGATTTTAAAAAATCTTAAAAAATAGATACCAAAAAGAGAATAATAATCTCCCCTCCCACCTCTCTAATAAGCACATAGCAGATATCTTTTCTGCACTGAACTGAAATCACACAAAACTTTGTCTTTGCCTGGAAAATAATGATAATCCTCATTAAGGTCAGAAGTAACATTGAAGATTGACCTTTTTATCTTCATTCTGCATAATAGGAGGACATCTAAGACCAAGATGAATGGATTTGGGGAGCCTCTCTCCTTTCATTTAAAAACTTCCTCCTTCATCAGCCAACATGCCAGGAAAACCAGCTTTTTTTTTCTCCTTTTAAACACTGGGGTGTTATTACAGCTTCTAAGTGTTGCTGAATTTTTAAGAGCACTTCTGAGAAAAGAAGATAAAGCTTAAAAATCCTCCATGATTTGCCTGCTCCCTTTAAGACCTTTAGACACTCCTTAGGCATATTAAAATGTTTTCCTTTACGTTTTAATTTTTGTTTTACGATAAAACTAATTAAAGCAACACCTGTTTGGAATGATATAGCTAGTGCTGGGTCAACATTTCCATTGGTTTATAATCCAGCTGTGAAAACTCAATTTGAACTAAAACTTGGGTGTATAATATCCAAACCCAGGGGGATTCAAAAGAAACACTAATATAGCGGTGCGCATATTAGGGGGCAAAACAAATAGAAGCAAAGTGGTTTCAGGTGCTCTCTGACTTTTGTGCTGTATGCAGTCTTAACAACCACGCTTTGGAGGGGGACAGCATCTCAGGAGGTAGGGCGCCTCTGGGTATTTAAAAAGAATGAAAACAGGCCAGTTCATCAATGTAAAATACTAGCTACTGTACACACATGGTAATGAGGCTTCTCTCATCAGAGGGTCTTAAGATGTGAAATGACTGCTCTCATGTTTCTCTGGATTTAAGACCCCTTGGAGGCATCCAACATGACAGATGACAGTATGTCTTGAAGACCAATGGGCTGCTTCTGTCCTCCCTCTTCTACTGGGAGGCTGAAGCAGAGATTTATTAGCATGTCACGTAAAGAAACTGGAACTTGGGTTCAGGCTGGAAATAACACTGATGACTAGAATTTGCCCTACAGTGATTCTCAAACACTTTTTAATCCCTGCAGAGAGACCAATAAATAAAGCAGATAAAAGTGGAGCCGTTCAGATTGAATCAGAAGGAGAACCTAGAGGCCCAGACATTCAGTTTCCAGGCACTCAGGTCCACAGGCGAGGCCCAGAAGAGCCTCGTGGAGCTTCTACAGCAGTGAGACGGGGAACCCTGGCTTGCCCATGTGATGAGCAGGTAACCACACTCTACGCTTTCTTCTGACAGACGCTTTGAGCTCAGAAGCATGATTACTTGGTAAGTGAGGTTAGTGGACTTTGCTGGAAGACACCTTTTATAAACCCTAAAGTTCCAAATAACTGGTGTCAACTGATCCCGTGAAGCTTCAGAAGCGGACCTTTTGTAAACCACTGAGCCTCAGGATGCTCCCCTGGAAGGCAGGAATTGCCATTAAATCACAGTTGTTGTTTTGACCGAGGGGTGTAGGGAAGCAAATAAGATTAATTTCAGTTGACTTTGCTAGTAAATTAAAGCCATTGGGAGGGTCTAAGATGACACAAAATGTGAGTGCAGAGGAGAGGGATCTTCTTCCAGAAATCATTCCTGGCAGTTGGATGAATCACACAGGGTCAGTCCCACCAGCCCAAATGCACTTCAATTTCCTTTTCTCCTCATCTTTCTCAGATGGAATCATATGGATGCATGGCTCTCCAATGTTTCCTGTCATTCTGGAGAAATATCTGCTGAATCTAAAATAACCACATACCCTTTAAGCTGGGCAAAACAGCAGAGATTATGCCATCTGCCTTCTCATTTGCAGTGGAGTCCAAATGTCCACTGCAAGTGTAAAACTCAGGTCCCAGGATTCCGAGGCTGGCTCTTTGGGACAGTGGTGGAGGTGTCCAATTACTTCCCCCTGAGGTGGATGAAGACAATCTCATCCCCTGTGCCTCCTGTTTTCTCTGGGATATTGGGGGTGCCAGAAAGAGGGTGTCACACTCCCAAACTCCACCAGGGAGCACAAAGGACCTTCTGCCCACTCTCTAGTCTCAGGCTCAGGATGCTTCACAAATCTGGTAATGTCCCACCTGCCATCAACCCCTCTCCTGAAGGTGTCAATGACAGAAAAGAACAGTGATCGAGTCTCGACACTCAAGATTCAGTTTAATTATGGATGTAATTTGTGTCACCGTTCTGAGTTTCTGATGGTTAGACTTTAATCATCAGCACTTATGGTATTGGGGTCAGTGATAGTAGCCCCCACTCCTCTAATTCCACTGCGATTCCCCTGCCTATGGATAGCCCCACCAGCTAGAGACCCATCTTTTCACCTTTCACCTCAATGTCACATCAGCTTCTTGTGTCTGTAACGGTGAGAGGGAAGGAGAGGAGACAGGGCAGTGACCAAGAATGTGTATCCACACTTTCCAAGGTCACAATTTTCATTCTCTTTGGATTGTTCCTGAAAATATTAGAAACCACCTAAGTAACATGAAAATCATAGCATCAAAACTACCTTTCTTAGATGGTCTCTGCCATCAGAAATAGCAAAAGTATTCTTGGGTGTATTTTGTGCCCTCATTTTTCAATTTCAACTTAATGATTCCCATAGAAAGGCAGGCTGGGGGAACCCCGTGGACGGTGATGGCTTGTCTTGTGCTGTGCGGGTTGCAGAAGTAGGAAGAATTCAGGAAAGGAGGTGAAGGCAATAAATGGTTTTTGTTTGCAGTTGACAAGCTGGTGATGGCTGGGGAACACTCAGAGGCCCACCGAGCCATCTATCATGTGAGCTCAACAGCGGGCTAACCCCACTGAGGGGACAGGCTGGAGGCGAATGAGAGCTGCCAAGCCTCTGGCCCCGGGGAAGAAGCATGCAGCGTCTCTCAGGGGGTTAGGAGCCCCTTCTTCCACTGGACTTCCCCACATTTGTCTCTCACAACTCACCACGCTGGAATGTGACCTGTGCATTTCTAATTCCTTTTCCATGTGATTCTTCTGTGCTGTGGCTTCCCACATAACATCTCTAAGGCCAATCACACTTCTCAGCCACAGAGAAGACCCAGAAACAAAAGCAAATAGTGCCTCTTAATAAAGGAGTTGGCAATTTGGCTTGAATTCACATGATCGATCCAACTCCTTCATTTTATCAGTGGTGAACCAGAGCACGTCGGAAAGATCAACCGGGTTCCCAGAGGAAGCGAGGGGCAGACCCCCAACCTAGGACCCGCATCGTGTGCCTGTTCTTTTCCGAGACTGAACTTCCCACCCATTCCACAAGTAGAGTCATGGGGCAAAGAGAAGTCCCAATTCAACACATTCCTGGGAAGTTTCTATGAAGTGTTAGGAAAGGGAACTTTTCATGAACGTTTTTTCTCTCAAGATAAACTCTAGGCTTTCCACACAAAGCAGAGACTTCTTGGTCTAAACATTGAGGAACAGTGAGGGAGGCAGACTTAGGACCACAGGGCCATGTGCCCCAAAGGGCTTCCTCCCTGTATCACTGCTTAATACACTAGAGTCTGCCAAAGGAACAAGAATATTTTGTTTCCTTTGCCCTCTTTTGGTATAAATCAGGAGTCAGGAATGGATAGGGAACTCAGGAGTCAGATGATCTGACAAAACTTTGTCTAACATCACCTGTAATTGTATTTAAGCAATGCTTCCTAGGTTAAAAATAAATGACAGGTTACTAAATGAGTTAAGGAAAAGGACAAAAATAGCATGAGTCCCAGAACAGGTATTAAGTGGTTTTGCCTAAAGCCTTGAGGAATATGTGAAATAAATGAACAAAATAAAACCTCATAGGATGAAGTGCCCTATTGTGTTCTAGAGACTCCAGATGTTGTAATTTTCAGATAAAGACGATAACCATGAGCATTACAAATTGCACTAGGAAGATCTTTCTCATATTAAAAATAAAATAAGAGGTGGAACTTAATTCCCACCCTCTACCTCTCCCACCCAAGTGTGAGCTGGACTTGCAGAGTCACTTCTAAAGAATAGAGAATGTAAGGGGAGAGCAGAAATTGGACTGTGTTGTGAAGCTTGAGAGACACACACTGACCAAGAGATCAAAGTGCATGTGCTGAGTGCCGTCCCATGGAGCTCATGTGCCCCCAACATGAAGTCATCAGGGAGGACCTCTGTGCCAGTGTTGCCCCACACCCATAACTCCAATTTAACCACAAGTAAAAACCTCAGATGGGGAGGCACTCTACAGACTCTGTCCAGCATCCTCAACATTCAAGGTCAGGAGAAACAAAGACTGAGTAGAGGACATTAAGCAGCTATGACAACTAAATGCAATGTGATTCTCTGGAGTGGATATTGGTACTGAAAAGGGTCGGTGGAAGAGCTGAAATTTTGAAAATTATTTAATAGCAATATACCACTGTTGATTTCTAAGTTTTGATAGAGATACCATGGTAATGGAAGATGTCAACACTGTGAGGAACTGGGTTATTTTTTCCACTTCTCCATAAATCTAGAAGTTTTCCCCAAGCAGAAAGACTGTTGAAACTAAAATAACAATCTAGTAATCAATTAGTGACCTACTTTGGCCCCACCTCTGTCCTTCCATAGCTGAGCCTCCTGAAACAACACAGTCACCATATTTACTGCCCATCCTGTCCCTGCCCCAGCCCACATTTCCTAGTCTCTCTTCTACAGGGCACCACTCTCTGTGGTCTAGTCAGTACAGTTAACTGCTCTCTCCTTGAACCCCTGTCCTCCTTTGGTCAGCGGTTGTCCAGGGTCTCATGGCCCACCCTTCCATCCTCACCTGCTACATCTGCTCCCCGGAGGATTGTCTCTTCCCTGTGCCCTCAGTTCCCACACACTTCTTACACCAACAATTGCTTTTTTCCTGAAAATTCCCCTGCCTAATAGAAACTCCCCTGGAGTATCCCACACTCAAAATAGTCCCAAATCTAAATTCCTTTTTCTCATTCCCTATTTTGGCAAGGGTACTGCCATTCATCTAATTCTCCAAGCCAGAAACTTGAGCGTTACTCCTTCCCTCACTTCCCATCATCCCTCTAATGATCTTTTAACTCCTCTCTCCTCCATAGGTCAGGTTTCCATCTATTCTCTCCTGGATGAGCTGATGTGTATATACAAGCTTACTACTGCTGCAGCCCCCCTAAGGAATGTTCTCCCTATATCTCAGCATCTCTACAACCCATCCTCTATATTTCTGACAATTATATACCTAAAAGCCAATTGTAAACATGTGACGTCCCTTCTTAAAAGCTTCACATGACTGCCTATCACTTTGACAAAAAAATCCAAATGTGTCTACATGATATTCAAGGACTCTCATCATCTGAACGCCACAGATCTCTTCAATTTTATTTCTTCCTGATTCTCAAGGTCCCCCAATCCCAGCTACAGCAAATCCTAATTCTCAGGTGCATCATACTTCCCCTTCTCTGCTTTTGTCCACCGTCATTCACTAGAGTCAGTACACCATCATTCACTAGAGTCAGTACTTTCCAGTTCATGTTGTTTGACTGAGTTTTATCATCCTAATCCTCTGATAAACTGAAGCACAGAGAGATTCAGTAACATGGTCAGCCTTAACTGATGAGCAGTGGTCTTTATCTTCCACATTATTTTATTTTTTTCTTCAGATTACATTATTATGATTTTTACAATATTGAATTTGTTCCCCAATCTGTGAATTCTACACCCACACAATATTCTTTCTCATTGAGGACCTTGAGCTGGTGGGAGTTTTCCATTGTCAGTTTGTTAGTTTCTTTTACAAAGAAGTAAAAGCAGTGGGGCATATGGTCAGGTGTTTCCGGAATTCTTTATGAAGAGAGAAAGGAAAAACTGGAGAGACATAAGTAGGCCCTTTATGAATTTGAGACACAGGAGATTAGGAGAAAAAAAAAAGAAGGCAAATATTTTGCAAAATGGTGGACTAGTCTCGACATTTAAAACATTAATTTATAATGATAATCCCCAAAGAAAAACAATCACTTTGGCAAGTGATTCCCAAATTGGAATGGCTGACGGATGGCCAGCGAGCCACTGCTGAGATGAGGTATGATTCTGTCCATGGAGAAGAGGAGCGGACATCGATGAATTATGGCCTCTAATTCCACCTGGGACGACGAGTAAATAACAACGTGCCAGAGTGAGGCTCCAGATGGTTTGTGTAGTGAGTGTGACCAGAACTCCACTGAGGAATCGGAGCCTGGTAATTGAAACCGGCCCTGCCTTTTTATGCTTTAGCAATCTGAACTTGTCAGAAGGGTGGCTATTGGGTGTGCTGGTGGCCTCCTCACCAAACGGACTTCCTCAAAATCAGCTGATACGCCAATCTGGAGGCCGCGTCACATCCTGATGAAGGCCACTGCTTCCTCGAAGGTGATTACTGATAATTTCATGAAAACATCAAGTCTAACTCACCTAAGTCTGTATGTACAAGTTAGCTCATCCCATCAAGTGCAGAGTGATCATTTTAGGCCAGAGGAGGCAGCATTAGAATAGGAAAGTGAAGTAATAATCCCTGTTGGGCCCCATCTCAGGCCTCATTTAACATTCCCACTTCTGGATCGACCTTGTTCAGATAACAGTGAAGGTTGGTTTTCTCGGAAATGTGGAAAACATGGAGGCTTCCAGAGGACAAGTCCATCTGTGCATCTCAGGTGCAGCCAAATCCAGGTTAAAACGTAAGCAAGCCTTTCCCATAGCTGCTCTCTGCACAGCCAATGCCTTCCAGTCCCAAGGGACTCTAGCACTTGGAAGGAGCAAGGGACTGAGCCACTCGCCCTCCATGTGTCACCTGGAGCAGAAACGTTTAACAGTCCTAAGGAGGAACTAGAACAGGAGGCAGAAGTGCTTTGGGCCAGGAGGAAACGAAACCACAGTCCCTGGGGATGCAGGACATGATAAACTACTAAAGACAATGGCTGGACGTTGATCCTAAATAAGTAAAGAAAAAGACTAGTTGGACATTGCGCATGTTCAGATGTGTGCATAGGTCTGAGGACAAAGCACAAAAACTTTATTTAAACTGGAGAAATGCAACATTTTTATTGATGCTCTCATTCACAAATCACTTTGGGGTCTCTATGACTTGAAAGATCAGAAAAAGGAATACAGCACATCACTGCCCTTAAAAGAAGAAAAAGTGTTGTCGAGGCTATAGAGAAAAGGGAACAATTTTATGTTGCTGGTAGGAAAGCGAATGTGTGTAATCATTATGGAAAGTAGGACAGAATTCCTCAAAAAGTTGAAAATACAAATCCCGTATGCTTTTATTTTTCTGCTTGTGGCTATTTAACCCCAAAACACAAAAGCAGTCATTTGCAGAGATCTGTGCTGCCCTGTGTCTGTTGTAGCATTATTTTCAATAATCAAGTGCCCATCAATAGATGGGTGTATACAGAAGACGCAGTAAATGTACACAAGAGAACTGTACTCAACTATTAAAAAAAAAAAAAGTATAACAACATGGAGGGATCTAGAGAGAATTAAGTTTAGTGAGAAAACTCGGAAGGAAAAAGAAAATGTGTGATACTACTTACACGTGGTATGTAATGAAGTCAAACAAGTAAACTGCATCAAAAATCAAATAAAAATAGAATCCAATTGCTGGTCACCAGGAGGGAAGGAAATGTGGGCAAATTGGGTCAGAGGAGTCAACTAAACGATGAAGGACAGAATCGGTGGGGAATTCAATGTACTACATACAGAAGTTGAGTTGTCATGATGCCCACCATGGTGCGATGCTCCTTCAGTAACACTGAGAGCTGTGTACGGAAATACAGGGAAACATGAATAACTGAATCTGCACACAGTGGCTGGACGCATTCTGTTCAGGAGGTGTTAGATGAAGGGCTCAGAAAGTTGCTGCCCAGATAAAACGATAAGTTGAGTTAGCCTGAGAGATAATTCTCAAGATGCATCCAGACTCACTTCAAAAACCCAGTGGCTCTTCCAGAGAGCAGCAATCCATACTCAGGCTTTGGAGGGACTCACAAGGGTTTTCTGAAGGAGGGGTCATTCCCACTGAGACATGAGCTGTTTGAGGGGGAAGAGGTTTTCTGAGAACAGGAAAATGCACGTTCAACCTTTCAGAAGTGACAGAGAACGCAGGCTACGCAGACTGAAGCAGGGTGGGCTGGGGAGGGACAAGAAACTGCTGGGCCACCTACTGGTTTCTGCCACTGTGTGAGGACTCAGGCTAAAGATTTCCAGGAGCCCTGGATGAGTCCTTGGAAGGGCTTGATCTGCTCAGAGTTTATTTCACCAATCAGTTAACTGTAGGAGGGATGAGGAGGAGAGATCAGAAAACTAAGGGAAACTAGAGAAAGAAGAAAACATCCCCCAATATTCCCTGAGCTTGTGTTCTTGACTTCCTATCTCTAGCAATTACACGGATAGAGGAAAAGTGATGTTCATTTCCAACAAGTGCTGTGAATGATTTAAAAGTAAATGGCTGAAGACTTGGAAACCACCTAAGTGCCCATCCTCGGATGAATAGATAAACAAGATGAGGTCCATATCCACAATGGACTGCTGCTACACAGTCCCATAAAAGATGAAACCCTCACATCTACAGTAACATGGATGGAACTTGAAGGGACTCTGCTAAGTGAAATAAATTAGGAGAAAGACAAATACTGAATGATCTCACTCATACATGGACTATCAGAAACAAAGCAAAGGAACAGACGAAACAAAACCAACCTCTGGACATGGGCAACAGAACTGAGGCTGCCGGAGGAGAAGGCGTGGGAGAGTAGAGGAAAGGAGTAATGGTTCCACTGGACAGTGGGAGGACTTTCGGTAATTCAGCGGTGGGCAGGGTGGGTTATCATGTATTTAGAGAATGCTGAATCTCCATACATGGGCTTCTATTATTTATAAATCAGTTATCTCAATAGATATCAGAGAAAAAGCGTAAACTGGCTTGTCCATCCCAGCAGATTTCCCAGGCAGCTTTCAGCAGTCCCATCTGCTTCCCTGGCTTAAAGGGAAGACAGCCACGCAGGAGGAAGCTCCTGAATTGTCCTCCAGGCAACTGGTGGCCTGCTTCTTAGGCCTGGCAGGGTGGTGGCCCAGGTCACCAGGGTCTGTCCATGCCAGAGAGGCAGGGGACTTGGGGACTGGTGGCTCCTGTGCGCTTGGCACAGACGCTTGTTTTTCTCAAGTAAATTGCCAGGGAGGGGAAGCGCTGGATATGGTGGTGCCACACTGCACGCCCACTGAAGTCTGGGCTCCCGGGAGAGGAGAATGACTGCCAGTGTGCGCTGCTTCCAATCCACTCCCGGACCTTAAGCTCCTCGACGGAGCTGCCAAACAGTTTGGGAGCAACTGGCCCTTGGGTGAGTGTGGGCAGGGCGGCGGGGAGAAGTCGGCGCTCCATCTCCAGGGCTCCTCCGAGCCGCTCCGCCACGGGCTCCGCTCTCGCGGTCCACGGCAGGGTGAGTCTTCGGCTTTGCGTGAGAACTTGCTGTCAGATGCGCCGATTTGAGGGCGGATAGGCAAGCTGACTTTATAAATGGGTGTGGAGCTTTTAATCTTCGACTTAGCATTTTAGTTGGGAATTTCTTGGGAAGATCAAAATCCAGTGCTGAAGGCTTGGAAAGGCATGATCGTATTGTGAAAGAATGATACTGTTTTCCTGCGGGTTTCTGGATGGGATCCTGGGCTTTCACATGAACGTGTCTGTGATGAGCGGGGGTGACATCTGGAAGCCATCGAGCACGGTGGAAAGAGCGAGTCTGGGCTCAGTGGATGGAGGGCTAGTCCCAGGGCTGATTCAGTGCGTTACCTGTGGCAAGCTGGGCTCTTGCTCGGCCTGGGTAGGATTTTCCCAGTTAGTCCACTCTTGGATTTGACGATGGAGAACGAGGCCTAAAGAACTGATAGTACTTGTACAAGGTCTCAGAGTGAGTAGGTGTCAACGCCAGGAGCAAAACTCCTTCCACGCTCCTTTCTGACACACTGTCCCCACCGTGCGTGTTTAGACCTGCGTGCTTGGGCAGGGGGCGTGGGCGCGCCAAGGCACAGGTCACCCGGCTCCTGTCTGGGGCCGTGTTCCAGGGGGTCCTGCTCTTCATGAATCAGCACTGGAGATGATGTCCTAGGGAGAAGAGAGGGCCCAAAGCAGAGGAGGGGGTGGGGGTGGGGATGGTAAGGAGAGTCCTTGCCCCTGAAGGGCCTCTGAGGAGTTGGTTCCTAGAATGTCTGCATGCTTCTTTCATTGTCATTTCAAACTCAGACCTCTGTCTGGGACCCTGGCAGGACAGCCCGTGTTTTAAAGATGATCGGAGTGATCTAGGATGATTTGGGACTTGTGCCTTGCAATAAGCCCATGCCGGAAGTCAAGGTGGGTCATCCTAAACTGCCCCTTTGTCTCCAGACAACCCCGGGCTGAGAAATGGAATAGACCACCCTTCACCCAGCCGGGGGTGCAGCCCCGGCTCTCTCGGCAGCTCCTGTGTTCCTGACATTGTCTATTGGGAAGGGAAGGGGCAGATTTGGTACATTTAGGATAAATGGAACGTAAAATGCTGACTCTTACTTCCTAGGAATTAAGGGTAGAAACTTCAGCACTAACGCTCTTGGCAAAATTTGCACAATCCTTGTCCTTTTTTTCTATTTTAATTTTAATTAATATATCTATAGAGTTTAATGATAAGAATAGCAAAAAGATTGACTACTATTCTTCTGAGTCCCCATAGAGTGAGTCAAGCTTCACAGTAACCCCATTATCATGAACCCTCTTTGAACAGGGAAGTCAAGGTGCAGCGAGGCTAGGAGTCTTGCGGGAGCTCACGCACTTCTCCAATGTCAGAGCTGAAGCCCACGCCCAGGGCGAGGCTGTGAGCGTCTTCAGACAGCTGTTCTGAAAGCACAGGTGGGATCAGTACGAGTCTTACAAAACTGAACAGCCATTCCTCACTTGCCTTTGTCTGGGCCCTGATTTTTGTCCAAAAGTAGCCCCTTGCACGTCTTATGTCGTTTCCTCTGACACGCACATCTGTATCTTCCAGTCTCATGTGCGTGCTCTTTCTTCTTGATTTATCAATTTTCTATGGACTTTGTTCTATGACCACAAGGTTTAGCTGTCCCTATACCAGACTGTCTTCCACCCTGAACACATATCCCTCTCCTCTCCCCACATCCCCTGCAGTGGATCCTCTCAGTGAAATATTCAGTAGCTAGCATCATGCAATTATGTAAATATTATTCACAAATGAGCCACGCAATTCACAGTTCTCATGATCTTTCCCTACAGTTTTTGAGTCAGTACTTCCTTCTCTCGTTTCCAACTTTTTCTGTGTAATTAAGGCTAATCTCCAGTGCCCTTCTAACACAGCTCTTCTCAATGGGAAGAGCTACTGCAGGCCAGCATTTGGGTACTGTTTTTCTTTCCAGAATTATTCCTCCTAGACCCATCTGCCTGTCCTTCTCTGCCATTCAAGATTGTTTATGACCCAGTGGCTGGGATCCTAGGATTTACCTCGCTCATCACCCTGGGAGCTTCCTTTATCCGTCTCTCATTTGGATCTCCGGTGCCCTGAGCCTCGCATCTTCCTTTTTCTTGTTTAACCCATCACACTGGAAGGACCATCTCTTCTAGTAACCTCTTAAGGAAAAAATACAAGGAAGAACAAGTTGTTCAGATTGAGCATATTTAATTGTAGTTTGGGTATAAATTTAGTGATTTAGTTTGTGTGTCAGAATTCTAAGGCATTCCTGCACTGTCAGCTGGCTCTTGACGCCACTTTTTTAAAATTATGAGGCAATTTTTTATTCCTAATTCTTTGTATGGGACTGATATTTCTCTCTGGAAACAGTTAAAAACTTTTCTTTAACCCAAATTTCAGGATGGTATGACTTGATGGGTCTTCCTTTTCATTCCACACACTAGACATACAGTATCCCCTTTTGAGTTGGAAAGCCTTTGGATCAAGAATAATCTCTCATGTATGTTTTATTTTATCATTTCTTCTCTTATCATTCCTTCAGATTATCTCATCTGTTAAATGTCAGCCTTTGTGGATTTATCTGTTAATTTTTTAATTGTTTTCCCTCCCCAGGTATCCTTTTTATTACACTTTCCAGATTTCCTTAAATTTCATTATCTATATTTTATTGAATTTTTACTGCTAATTTTTTTAAAGGAAAGGTACAGGCAGGGACAAAGGTAAATAGGCAGGCAGGCAGAAAGAGAAAGAAGGAAATGGCATTTATTTATTATACTTAATTGTTCATCTTGGTTGTTCCCCTTTGGCCCCCTCCCCAGGTCTTGAACCCAGGTCGTTTGTTGGGATGTATGTAGTCTACACCAGCCCGAGGCTATAGACTTAACCATTAAGCCAGCAGGGCATGCCAATTGCTAATTTTAAATGCTTTCAGCTTTTAAGAGTTTTTCTTGTTCACTATTTTTTTGACAGCACTTATTTTTTTCTGCATAGATTTATGTTTTCTTGTATCTGAGTTTTTTTTCAAAAAAGTTTTCTGGTTTGTCAATTGTTTCTACTTCTGTGTTACTTCTCTCTGTCATCATCATCATCATCATCATCATTATTTCAATTTCGACTTACATTAGAAACTCACAGTAAATGTCTCTGTGCACATGCACAGAGATTCGTTTCTAACTTCCACCACAATAACCTACTGTGGACCTGTGTGTGCACTTAGCAGCTGTGAAGGGTGGGGACAGGTGGTATGTTCGTGAATCTATGGACTTTGTCTTGGGAGTACTGGACACTGATCTGGCTGGTTCTTTGGGTTCCCAGGATTTGTAGGCTTCCCTTCCTTTGGAACCCCAGAGACGAGAGGAGTTCTTCAGCCCCCAGCCTGAGGAGTCCATCTGCTCCTGCTGTGCTGGGGATGAGAAGGGGAGATTTGCTGGGTTTTACCATTTCACCTGTGAAGATGTTTAATTACACTGCCCTGTTTCTATTTTGGTGCATTGCCCCTGACTTCATTGGGCCAGGGTGAATTCAAAGTGTCTCCTGGAGAAAAGGCAATTGCTTGGTCGTTGGGACTTGGGGTTTATTTCTTATTTAAGTCCCAACCAATCCCTGACCTTTACAGATACGTGACACTGTCCCACCTCTGCCTTTCTAGAGTTGCCCCATGTGAATTAACTGGTAAGCTCTTTGACCCAAACTCCCTTAACTGGCAGTTAGATTTTGGTTACTACTCATTTATCTGCTATTTCCTAAATATTTTTGACTCACTCTTTTGCTGTAATCCCCTGTCA
Organism: Solenodon paradoxus; assembly: GCA_004363575.1. Classification (NCBI taxonomy): domain Eukaryota; kingdom Metazoa; phylum Chordata; class Mammalia; order Eulipotyphla; family Solenodontidae; genus Solenodon; species Solenodon paradoxus. Next base: position 48,278 of record RJWH01002662.1, read on the forward strand.
TTTTGGATTTGCACCTTTGCATTCTTTTATTTTAGTGATGCTGGAAGAGAGTAAAGTTAAGCACCTACTTGACTTTCTGCAAATGTCTTTATCTTCATACTGTTGAGTTTCCATGTCTAAAATGATTGAAAATATCAATCCGATTTCATCTGCGGGATCATTATTATGTTTTACCAATGTAGCTCATGCACATTTTCATTGGGAAACACTTCCTGATGGTCATAGCTTCAGAGGGAGTACAGGTGCATAAGATTCCTCAAGGGAAGAATGACAGACCTGAAGGAAATAAATAATTGATGTACCATGTGAGCAGGAAAGGGGGCATTTCTAGGATGGGGGGTGATGAAGGGTTATGGGGTAGGTCAGTTTTGAATTGTGAGATGAGTTTGGAGGTGAAGAGGTGCATAGGGCATTGTAAGTGGTAGGAGCAGCTCAGCAAATGTTGAAAGGTAGAATTCACTTGGCAACAGGGAGGAAGTAGGGAGGACGCCAGCCTGGCAATGGCTACGCTTGTGAGCCTGCTCAGGAAGAGAAGACAAGAGAAAGCAATTGGAAACAGATGGCAAAGAAGCGTGTCTGCCATAAGAGAAAATAGAGGCTGAGTCTACAGGCTTGCTCTCCTTCAGTTTATGTACGGTGATGAAGGAGCTCCTTACATTTCTCACAACTGTGACTCCAGGACTCAAGGAAGTTCATTAATGGCCAAGGTTAAGGTCCAGAGAAAACAGTGGGGGCAGCTTCTCTAACTTCCTGCTGGTCTTCCCTATGGGCCCAGGTGAGTTCATTATCACCAAGGCATTTCAGAAGAGGAACTGCACTGATCCACAAAACCCAGTGACGCGCCCAGAGCTCCTGCTGAAGATCAGGAGCCCAGCATGGCCCTTGAGTGAAGGAGTGAAGGGATGTCTAGGGGAGCCAGTGAAGGTGTCAGAAAGGACGAGGTGGCTTGTGCCCTTGCTGACATGTTGATTTGATGGTGCTTTAGTGATCTACGTCTTAAGAGCAATTTGCTATTTTGGGCACACCACAGTGGAGCAGTGGTTAAATCAATCACCTCCAAAGGAGCACAGCTCACAGACCCCTGAGTTTGAGGTCTGATCCAGGAGAAAACAACCAGCGTGAACAACTGAATAAAAATAAAATAGTGCTTCTTCTTCCTCTCTCTTCCTGCCTGCCTACTCGCCTTCATTCCTGCCTGCACGTTTCCTTTAAAAAAAAGAAGTTTCCCTTTTCTCTTTTTTTTCATAATATGACTATGAACAAGTTGCTTCCTTTGGTGAAAAGCAAGGAGGAAGTTTCCGGTTGTATGTGGTAGATGGACTGTCCCTGCGTTCACCTATCTGATCCCCAGCCCCAAACTCAGCCTGAAGCTCCAGGACTCAGTCTCACCACAGAGGCTACTGCAGTCCCCCTGCCGTCACAAAAGCTCTTAGCGATTGAAACATCCCGCATACTTTGGAGAAAGGTGAAGTCAATATTTATATTAGTAGCAAACCCAGAGAGAAACAGGCTTTTGTTGTCGTTGAAGGCAACCAGAGACCATTTGTGAAGTGGGGTGGGTTTGGTAAAAGAGGAATATTTTTGTCCTAATTTTCTAGGATGTTTAGATACCCCAGATTTCCAAACCACTGCTGGGAAGGCCAGGCATCAACACCCTTTATCAACCTCTCTCTCCTACCCCTATTCATTTTTTTAAGTGTGAAAGTCATGTCAGTCCTGCTCTTAGCAAGCACAGCTATCTCAGGTACCATAGCAAGCACAGCTATCACAGGTACCATAATTCCTCTAGAAAAAGTTCAAGTAAAAATGACAATAATGTTAACACAGAATTACACAATCATGGTGTTGGAATTATGATTTGAAAGGGTGGAAAAATTGCCCACACAAGTGAAAAAAAGCATTTCACAATAAATAATACAGTATTGGATTTTAATGAAAAGTATAAAATACATGTTCTTGAGTCATACTGATTTAAATCAATGTTTGAAGAAAACAGGAAAGAATAAGCCAGAATTCTATACAATATTCCAAATAAGATATGCAGTCAATCTGTCTTTGCGGAGTGTGTGTAGTAACTTCCTTTCAAAAAGTACAGTTTTCGGTGAGAGGGAAAGACGGTAACTTCACAATGGAGAAACCAGACAAAAGCTACCCTTATCAGGTGGCCAAGTTTGACCTGGAGCCATAGGCATGTTGTTAGCATTTACCTTTGATGTGATGAACTTGACACTTGAACTTGGGTCTTCCTCTGACTAAACCCCAGTTTAACTGTGAGAAAGAACATCAGACAAATCCCCGTGCAGGGACATTGTAAAAACTAACCGTGTCCCTCAAACTTTAAATACCATTAAAAGCCAGGAAAGTCTAAGGAATTGTCATAGTCAGGAGGAGCCTAAGGAGAAATGACGCGTGAACATAGCTTAGGCCTCTGGATGGAATCCTGCAACAGACAAGAATCATTTGGTAAAATTTGAGGAAATGTGAATTAAGTATGTGCTTTAGTTAAAATATTTTATCAGTATTTGTTCATTATTTATAATACATATACCGTCATATTCAGATGTTAAACTAGGAGAAGCTGGAGCATATGGGAACTCTCTGTCCCATCTTTACAATTTTCCTTTAAATTTAAAACTGTTGTAAAGTAAAAGGTTTGTAGAGTCATATGTATTTTAAGGAAGGGAGGGAGAGGAGGAAGAACTATTTAAGTAAGGAAGGAAGAGGAGGAAGAAACACCTTTTTTAAATTTTGTTTTTCCAGCCTGGCCTTCAGCCTGGGGCCTTGGATTCCTCATGGTTTGCACACCAGCGTCTCAGTTGCCTGAGCCACACGGGTGTCCTCAAAAGTATATTTTTTAAAAAAGCAAATCACATAAAATGTTATGAGTGTAGACTATGTAAAAACAAACTAATTTTAAACTGCAAGGAGTATATGTCATACATGTTGGTATCAACACAGACACTTAGAAAATTATAAAAAGTAAAATCTGAATTATTATGGACTCTCCAGAGGAGGGAAAGAGGGGTTTTGGAGAGGGAACAATGAGGCAGCTTTCATTTTTAATAGACACAGTCATATCCTTTTAAGTATTTATAAAACACATGTATTTCATCTATTACACATGCAATTAAAATTGAATATGAAAAGGAAAAACAATTTCATTAAAATGATTTGCTCTTGCTATAGATCTTGCTCTTGAGTCCGTCGTGATGCAGATGGTGGTGACGGAGAAGCACAGGGCGAGAGGAACAGCCGTCCTGGAAAGGCCTAACGAGGTGTCCCTCTCGCTCATTCAGCGGACACTCCTCTCCAGACCGGCATCCTCCTGAGATCCGATTATGCAATAAGCATCCAGGAAAAGTAATGCACTAGTTGGACTTGGTCTTTCTGTGACAATACTGCGGCCGAGAGTTTCATTTTCATGAAATGAACTGGCTTAATTCTCATTTTAGGAATTAGCTCAAGTTCCAGGAATATTTCTAGTTGGGGTTTTTGGTAACACAGTGAGGCCTCCCCAAAGTCACTCTGAATCGGCAGTAACTTTGTGTGAGGGTGGCCGGGGAGGCCTTACGGAGGACCTGTCGCCTTCACAGAAACCAGGAAACTGTAAACTGAAAGTCCCAGCAAGCTCAGCTTTAACCACAGGCGGATCAGACACGCAGGAGGGAAAGCAGAAATCAAGCCTCCTTGCTTTGGGGCCACCACTCCATGAAGACTCCAAATGAGTGTGATGACCCCAAATCCCTTCCAGGCGCACATCTTGTTGTAAGAGTTTTCGTCTGGAGAAGCAACACTTCCCTGGAGGCCTGTAGAGACATGGTGACTTCAGAAATGGCAGGGCAATAAGAATTTCTGGAAAAGGTAGATTTGGGGGTCTTTTTGTTTGTTTTAAATATGATAGTTGCCTTATTTGAGGCATCCTGTCCAGGTTTAAGCAGAAACCAGTCCACCTCTGTTACAGCCTTGCAGTATGGCCAGCGCATGAGAGTCCAGGAAACACAAAGATTTCCAACTGGGCAATCGAGGTCTTGCTTTAACCTCGTTTCCTAATTTTATCATGTTCTTTTCTAAGACCATGTAAGAAATGACCACAAATGTGGTTGCTTAAGGCAACAGAAATTTTTTCTCTTACTGGAGGTTCTGGAAATCAGAAGTCTAAAATCAGTTTTACTGGGTACAAGTCAAGGTAACATCTTGGAAGATTCCTTCCAGAAGCTCTAGGAGAGCCATGTCCTTGCCTTTTCTAGCATCTAAAAGTCACGTGAATCCCTTGGCTTGTGGCCCCTTCCTCCAGTTCAGGGGCTGCAGGGGTTCCCGGGGATTCTGGCAAGTCCACTTCTAGATAAAACTGCTGCTGGGAAGAAACCTCTCACTCCATATCAGACTTTATCCTGCTTGGTTTAAGACTCAGCAGATCAAGTCTGACGCTGGAAAATTCCTAGATGGAGATGGTTGGAAAAAGCAAGTACCGATGCAATCCTCATCCTATCTGCTACTGATATGCCCATGAGAGCAGAGACCCAGTCCCATCTGACTCTTCATCCCGAGTGCCCAGCGTAAGTCCCTGCATGCTGTGTTAGTGAAGACAGCTCCTCTGCTCATATTTTAGCACAATCATTTCACTTACACACACCCCCACTTCCTGTACCATAGGCGCTATTTTTCTCCCTTTCTGATGGAGACATTCAGACTCAAAGAAAATGATTTACCCAAGTTCACTCTGCACACTGCTGGTGGTGCTTGCCCACCTGGTGCTGTCAGATCCACCATGTCATGGTCACCAACAGAAGAGATGTCATCTGGAATATTCCGTACGGGGGAGAGGATGGTGGTGGAGTTTCCTTTATATTAGAGCTGAAAGAAGAGCGAATGAGCCTTCTTCTCTGAAGTAAAGAAAACCAAAACAAATACTCCTCCATACAGATTGCTCACATATGGTACCATACATCCTATTTATCATCACCAAGATGGAGAAACCTTTCCGAGTAGAGTGCCTGCCCTGGAATGAGCCCTTCTTCAGGATGGTCTGCGGGGCATAGGTGTTCCCTCCAAGCCCAGAGTGTTTTACTGTGTGTTTTATATAACCAGCCTCTGGGCAAATGATCTAAGTGGCTCCAGTAAGCTACTTTTGCCATATATAAAATCCTTTAAAACACACACACGCACGCACACACACACGCACGCACACACACACCCCAACAGCAACAACAAAAACTGCCTATTGAACCCACAGCATTCTATTTTGAATAATAAAATTATAAGGTTCAGCAATGTATTCAGCATAATTGCATATTGCTGCTGTGAGCACTTTTTAATTCCTCATAACTGTCCAGCTCAGGAACTTGCAACGAAGTAAATGAAATGTTTAATAAGTATTTATTTGATTGGCTAATTATAGTGAGTAACACTTTTATTAGTAGAAATAGGTGCCATGTATCTTCCAAAGAGTATAATGTTACTTTTCATTGAGAATAAGATCCACCTGGTTCGCAGGGAATCAAAATTCATTAAAAATCCAGGCTAGTACCTTGCCCAACCTCAGTTCCTCTATGCAGTAACTATATAGTATTTTCGAATCCCTCCAAAATTCTTGAACTTTCTTGCTTCCATAGTTTTGCTCATTTTTATTTCCTCTGCCCCAGTGTTCTACCCCATTTTTGTTTTAAAAAAAATCCTGCAAAATTAGGTTCAAATACAATTTCCCCTTAAAGCTATATCCATTTGTGACCACGCTAAATGAATGTTTCCTGTATTTTGCACACACACAAACTCTACAGGGTTCCAACATAGCATGGACAATAGTATATTGCAGGCCCATGGTAGGCATGTCTATTTTGCTCCACATTTCACAACTTTTTGCCTCTTGAAGACACCCTCCTGCCTTACGCTCCTTGAACTTGCACCGCTTTACCAAGAGACTCACAGATGCTACTTCCTCAAGAAAGCATCCTTTTACTTCATTGGTTCTAGCATTGGGTTGCACAGTAGAACGAGAAATTATTTTTTGAAAATACCAATACATAGACCCTTTACTAAGGAAATCTGAACTTCTGGGAGGGGGGCCCAAGCCTCAAACTAACACATTTCTGTGGGAGGTTCTAATGTGCATGCGTGAAACTGAAGTGGGCAGGGTTTCTGCCTGCCATGCTCAGAACACTCAGTTAGCCCAGATTGCTGGCCTCTGATTCCGATTTGCTTGGGCCTTGATCAGCAGCATCTCTGAAGACTCATTGTTGCACCTGGAAAAGGTTTGGGCTTCACTATGACTTTGAAGTGAACTTTAACTTCTAAAGACATCTGTGATGACACCAGAGACAGGTAAGATATATCATGGAGAGTTCAGCCCCCACATGTGGAAACGGTTTGCTACCCTCTGGAATGTACCTGTGAAAAATGTAGCTTTGAAAATGTTAGTAGCAGATGCTTCTGTTCATCCGCTTGCAATTTACTGATTATGATGTGCAATCACTTCTTCTCAAACTCCCAGTCAGTTGTCTTCCTGGGGTGTTCTTCTCAGTAGGGGTCCTGGTGCTCCCATGTGGATTGGCCCTTTTATACAGTGATGCTTTCTGAAGTCGCAACCGAAGCTCTCAGGGCTTGCCCTGGCCTGTCTTGACACGCATAATAGCTCAGGTGAGACTGACTGTTCCGAGATGCCAATATACTGAATTCCTGCGAAGCAAGGCGATTAGCTCTGGGTTGGTGGTTCTCAAACGTGAGTGCAGCAGAAACACCTGGAAGGCCTGTTAGACCACAGAGTGCTGACCCTGTCCTTAGAGTTTCTGGTTCCGTAGGCTTGGGATAAAACCTGGAGAACTTGCATTCCTAAGTTCCCAGGTGACACTGATGGTGTAGGTCCATGGACCCTACTTTGAAAGACACTGTTCTAAGAAGAAGAGCGAAATGATGTTAAAGGGAGTAGAGCGAAACAAAACTGGACTCTTTAAGTTTGTAAAGTGGTATGATTAACATTATAAATGCTTATAAAGGCTAGAGGAGAGAGGAATGGCTGTGATTGTTAATGCTTTAAGAATCATTCTGTGGCTAACTAACCTATGTTACCCTTGAGCAACATGGGACAAGGAATAAATGTGCACATGATTTTCAACCGCAGGCTGCTCTGAGTTAGGAGTGTGTGGGTGGAGTTATGCCATGAGATGAGAATTTAGAGGGAGGGTGTATGTTTTGGGCTCCAAATTTTTTTCTTTTTTTTTAATCACAAGTGTGAAGCCTTATCGCAGTATGAAACAGCTTGTTCTAATAAGGAAACCAGCTTTGCTGACCACAACCCTTACCAAGCACACAAAGCTCACAGCCTTTGCCCGAGTCTCTAGTAGGCAAGTGTTTTACCACCTTCAGAAGGTACATTATAGTGAGAGGGGAGAACAGAGTGAGAAAAGGAGATGGGTATTTCTTTGGTATGCAACTTACATTTTTCCATTGACACTCTTTTTAGATCTTAAATGGATGCTGTAGATGCTCAGTCACAAAAGCTGAATCAGTATCCCACCTGAACCTGTCACCTGCTGTGTGCTCAGGAAGTTCCCTGGTAGGTCGTGATTGTGAAGATAAAAAATAAGTCTAAGAGATGACCCCATCCATCAAGAAGTTGTGGGTTGTTTCATGAATTCAGGAAAGATAACAAACAAATGCTACTAGAACATTAAGGGAGAGTGGGAGTAGAGAGAAGAAGGGTGATGGGAAATTAGATCCCAGTACAGAGTCAACAGCTGTGGTGAAAGAAGCCAGAAAACAAGATACATCTCTTTTAAATTGTATTTTATTGATGGCAAATGGCATCACAACATAGTGTAAGGTGTGTGTCATCATAAATCCATAAACCGACATCTGTATACATAATGCATAAAGTTCACCATGAACGGTCCAATTTAATCCTTTTCTGAAGCATCAGAGTTCTAGTCACAGGACAGAATTTTACGTTGTGCAGCTGTGAGTGTAACCTAAATGTCCATCAACAGTTGGCTGGAGAAAGAAGCTGTGGTGTATATGCTCAATAGCATTCTATGCAGATGTTAAAAAAGATAAAATGATGCCCTTTACAGTAGCCTGGATGGAAGTGGAGGGGATCATGTTAAGTGAAACAAGCCAGAAAAGAAAAAGGGAAGTTCAGAGCAGAATCGCTCATATGGAATAAAAAGAAACAAAAGAAATGAACAGACAGATGACAACAACTCACAGGTTGCAAGCCTAGTGCTACCTGGGGAGTGGGAGGGAGAGAAGGAGTTAATACAAGGTGGTGATGGGTGATGAACACTGGGACTGTGGTGGGAGGGGACTGTGCCAAATGTACACAGACTGAGATGAAGTCAGTATCCTGAGAATCATATAGTAATGTCAGCAAAAGAAATCATAAAACAATAACATGAATGAATAAAGGAAGGAAGGAAGGAATAGAACAGAATTTTAAAATTTACCAAAACTGGCCTAGGGCTTTTCTGGATATGCAAATTTCCTTTTCAGCTTTTCTCCCCCAAACTAGTTCCAGTAACTACCTATGGACCCCTTCCTATTCAGGAGCACATAGAGTCTCCCCTGGGAGAGGATTTCAGGTGGAAAGGACAGCAGGTTTTAGCACTAAACAACAATGGGCTTTGAGAGAAAGGCTTGGACACCTTGGATGCCTGACCTTTGTCACCACTGAAAAAGATATGTGGTTCTGGGAGGGAAAGGAAAAGCCAAGAGGGAATCCAGGAGTCGCAGTGCTGGTCTCCAAGGGAGTATCGGCTAACTCCTCGCCTGCGTGGCTGTGCTCACTCTCTGGTGTTCAGTGTGTCCTGGAGCCAGGACAAGATAGGAGCCCACACCAGGGCCATCTCTTTTCTCTGCAGGTAAAAATACTCCCATGCAATTTCTATTTATTCTTCCACAGCTGTTTTTCACCTAGCAAAGGGTGAAATCTTCTAAATCTTTTAAATCTCTGTTTTGTTTAAGTACCAGAGTGTTCTTTTGAGGACTCGTTAGGGGAGATATTTAGATACTCTTTCCATTGGCACCCTGTGATCTAAATTCTTGCCTGTTTCAAATGCAAAAAAAAAAGTCTGTAAGAATTATTTCTTTAAAAGGACCCAACTTAAATACATCTGTGGAAACTAAGCATAATTTATTTTAAAATTAGGTTAAAAATCTTTGCAGTGTATACCCAAACTTTTCCAGATGTTCACACAAGTAAACACTATTAGATCAAATTTAATTTAATTTGGTTTGGTGTTTTAATCAACTTTTACCTTGACTTTTTTTTGTTGTTGTTGTTTGCTTTATAACTAGGTTTACTTCTGTGTTGGAGGTGGTCTTAAAAGTGTTAATTTTAGCTTTTCTTTATAATGCAAACACATGCACCAAGGCATTTTCTTATTATAAACTGAGTTAGATAAACTTTCAGTGTAGCTCTGCTTCATTAAACCAGGAAGTTTATACACCCTAACAAAAAAAATATGTATTTCCATTTCATGTTGGCAAGCAGGGTGGCACTGTGCATAATGTTGTTAGTACTGGTAGCTGGAATTCTCCATGGGGGACTGATGAAAGACAGATGACAATAAAAAGGGCATCAGAAACCAAAAATAAAAAGTGAGATGTGGCTTGAGAAGAAAGGGTACTATTTACTACAGCAGAAATTGTGTCCTAGGATGTGGAGGAGTCTGGATAAGCTCAGCAGAGGACAGGGTGTCTCCCATCTCCAGATCTGCAGGGAGGAGAGGTGCTTTCTGGAATGCATTGTGCTTTAAGTTAATTTTCAAAAGTGGTTTCCTGAATGGCTTTGCATATCATGAAATGTATTGATTAAGCTTCTGTTTAGGGGACTCAGTGACACGAGTTATAGTTCAGCCAAGTTAAATTCAAAAGGTGGGCCAAGATGGGAGGTGACGTTTGATTCTTATTATAGTACACCTTAGTCAAACAAGATGCTCCCAGGTTCTGTGTGCTAATAAAGGCAGCTGAATGGAGAGGTCTATGAGTGTGTTTTAATAGTTCATCTCTATGTGTAACCAGAAAATGGTCAGAGGTGACATTCACGGCTTCCATCTTGCTGGTCATGCTAAGGATAATTTTGTCTTTGCCAGATCTATTCCTGGAGCTGTTGCCTAGATAATGGATAATGGGTGAGAAGGAGAAACAATAGCAACCAAAGCAATTCAATTGATTTGCATTTTAAAAAACAACTTGCAGAAGAGAATAGATGGAGAAGGTATGAAGAGGTGGGTAAGAATGACAATCTTCTATAAATTTTGGAGATACGCTTTGAAAAAGAGGGAGAAAGACTAGAAGAAGCTGCCATGATAGGGTGAGGACATTGGAGTCAAGACAGCAAAGAGCAATTTAAATAAGCTATGTGTTTTATAAATGAGTCTTGAGAAGACTCCTCACTTCTCCTCATAACCTTCAATAATCTAAACACTCTTCTTTCTTGTTTTCCTTATGAAACTCTTTTATTTAAGGGCTTTCCATGTGTACAATTGCTCAAGTCTCCTTTTTAAAAATATTTCCTTGAATTTCCAGAAACTCTACTAAACTACAAATTTATGAATATCTGCAACTTCCCATCCCCATCAATTTGGATTATACATGGCTGCATGTACTAGTCACCTTCCATGCGTTTATTTTTCCATGTGACATAAGGTCTGGAGACAGTACAGCTACTCAAGGAAATGTCCCTTCTTTTCAACCCTTAGGGTATTGTTCAAAGTAGCTCTTTCACCTCCAGGCTCCAGAACTGTGTGTTAAGTGAAAGGGTTAAGCGGGAAGAAAAGCATACATCCTCTAATCAGTCTCCTCAATCACAGCATCAAATAAGTCAATTTTCCATAGCTAATAGATTTACCCTTCGATTTCAACCATGATTGTCAGCCCTTAGCTGCAAGTGAGCCTGAAAACAAACCTTTTGCCAATTGCTCCCTATTTCTTCCCCCAAAATGGATTCTGTAAGTTAGGAAGGAGGAAAGAATGAATATTCAATAGGCTACAGGAATGTTTGCCCAATATCCAACCTGCTACCTAGGGCTAGAGACACAGACAGAGGCTGGAAGAAATCGATTGCATTCTACCCACACGCACTTCTATTTATAAATGTCTGGTCTGTGAGTCGTGTTTTTGGAATGCTCATGCCTTTCAAACTAGGCTAGATGATATTTTAGACACGCTGTGTTTGGTAGGTGAAGCTGGAGTGACAAGTCTCCCCACCAAACTAAGTTTTTGTGCCAGTCCAAGGAAGAGATGCGTGTTTTATGAGAGGACTCCCTGTTTTAGCAGTGCAATCCATGTGTACTGTTGATAACACTGGCTCTGCAGGTAAGAGATAAGATACAGCGGAAGAGATCAGTCTCCTGGCAGACGTCAGGTTGGGAAGCTCCTTCAGCTTCTCTGATCATGCCATGTAGTTGACAATCTGCTAACATCAAAGTACCATGACCCTTACCTGTCCTTTCCTTTTTACATATGGTAAACCTTGGCAAACTGACTTATGTTCTTAAAAACAGAGAAATTCCACTTTTTACTCATACAATGTGGAGTCTTGTCTTCTACACAGTTGACTTCTTGCAGTGTCTGTTTTTGTCCCTTCAAATAGATCTGGTTGCTTTATAATAAATTCATCCTGTTTCTCTTTTTTTTTCATTCATTGATTTATGTTTTTATCTTTAATTCATCTTATTTTGAAGAATTAATACAATTAAAAGATGGAATGACTAACAAATCCATTCAGCCCCAAATTAGTAGTGAGTTTGTCGCTATATTTCTTTCTATTTTGATGCTCTTTTAGAAGTAATATTCACCGACATGATGCAATTGGTCATGGAAGGTCTATGTTTTCATTGACAACACTTAGACCAGATAAACATGAGCATCACATGTTGGAGACTTGGGAAAGCTCTGGAAGCAATGAGGGCTAGACAGATTGCATTTTCAGGCAGTGGGGAGCCTTGGTTGTCACGGAGGGTGTGTCCATTCTTGGCGCTGGCTAGGACCAGGGAACCACTACTTTTAGTGAAAGTGAAAAATAGCAAAGTTTTTAGTTGTCTCATGGAACTAAAGTGAACAAAATTGGTGTCTTGAGAGGTGTCAAATATATGACCATTTCCCCCTATAACACACTTGATGAACTTTAGATCATGTGGGAAATTAAAAAAAAAAATCTAAAAATTTCTAGAACTTAGAAACAAGTTGCAGTCTCTAGTTCTTAAAAGCAAGGTGATGCTAAGGGGAGTTATCTAGAAAACAAAACAACAAGAGTGAGCCCATTGAAGTAGTACATTTACACAGACATCCAGAGCTGCTTTTCCATGGGGGCTTTTCATTCATTCTGGGCATAGAGACAGACTTGAAATCCTGGTGTGGTTTCTGGCAAAAGGCTGCTATGGGGGACAGAAAAATAACAAAACTTTTGGATTGTCACCTGTGGTTGGGATGTTAAAACTGGAAGATCTGAGTCTTTAACACATGCTGCATCACTCTTCAATATGTTTGTAAAATTTTTAAGCACATGGTGGGAAAGAAAGCCAGATTAATTTGCTGTCTTTCTGAGTGGAGGAACTAGAGGGCCATAGCATTTTCAGTTGAAAGTCCTGGAAGGTTTTTTCTAGGATACAGGACAAATCACATAGATAATGAGCCTTAGAAAATTTTTAGTATTAAAAAAAAACACAGTTCAGTCCTAGATTAAAGTGGTTAATGCCCCACACTATGTTCTAGAGGAAAGGAGAACCCTCTTCCACAAAGGTGACTTGATGTATTTGAGATTATGTGGGAAAAAATGTTTTAAAGGCTTAAAATATCCTGGAAGTTAGAGAGAAACTAACTGCAGTCTCTAGTTCTTAAAAGCAAGGAGTTACTTCAAAGGAGTGTGTATAGACATTGCCCATTATATTGTAAATGAGAAAACAAGCAGAGAAGCAAGACTCAAGAATGATAGTGAAGAGGGAAAATATAGACAATTCCAGTAGTCAAGGTAACAAGCAAATATTTTTAAATAACTGTTATTACTATGTTAAGAAATAGAAAAAATGGTGAACAAAATAGATTCAAGAATGGAGAACTTCATCAAGTATTCAAATGTTTAAAGAAACAAATAGGTATTCTAAACTAAATAATATAATATCTGAGCTTAAGACTACCATGGATGAGGTTAGCAACAATTTGGCATAGCAGAAGATTTGATTATTGAACTAAAATGTCATTAAAAATTAAGTTGAAACACATATACTAAAACAAGCAAAAGGAAACAATAAGAGCTTAAAAAGCATATATAATGTGCTCAAAAGTTCTAACATATACTTAATTCGATCCCCACAAGAGATGAGATAAAGGTAAAAGAAATATTCTAAGACATAGTGGTTGAGAATTTTACCAAGTTAATGACTATCTCAGCACACAGACCCAAAAATCTCAGAGAACAACAAAAATAAATAAATACATAAATAAATAAGCACATAAGTGAATATGTACATAAAAACACAAAGAACATAAATCAGTGCATAGCACACTACAGAAAAATAAAATAACAAAGACAATGTTTTGGGTAAACTTTATATTTAAATTATATCATTTTATATATGTAGATGGAATTTTGATAAGAATATATTAGTTCATAATTTTCCATTTTTTTATTGCTCTGTGTTATACCCTGATAGATTTTCTCTGTTCTATCTTCCAAGGAGCTGTTATTTCTTTAGAATATCCTATCAATACTTTTCTAATTCTTTTATTTCTGTTCTAATTTTCTAATGGGTTATGTCTACTTTTAATCTTTGGTAGCTTCTAATTCTTCCATGATGTTAGTTCTTTCTTCGACTCTTTGAGAATTTTAAACATCCAGTATTTATTTGAATGTCTTTTCCAAATACCTCAATCATCTCTGTACTGTCAGGGGTAAGTAGTCCCATCTGTTGATTCTCTTAACTTCCTTTCTTGGCACTGGGATTCTCAGACATTTCGCTTCATTTTTTTCTCCCTACCCATCTACTATTGGACTGATAAAGCTCTCTTTTGTCACCTTGTTTCATGCTCCCTTGGGTTGGAAGTTTTATTTTACATTTTTATTTTGGAAATAGTAATGGTAGCATCTTAACTCCATGACTGATTTTCAAATATCCAGTTGTGTCATCTCTACATTTATAGTAGATTTGCATCACTTCAACACTACATAGGAGCACTGAAGTCCCCAGCCATGTTGGAAGCTTGAATGCCAGTGAATTTCCTCTCACTTCATAAACAACTAGAAAACTGTGTATCATACATGAAATAACTGTTTTCTGTACAGTACTGTGTTCCCTGATAGAAAAGAAAGAAACAAAATGAAACTAGTGAACATCCTGGCTTTCTCCTTGGAGACGTGTTGAGGGGAAATCCAAGCAGAAATGGTGATTTTGCTGACTAGCAGAGAAAGAGATTGAAGAACTAGAAGCTGACGCAGCTGGAATGTGATGGGCAGGGGCTGTAGAGGAAGAGGCCACAGTTAGAAAGAGTTGCAGAAATATGTACAGGTGATCTCTTAATTATGTTCCTAAGTACTAAGCTGCATATATAGAATAAGAAGCCAAGAGGGTAGGTAAAAGCAACTATTGAATCCTACACTTGGAACAATCATAATTTTAAGGACTCTGCTCTCCCTTATTCTTGCCTCCTGTTAGTAACATGGTGACAATTGTTGAGAGGACCATCTTCAAATGTGCCTACTCCATGATTTCTGTCGCCATGTGTGTGTGACATGTTCCTTCTACATGTCACATCCCTTCTTCCTAGGTTCTGCTATCTATTGGACAGCTCCAACCAGAAGTATCTCAAGTGGGCAGAACACATCAAATCATGAAAGAATGAATTCAACTAACACACATTTCTGTACTGTGCAATGTACTCATTGTTTCACCTTTTCATTTTCTCTCTCAAGCTACACTGAAATTTTTGAGGTCAGGTACCTGGGTGTGGCCTCACTTTGTCTCTTCCTGTGTCCCCTTGTGCAACTCACTTACCCTTATTTTGATGCTTGGTTTTCAAACCTATGTACCGAGAATACCTACAACTCAGATTTATTTGAGGACCAGAGTTAAACAAGCTAGTGTGCATCCATGCTTTGCAAACTGTAAGGGATTATGAAAGCTATTATTGTGTTCCTACATTCCCCAGTAACACTTCCTCTACTCTCTTCTGCCATCCTCCATAGCCATGAGCACACTAAACACAAAGAAGTTACTCCATTAATACATGGTTACCATTGGCCTATTTAGAGATGGTGTGATGAAACAGATGAACACAAAGCCCAGAACAGGAGGACCAGGTTTCACGTCATCTCTACCACTAACTTCCTATGTGAGCTCAGGCAGTGTCTGTAGGTCTGCGGACTTTTTTGCTTTCTGAACCCAGAAAATATCTAAGAATCTTTTTGTCTCCCTGCAAAGTAGTTCTATTTATCCCACTTTTACAGGTCTCGAAAAGAGATCCCAGGAAACTTTCCTACCCTCACCCTAATTTTAGCACCAGATAGATGTTCTGATATCATTCTGTGTTCTACTTTGCTGCTGTCTTGGGTGAGATTTGCACCGTGATAGCGGGGTCTCCATCAACACTTCCACAACAAAAGGAGAACAACTACACAGTGCTCTGTGATCCCACATAATTCTCTGGCGATACTCCTCTTGAATTCTCAGAGCTATTCCTCATAGATGCTCTCTCTGTTAAGGAAGCACAACCAGTTGACTATTTTTGTAGTTAGTCAACAAGCTTCTTGACTTAGAAAGTTGGCTTGCTTTCTCTTCTGTCAACAAGCAGGGACTGGGATCTGCTTCTTCCCCAAGTGTGGGGTGCTTCTCATGTCAACCTTTATACACTAACCCTCAAGGCTCATATTTGGCTGCATCCAAACTTGGCTGTGCCCACTTCGATGGCCAGTGACCAACTTTCTGTCTGATTTCTATTTGTACTTAAAGCGGAAATGAAGGTCTCACAGGCAAAGCCTCTTCCACTTCTGAGTTTGTTTCTAAAAATAAACAGCCCCATAGTAGTATACCCCACAACACCAGGCATGGGACACAGTGTCCACAGTTGTTCACTGAACTTTCACCTCCTAGTGGCCATCAGCCAGCAGACTTTAATGCCCCTGAGGACTGTGTGATAAAATGTGGTCCCTAGGGTCCTCTCTCTGGCATTTTTAGACTCACCATAAAATAAACTGGCTCAGGATGCCACCTTCCTCCATCCCCTCCCAGGGCTTCCAGAGGGCACTAGTGACATGCAGATGGCCCTCGAACTTTCCTCTCACTGCTGCTGTTTCCTAAGCACACCTACTTTGGAACTTCCCATGGCCTTCAAATGTATTCCTCTCTTTGCTCCATTTTTAAGTGGAAAAGATATAAAACTTGCAAAACATTTTTTTTTCCATTTAGAGGCAAAAAAATTGCATGCATTAATTCTCCTTTATCTCTTCTATGTCTCTCATCTCTCTGTCCACCATCTCTTTCTCTTCTTTATTTCTCAAATATTACTCACTCAGGCATCTAGACTTTTTTGCAAAAGGAATGGAAAGAAAAAATGAAACAGAGAACTGCATATAGAACCTAGCCTCAAGATGCCAGTCTGCCAAGAAGCCCAGTGAGTAACCTACAGTGATGTCCACCCCTGTGTGTCTGAGCTCAAACTCAGGTGCCTCAAAAATCTAAGCCTGCAGCTGCTTCAGTGCTATTTTTCATTAGCAGAAACAATTATCTTCATGCATCTATAGCCAGGACTTTGAATTACATACATTTCTGCTGTTGATGGCAGACGGAGACGTTAGTGGGGTGGAGGTGGTGGTGGCAGATGGGCAGAGAGATGGAAATGAACTGGGACCTCCTGAAACAGAGTTGCATGTGCCAGAATTAGCTAAATGACTGAAAGGCCTGCTAGGACTCATATGCTGCCAGTGTAAAGAGCAATGATGAAGGAAGCATCTTTGCATGGGTCCTTGCTCCATCTGTGCATTGGGTTCCTCATATAGAGAAAATTGTACATAGGCATATATATTTGTATATAGGTATAGGCACAGCTTAGATACATTTATATAAGAAAATATCCAGAAAGTGAGGACATTTAGAGAATGGTGTTAATCCGTTGTACCCGTGTCCTTTTAAGCTAGACAGAGAGGATAGACTTTAGCATATTACACTCTCAATCACATCACAAATTTTTTCTAATAAGAATTAATAACATATTTTCTTTTATATCCCTGCTTCCCTCCCAAAGGCAGAGACTAGTTTTTATATCGTTGACCTAACAGGCACCTTTTCCTCCCCTATGTGAGCCTAATACATAGATTTAGTATAATCTGGTAAAAAAATATAATAAAATAAAGAGCCCTGAAACGATTTCTAAATTATCAGGCCTAACTCCAGATGAAGTAGAAAACTCCAGATGAAACAGAAAGCATTAAAAAAAAAAAAGAAAGAAAGCACCTAAATAGGGCGCACCCTGGTGGCCTAGAGGTTTAATGCACCTGCATCCCAAGTTCTTGGTTGGCTGGGGCATGGTGGGGTGGGCTGGAGGGGTAACCAAGATGAACAACTGAATAAATTAAGTGTTCATTTCTCCTCTCTCTCCCTGCCTACCTACCTACTCTTCATTCCTGCCTGTGCCTCTCCTAAATAAATAAGTAAACAAAAAGTTGGTGGTATTATAGGCATCAAAAGGGAAAAGGTCATAGGCCCAGAGATTTTTCTAATGAATTCTATCACGTTTTCAAGAATAGATTTTTTAATATTCTGTCTAAACTATTTCTAAGGATAAATATGAAGTCTAAACTTATTAATACATTTTAAAGCCAGAAAACTTCAATACTAAAAAAATACAAGAGAAAAACAAAGCTGTAGTTCAGTCTTACAAATGCAAACTCAAATATACTAAATATATTAGCTAATTAAATTCAGTTACATGTTAAAAAAAAATACAGACCACTACCAAGTTAAGTTTATTCTAGAAATGAAAGGATGTTTCCACATAAGAAATCAATCAATGTAATACAATTTGTTATTAGGTGAAGAAGAAAAGCTGCTTGGTTATTTCTTGTGATGTTGAAAAGGCATTTGTCAAGTTAGCTATTTCTGTAATTATCTTAGAAAAATGAATGGTAGAATGCTTCCTTGTCATGATAAAATATCTGGAAACAATAAAATTATAGTATTTCATAATGAAAGCTAAAATAATACATTCTAGAGTAATATTTCCTATATGCATAGTTATCATCCTGTCTTAACCATAAAATTTTTATTTTGTAGCTATACAGTGAATACCAAGTGGTTTTTGCCATCTTCTTATCAATATTTTCTTTGTTATTATTATCCCTTTCTCATGAAGACTCTACTTCAGAGAATTTTTTGTTATTTAACTAAATATAATTAATTTGAGGGGTAAGTGAAAGTATTTATGATATTTTTTCTGAATAAAGAGGCAATATTTTTCCATTTATTCAGTTATTTTTTTTTCAAGAAGCTCTGCAATTTTCCCCATACATTTCTTAAATGTATACCTATATTCATTCCTGAATAGGTGCTTCCTAACTTTGTTTCTACTTTGAGATATTTTGTTTCCTCTTCCATTGTAGACTGCCATGATTCCATTTTAGACTGCCATCACCTCCTCAGTGATTTAAACAACAGAAACTTATTTTCTTGCAGTTCTGAAGGCTAGACAATGGAGAACAAAGTGTGGGCAGGACTAATTTCCTCTAAAGCCTCTCTCCTATCCTTGAGTTTGAACATCTTTTTACTGTTTTTCACATAGTTATTCTCTTTGCCTGCATATTGCTAGTATCTGTTTGTGTGTGTATCTTAATCTCCTTTTCTTAAAGACACCAATAATGTCAGAGTAAGACCCATTATAACAACCTCATTTTAACATAGTTACCTCTTTAAAAACCTCCAGTCACATTCTGGTTGCTGGAGGTTAAAACTTCTAACAGTAATTTCTGTAGTCAAGAAGGGATACCCCTAATGACTTCTATAAACACATCAATTCATAACAAATACCATTATTCATTTGTGTATTAACCTCTCATTAAAGTTAATAGTTTAGAGTTCTCTAAGTTTTAACATGGATTGCCCATTTTCTAAAAACAACATGTCCACTCTTCTTTTTCTCTTCTCTTTCCTTGTGCAAATATTTTTTCTAGCCTTATTGCATTGGCTATACTCTCTAGGGCAATAATCTGTGAATGCTTTGCATCCTGATTCCCCAACTTAATGGGGATACTTCCAAAGTCTCACATTAAATGTGTTCATTATGGTTTGTAATAGATACCATTTCTCACATTAAAGGAATTACTCCTTTTCCTGGTGTAACCAGCTTTTCGAACAGGCTAAATTCAGCAATATGAAGGCAGGATAATTTTTCCTTTTTCCTCCCATCATTACTCTTGATTAATTTAGCTCTACTGACTGGTTCTTTATACCTGAATGGAATTATGGTCAGAAACCCTAGTTTTGATAGTTGTCTTGGATAAGGAAATGTTCTCTGGCTAGTTTAAGGTTCTAACTAAGTTCAATTTAATAATGAAATCAGATTTTGACTCATCTTAAAATGTCTCTGCTCCACATGGGTACTACCTCAAGCTGAAAAGTGTGATGAGAGGAAAGGGTTTCTCTGCTGCCTAACTATTTTCCTATTGCTTCTTTTCTCGAAGTTACCAGTTGATGTTTTGGTTTTTCCGGGATCATTCTAGGGTAGAGGGAAGAAGAGGATATGGTAATGATGTCTTCCTTGAGTATCATTACTATCCTCTGGATATGGGATATGGAAATGCTGACCATCCTCTTTGAAAGTGCTTTTGTGGCTCTTTGAACTGTCAATTGGCTTTCTTGCCTCTGACTCCCTTCACTTAGGCAAAGCCTTCTGAATCCTTGTTTTTTATGTCATCTTCAGACCACTGACTGCCAGTTGTCCTCCATGATGTAGGGAAAATCTTCATCTCTTCCATTCACCCTTTTGGACAAGTTTCCTTTTAAGATGACTCAATCTTGGTTCTATTCAGAAGTGGGACTGCGAGATAGTCTATAAGAAAACACACTCATCCCTGCTTTCACCATACTGGGGGAGCAGGAACTCTAAGAATCACTGTCTCTGCCACCTTGAAACTCCTCCAGTTAAAGCTTCCTGCAGTTAGACTTTCCAAGGCAAGCACCTTCGACAGGTACCAATTGCAAGTCCTCAAGACAAGGGATATAATCATATTCTGCAAATGTCTCTTTCAAAAGTCCTCTCATTTAGATTGAGGTGGAGATGAGCACCTTCTTTCCCTCTCAGTGTCTGCATATGAGATTGCACAGCTCGAGCCTTCAGCCTTTGCAATGAAATTTTAATGTCTCTTTGCGTTGCTTTAAGTCGGTTGATGCTGGTGCTGAAAAAACAGAGAATTAGTGTCCCCTTGCCAAATCCTTAATGACAGGTTATTAACTTGCTTGGTATTGTGAAGATACTTAGAATATATTGCTTTCTTCTAAACTTTTGGAATCACAGCCTTAATGCAGATAGAATAGGAAAAGATCTGCTGCCATATTGCATTTGATCAATGTCTTTTCTAACATAAATGAATATGAGACTTATCAAATAATTTATCTATATTTATTGAGATGATCATGTAATTTTTCTCTTTAATCCCTAAGTGGGATCATTTATATCAATGGTAATTCTAACACTGAACTGCCCTTGTATTCCTGGGGAAAACTCTACTTGTTCATAATATTCATATATTTTACACATTGCCGCATTTGACTTGTTATTTAATTCAAGACCGTTACTTTCATATTTATAGATTTGTTTGGTCTATAATTTCATTTTCTAGTGCTGTTCTTGTCAGGATTTTGTGTCATGGTTATGCTGTATGTATCATGGCTACATCTTTCATTTCCTATATTTTGAAATACTTGATATAATATGATTAACCATTTCTGGAATATTTGGTAACCTCACTTATAGATGCAGTTTGCTATAGCTATAGAAGAGAGTTATGACTACCAACTTTTATTTCTGTTAAATTTCTTTAACAATTTAGATCTATTGAAATATTTGTTGTCTTTAGTAAGTTAAAAGTTGTCCATTTCATCTAAACTTTCAAATTAATGGCAAAAGATTATTCCTAGACATTTTCTAAGATTATTTATCTCACCTGAGTCTATAGAAATGTTCTATTTTTGTGCTTAATATTATATTTTATCTTTATCATTATCCCATTTTCTTCTAAATATGCCATTTTATGTTAAGTATTTTTTCTTCATTTCTATTGCATCATTTTCTTTCTATGTGAAATTGTCTTATTTTAATATTACTTTATTTCTATTTCTATTTATTCCTTGAGTTTTCTGTTCTTTCATAGTTTTGATTTTTTGAGTACCTATGTTTTTATTTTCTTGTTTTTTATAAATCGTGTAAATGTATAAATTTCCTTTTAAATACAACTTTATTGCAACCCACAAGTTTTGATACTGTGTTTTATAGCAATTTAGTTCTAAAATGACATTATTTTCCATTAAACTCATTAACTAATTAAAATGTGCTTTTAATTTTAATGCATGTAATTTTAAGTTGTCTTTTAAATATTAATGTCAAGTTTGATAGAACTAACTTAATGTATTGCATACAGATATGGATTTTTAATGATGCACATCTTAAACCTACATAAATGTTCTTTCAATAAATAAAATTTAAAAATAAATGAATATTAACAGAACTGTGATTAAAGAATTTCATTCTTTTTGATCTAAAGTATTCAGAACATTTGGAATCTTTTTTGCTTTCATATGTGGTCAATCTATGTAAATGTGAATGCACATAAAAATAACATCTATTCTTTATTTGTTGACATCAAGGTATATTACATACCTAATATCAAATTTTACACTTTATTTTTCACATTTTCTATCTTTTCACTAATTTTTATTCAATTTGTCTGACTCAGAAAGAGTTATATTAAAATCAGTCATTTTCAACAGTTAGAACTGTTTGACATTGATTCTTAATGTTCATTTAGCATCGTGTTTCTGAAAGTTTGTTTTAAATCAAGTTTGCGCATTGTACTAATCTGATATGTTCTAAAAAGTCTCTAGAGCCCTGTTCTTTTAAAATTTTTGTTCTCTCTATTCCTCACCTTAGATAATTTCCCTGTCTTCAAATTTACATGTTTTCTTTCACCATGTCATTTCAGCCATTCAGTTTAACATATAGTGATACTTTTGTATTTCTGAAATTGTCATTTTCAGTTCTAGAATTTCATTATTTTTCTTCTATATATATTCTGTAGACACTTATTTCTCTGCTGAGATCCTAATTCATGGAAAGCATGTTCATTTACTTCATTGAGCTCAGTTACAATAACAACTCTAAAATCCTTGTTTGTTAGTTCCAACATCTGGCTTTTCTCAGAGTGGGACTACATTTATTTTCTCTTGAGAATATATATATATTTCTTTTTTCTCTTTTGGTTCTTTGTATGTTAGATTTTGAACACGTTGTTTATATTTTGAGTTGCATGCCACTTTGTGATCCTGTGAGAGTCAAACATATGTATACCTCTCCTCTTGGGTTCCCCTAAGGCTATACATTCATGGAGAAGATGGTAGAGGAATTCCACAAGCTATCATTCTCTCTCCTCTAAGTACATATAATGGAATCCAGGTCAATTAGACATGTGTGTGATGTAAATCTGCTCTGTGTGCATGTGTGTGCTGCTCTTAACATCGATATTACACAGCACTTTCCAGTATTTATGTCATAAACAACATAAAGGAAAAACACATTTCCCAAATGTCAAAAAAATGTCCTTAAATGCCCCCGAGAGATTGTCTTCAAAGTCATGAAGTTCATAAATGAAGGCAAATTTGCTTTTAGATTCTGGAAATTCAGCTTATGCCATTCGACATCTAAATTAAATTATGCATCAAAGATATTAGGCCAAAGTAATTTTTAAATCAGAGGATGCTCCCAACACCCCACTGTCTTATCTGAGCTGAAGAACAGCCCCATATCAATTCTTCACTTCTGTGATTTAGCTAGATTTCTTCTGGATGCTTCCATATCTTACTTAGAGGTGGCAATTCTTGCAGAAGACACTATTTCTACATGAAAAAATTCTGTTCTCCTCAATTATTTCTCTCTCATCCTGAAATCACTCCATTACTCTCACTTCCTTAGGAAAATATTGATAATTGTGTAAGTAGATTGACAATTTTACTAATTCTCCATACTTTTGTTTGTTTGAAAATATCCATAAAATAAAGTTTAAAAATATTTCACTGTGGTTAAAAAAATGAAAGGATCAACGTAGAATTTCAATAACTTTCCATAAGAAGAGGATGCTTAGTTTAATGGCTCAGAGCATAATAATTTGGGTATAAGTATGAGCTTTGCAGACAGATTGCAAAATGTGAATATTGACTCTATGTGACTTCAGGAAAATTCATGTATCTGTGCAGTATGGTTCTCCCTTTCTCTCTTCTCCCTTTCTCCTTTCCTTTTTATTCTCCTCTCCTGCCTCCATTTACACCCCCAACACACACATCTTATCCTCTCCTCATAAAGGTGCCAACCAGCCAACAAGAGGGCCTGGAGAGAGTACAATGTTTGGCATTGGGTAGCTGGAATTAGATTCTGTCTCTAGTTTTGTCAAAATCTCAACATGTGTGCTCACTTGCTGAGGCCAATGTCCCACTGTATGATGAAAAGCTCAGATGGAATGGTGTACATCTGAATCTATTCTCTAGTATATACATATGGAAATCTCTAAAAGGGTGCCAAAAATCATCTGTAAAATAGTAAGAACTGAATGAGAAGAGAGGGATTCGTGTGAGAAACCCATGGGTTTGCCCATCATCATCACCTGTCTAGTCACAGGCTCCGCAGGACCAGGTATCCTCTCCATTTCTCTGAAGAGCAGTAGAGAACATGTGCCATTTAACTGCACACTGATCAGAGAAGAGGCATGTGAGCAGACATATGTCAGGGTGCACCTTTCTCTCTATTCCCGTTATCCTGGAATGAGCAATGATATCTGGGGCAACTACAGCATTTTTACACTAAAATTTTTCATAATATTTACTGATTATCCTTTTAGTAATTTTGGATCTATAATACTATCTCCCTTTTCCTTCTGACAATATGTTATCTTTTTTTTTTTTTCAATTCCTGCTAGGGATTTTTCCAATATTATTAATCTTTCTGACTCAGTTTCATTTTCTCCATTGTTTTCTATTTCATTGATTTCTTCTGCTTTTATTTTTATAATTTCATTGTTAATGCTTTTGGAGGAATATATTCACCGTGTTTTTCTAACTTCTTGAGGTAAAATCTAAGATTCTTAATTAGAAGTCTTTCTTCTTTTCTAATCGGTGGATTAAAACCATAGCTCCCCCTAAGCATAGACTTTGGTGCTGCCCTCAAATTTGAATATATTCTATTTCCAACATTATTGTGTCAAAACATTTCCTAATCTTCTTTGTAACTTCTTATTCAGCCCATGGACTATTTTAGAATTGTGTTAACTTTCAAACATTTTGTGTATTTTCTGGATTTTCACTTCAGTCTTCAGACTTGTTCACTAGCCTAGAACTCAAGAAGTTTTCACAGAGAAAAGGGTACTGTGTTTGAAACCCCATCCCAGGTTACCCTTCCACCCCTGCAGACATGAGAAGCTTGGTTGGTCTCTCTTTATCCAGCAGAATTCTTCTGCCTATCAAGCTTCATTTTTACTCTGTTCTCAGATTCAGAAAATTCTTCCAAAATGAAAAAAATTACCCAATATTTGCAAACCTAGGAAACTCTCATCGGAATTTAATTTTTTTTTGACCTCTTTGCATTCATAAATCTCTAATGTGCTTTAGGAATATTGCTTTTTTAATGTATTTAGTTTTTCTCCTTTTTATGAGATGAGCTATGATCTTCCACTATCTTCTAACAAGTGCAAACCCCCTCTCTTGCATTTAAGCGACTCTGAGAATGAAAATCATATGATAATCCTGGAAAAATTCTAAGTGATGTAAGCAAAACCATGTTCCCACCCCCAAAAATCCATGGAAACTGTGTATATATTACCTGACATGACAAAAGACCTTTTTGCTGATGTGATTAAGTATCTTGAGATGAGAGATGATCTTATATTATTGGAGTGGGTTCAATATAAGGGCAAAGATTCTTAAATGTGGCAGAGGGAGGCAGAAGAAGATGTCAGGATGATGAAATATGAAGACTCAATTCACCATTGTTGACTTTGAAGGCAGAGAAAAAAGGCTATGAACCAAGGAATGTAGGTAGCTTTGAGAGTTGGAAAAGGTAAGGCAAAAAATTCCTCCCTAGATCCTTCGGAAAGAAATATAGCCCTGCTGACGCCTGGACTTTATCCCAATGAGCCTTGTAGAACTTCAGACCTACAGAACTGTAAAATGAAATTGTTTATGCCACTAACTGCTTTATTAAGGCAGCAATAGGTATCTATTAAAATAAGATAAAAGTTCAGGATTCTGTGGCAGTTTCCTAGATTGCCTGATTCTGGACTTGCTTTACAAGAGAGAGAATTGGTCTAACTTTTTTGAGTTTTTGGAGTTTTAGAATTCTCTAAGTCAAATTATCAAAGCTAATCCTAACTAAACAGTGGCCTCCTCTCAATCTCCTATATCACTGGCTTCACAGTCATACTCTGAGACATATCAGCGCACATTCAAGCTCTCTCAAAAAATTTCACTCTCCACATACTATCTCATATTATTCTAGTGTTGTCTCTTCAAAGTATAAAACTCCACCTGTTATTCAACTGTAATGAGACCTCCAAGCTACAAAATAATTTGCTTTTTCCCCATTCATGGTCTATCCTTCCTTTTCCATACTGTTTAGGTTCCACATACAAGCTTATTTATCATCTTCACAATATCCTAATTTATTGTCACTATTTTCTTTTGTTGTTCCTGATGGCAAACTCCCAACCATTGTCAAGTCCAAACTTTTCTATTTAGTCTGGGACTCCAGCACATCACTTGGATAGGAGGGGATCACAGCACCTCAGGTATATGTATGTGTGCGTGCGTGCGTGTGTGTGTGTGTGTGTGTGTGTGTCCATGACTGTGACCCACTCTGCCTATTTATATCTACCACTTTAGCATCTCCGCTCTGGTGTCTCCAGTGGCTCAGACTCAGAGTACCCTAAACTGAATTTGAAACCTTTGACCCAAAACCTGCTCCTCTGCTGTTGTTCCCTATATTAGTGAAAGGTATAAGCATTTATTCAGTTTTTCTAGAAGTAGGGAATTACCTCGATGCTCACCCCTTGTCCTCCGTAACTAATCCATTTATCAAGTGCTGCTGGCTTTTTAATTATCTTTAATGTGAATCTACCTTCCTCCTTACTCCAAATCCTGTGGTCCAAACACCCCTCATTCTGTGCTCATATTTCTGCTTCCATATCATAGATGAAATAAACAGAGGTCATTACATTTTCCCCATCTCCATTATGCAGAGATAATTCTCTCACCACCCAAGTACAAACCGCTATATACCCGGAACCCTGGTTGTTTCCCTTAATGCCTTATCACCCCCCCAAAAAAAAATTAATGTGTAGAAAATCAGAAAGAATAATAACGACCATATATACAATCCATATATGTATATGCAGGTTGAATTTCTAGAGGAAATATGTCAGTTATATGATCTAATATTCCATGTTCTGGATTTGCCTGTTTGTTTTCTCATGGTGATGAGTGGATGGTTTTTTAAGATGCATGTTTGATCTCTATGAGAAAGCCCACAAACTTGGAAAGTGCAGAGTCCAGTTACCTGCCTCCTGCCTCCTCTGACTCCACTCTCCTCCTTTGTCTCTCCCAGTCCTCTGGCCCCCACTCCCTTTCCCTAGTGCCATCTCCTTCAAGGCAAACACACTTCTCATCATTCCTCCACCGGGGAAGCTCTTGTACGCTCTCAGACTTCAGGTCCCAAATTAAATATTAGTTCTTCAGCAAACACCTTTCGACTCACCAAACTGAGACATACCATTTTTTTTAATATGTTCTCAAGGATCCCAGAACTTTTCCTCTATGTCTCTTAGCAATTTCATTAGTTACTAAATAGACTGTAAGTTATACAAGGAAAGGGGCAACTTGTGTTACCTTTGCATCCCCGACATTCAACCCAGAAACTCACTCATAGCTAGCAATTTGATTTCTTATTCTCATTAAGCCTAAATGACTTTGTCTATAGATATGAATAGTAATAGTAATAATAATACTCACAGGTTTTTAAATAATCCACAATATAAACTCCATTAACATAATACCTGATAAAAACAATACCAGGAATATATATTTATGGTAATACATTTAGAAAAATCTGAACAAAATGTCCTTTTTCAGAATTACAGTGGTGGGATATGTAGATCTCATTTGCCACTTGTACCTGCAAAATCAGTAATTTAGATTGCTTTCATTCTCTCAGCAAAGCAAAGATATTTTCAACTAAAATGTGTATTTCAATATCCTGGCTTTGACAGGCTCAGCTGTCACATAACCTTTCTTTAGTCAGTGTTGGAGAATACCTGTACTTTGTGTTAGCAAAATAAGACAGAAGCGGTGAGTAGGAGATGGTTTGCCACTGCATAATTTAATTGTGTTTATCTGATTTTTTGTAAGAGATTTATCTTCATGGCAATTCATCAATGATGATACTAATTGATTGTTTTGACATATAATTGACTTAACTGTTGCAGAAAAATATGACATTTCAAAGCTTAGTTTCCCAATATATTATGATTATTTTTAAGCCTGGGTGCACAGGGACAAAGCAGCGACTTGTGAAGAGAGACTTGTCCTGTTGTTTACAGTGGAGTCCCGTCATTGTCCTCTCCTCAGACTGGAGGATTTTGTAGGTGGCCTGACATGGATGCTAGGCTAAATGGTGCAGAATCCCAAACACATAGAACCATTAAAAGCCAACTCCCCTTAGTGATTGTGTTGTCTCCACTCCATTTGTATTGTCAGTCCTTCAGAGGAGCCTTCTATTCTTAGAAGAAAAGTCCCAAGCTGGAAGGTCCGTCACCTCCCCAGTCAGCACCCCTTTTAGCTCCTAATATGGAACATATGGTGGTTGAAGAGGTTACAGTGTTACAGAAACGTCATTACAGACTTTCTCTATATTCCCATGTATCATCTGTCACGTAATTGTTTGTTTTACAGCCCATACCTATAATGGGCTAAGTGGGGACTATTTATATCAGTTAACAATGAGAGCCTTTGATTAGTATTTCATGCAACTGGAGCATGTTAGGAAAGCTGACACAAATCTGGCTGGGTTGGGAGATTCCATGTGAATTTCATTATGGCATTGCTAAGATATTACAGTCACAAAGGTATCAAGGTTTCTTCCACTGCCATAACTGCTGTGGAAGTTCAATATGTGTGACAATGGCAAACCATCACATTGGAACTTGCTCAACTGATGGACAAGTGGACCTTTCCCACTTTGCACCCAAACCCCAAATTCTTCTTGATGGCCCATCCAGGGGGCCTGCATAACCAAGCAGACAAATCACAGAACCCTGGCAAACTTCGAGAAAGAATGCTGGGAGAAGAAAAATGGACAGAGCCTTTGTGGTTCAAGCGCTTCATATTAAGTGAGAGGTTGGCAGAGGGATAAAGTATTTTTGTTAACTGGTGAAAATGGTTTCATTTTCCCCATTCTCATTTGTAGATACTTGTTATTGACTCAAAAAGTCCCCTCAATATCCTATGCACTGAAACAAACTGGGTTTAGACAATGAAGGCATAGTTCTGTGTCTAGACCTATAAGGAAATGTCTCTCATTAAATATATTGAAGAAGATATCTATGTCAGCACACCGTCCTTAATTCTTTTGAAAAGGAATCCCCAACTCGGGCTACAATAGAGACTGACAGGCCATTCGAAACAAACCCTGAGCAACTCCATGTGATGCCCCTCCTCCCTTTAGGATTTTGTAAGGTATGTACAGTATATTCAATCTGTCATCTTGGTTTACAGAATCAGACAACGTTTTCACATGTTGATCTCAGCTTCAGAAAGAATGATAATTGTTTTGTCAAACTAACATACATTTTTAAACAGTGAAATTTTATAATTTGGGGGTGATGTATTGCTTGGTGGAAAAAACAATCCCTTTTGTTTTCGGACAACATAGCCAGTGTTATTGACCATAGTGATAGACTTTATGATGTTTTCTGTGAAATCTTTAAAGTAGTGCTCAGTGACCACTGATGAAAGTTGTCTAGTGGCTGAGATCTTGAGATCAGACATTGTTTAAGGAGGACAGAGTATCTTTGCTTGATAAATAGACCTCTTTCCATGATAGAAAATTCTGGAATCTGAACCACTAGCAGATGACGAGCAGGTTTCTGCTTCTTGTCACCTTTGTTAACCCCAAGTATCTAGCCTGGAACAACGGCTCCTACAGAACCTGCGTCATCCCTGGCTGACAACAGACCACTAAACAAGGTGACTTCTGGGAGATGAAAAGGCAGATGAGATACACAGCGATGGTGCCTGGGACAGGTTAGGAATTAGCTTGGCTGCTACAGTGATAGGACTTCTGATTAATTAATAGAATGTACTGAGCTATATGCCGACCTCACTGAATGAGAAAATTTATCAGGAAAACTTGTAAAACCTTAAGCAAACTAGGGGATTGTGGTGCTGTGGAAAGTCCTATAGTAACTATGAATTTGCTCATTTGGGTTTTATTTTTATTAGGTTCTAACCAAATAAAATATCCTAAGAAAATGCTGATCAAGATTGAAATATGTGTCATTTAAAAAGAATTTAAAGTAGTTATGATGGCATACAAAATAGCTGGGGTTCTTCTGTTTGATATGTAATGGGTATTAACAGAGTTCAAAGACTTTTAATTCAGAGTTGGATAATAGGCAAATTTGTTTTATATTTACATCAAGAAGGGATTAGGTTGTGGATCATCCCTTCAAATAACTTAAAGACTATAAAGATAAAAACATTCTAGCTTGTCACTTTTGCTTGTGTTTATAAATATGAAGACATTTCAACAAGATCAAATTGGAAGGAAGACCATATAGTAGTTACCAATAAAATCCTTCGCCAAAAATAGTCCCAAGAAAATAAAAATAAACTTCAAAAACAGTCCCTAGAAATACAGTAGCTTGTAAACTAAATATGCTTAAAGTAGCAGAAAAGTATGACAACCAATGTATTATATGAGGTTGTGTGATTAAATCTCACCGTGTGGATTCAATTACAATTGCAGATGTAGGAACAAGTACGTTGGCAGACAGACTTGCCAAGCTCAACTTGCAAAATAGATTAACAGAAGCTAGGACCACACCATGAAAAGAATCTTTTTTTGATAGCATACTGCCCCAGGAGAATAGTTACTGGGAGAGAGTTGGGGGCTAGACCAGACTAGAATATGATTAGATATAATTATTAGATGATTCCTTATATAGTTGAAGGAGTGCATAGCACTAGAAATACCAGGTATCACAATGTCAGAAGGGCAGTGCCTGGCAAGTTGGTTACCCAAGTGCTGACTTAAAACAGCAGAGCCCCCACACTCTGCCGCTCTGCTGGAATAATTTTATGACACACTCCAATGTAATTAAAAATTCAGTTTTTTAAAAAATAGAAAATTTATTTTGCATATGGATGGGTTCCAAACATTTTTTGCTTAGCAGTGATGCAATTTTAATTTTAGACTATTTACAAGCAACCACAAAATAAATTGTAAAATATAACACACTTTCAAAATGTAAAAATAATACACCTCCAAAGTTTCCAAGTAGGATCTAGTATGAGTCTAAACTCTGAGAAGCAAGGGGTGGAGACATAAGCTGTGTGTGTTCCTGTACTGATAAATGGCTTCTTAGGTGAGGTGCCTAAGAAGTTCTGGATGTTCTCGGCTGGTCAAGCCTGGGATGGCTGGTCAAGCCCGGCACCAGTTTGGGTTACCAAAAGATTGGCTTACTTATTTAAAACTGAATAATGCCCAAATAAATTTAAATGGGATGTTAATGTGGTACCATTAAAATGTCACTTTGGTGTGCCCTGGTGGAACAGCAGCTAGGTCAATGGTCTCTGAAAGAGCACAGGCCACTTACTCCTGGGTTCAAGTCCTGGTTCTAGGGGAAAACTGCAGGTGTGAACAACTAAATGCAAGTAAAATAAAGCACTTCTTCCTCCTCTAAAAAAAGTTATTTCAGTTTTTTGAATCGAAGTGTCAGTAGACCAGACCTGAGCTCACATACACTGAGTCTTATACCTACCAGCCACTGAGTTAACTGCTTTATACTTTTTCTTCATTTCTTTCAGCAACTTTATTAAATGATTATTATCTTCTCAACTAGATAGGTGAAAATAGTGAGTCTTAAAAAATGTAAGTTGGATCGCCAGATCACTCAGCTGCTCAGTCAGGGTTCGCATCCAGGTCTAACAGAATCTGAACTCCAGGTTCTTTGCTGCACATCCCGTTGCTTTCCAGGAGACATCTAAACACACTTCACTTGGATTCATGAAGTTACATGAAGTTACATGAAGTTACAAGTTCAACAGTCATGAAGTTATAGAAAATGATTAAAATGAGAAATGTGGTAGTCAAAATATAATGGACCCAAAGATGTCCACATTCTGACTCCAGAATCTGTGTATATACTTCCTTACATGGCAAAGGGGACTCTGCAGTTGTAATTAAATTAAGGGTCTTGATATGAGGAGTCTGGGCTGGCTCAATGTCATCACAACAGTGTTAATAACAGAGAAGAAAAAGCTTCAAAGTCAGAAAAAGGAGATGTGAAGACAACCAAAGGTTGGTGGGGCAACTTTGAAGATTAAAGGGGCCATAAGCCAATAAGAAACATAGGGGACCTTTAGAATCTAAAGAAGGGAACAAAATAGAATCTCTCCTAGAACTTCCAGAAGATATTTAACCCTGTCAATGCCATGATCTTGGCTCAATGAGACTCATGTTAAATATCTAACCTATGTATAGAATACAAGAATAAACTTTTGTGACTTTAAAGCTGCAATTGTGTGATAGTTAGAGTAATAATATTAATCTAATCCTGGAAACTTCACTGAAATTAAAATGCAGAAGAGTTCTATAGAAAAAAATTTAAGCTAAATTTATGCTAATGGAATGTTAATGGAAATGCATTGAAAAAATATTCTTGGACTTCATATTTCTGAGAAGCAAATGAGGTAGCAAGTAATCAGAAAAGATCATGGCTTACCATAACATATGCCTTCCTCTGGATTGTAGAGGTTAAGCTGACCAGAATAAATAAGTCACTGCTAAATCAGAAAATATCAGTCTTATGCGCTACCCTGTGTCGCTTGCTCAGTTCATGCTTCTTTCTCCATATGAACTAAGCGGTGATAATTACCAGTCCATGCTATCATGGAAATTGGTTAGAACACATCTCAGCATATTGTGTTCAGAGAACTTCGTTATTGAAGAAAATCAGTATATGTTATGTGAGTGAATAATAACCAGCTAGAAGATATAATGAAAGAAAAAGTCAAATGTAGTAGCAACCCAAAATATGAAATGCTGCGTAATAATCCTAGGAAGGAGTATTCAGATTATAGAGTGAAAAAAGCCACAATAATAAGTTCTGAAAGGCACAAAAGTAGACTTGATTCAATGGAAAGGTACTGCTTGTTTTAGCTTAGGAAACTCAACATCAGTAAGATGTCAGTTTTCCCTACATTAACTTATGAAATAGATGTAATACCAATAAGTTTTCTCTAGAAATTGAAATAGATGTAATACCAATAAGTTTTCTCTAGAAATTGAAAGTAAGGTTTGTATAGAAAAATAAACATGAAAAAATAATAAGGAAATCACTAAAAAGGAAGCAAAAGGAAGCATAATGAGGGGAGACCAGCCTTCCATATGTCAAAACATACTACAAAACCTTCCAAATAAAAGTAATGTGGTTATGGTGTTGAAGCGAAAGCGCAGATGGCAAGAATGGAAAGTCTAGAAGTAGATGAAACTATATATGATAATCTAAAATAGGACAAAGTTGTTGCTTTCCAGGAGATCACTGAGGAAAAGGTACTGTCATACTATTGGGAAAATTGGAGAGCTATGTGTAAAACGATAAAACTAGATCCATGTCTTTAAGCACAAAGGTGTAAGTTCCAAATGAATCAGAAATCTAAATATGAAGAAGTACCATACAATATTGATAAAACATGGGAGAATTCATCTATAATCTGGGTATAGGATTTCTACGCTGTGCTTGTGTTGACCCTTTTACTTTTAATATTTATGCTCTTTACTTTAGATACTTCTCTTGTATGCAAGTTTTTACTTTTTGTGACTCCATCTATAAAACTTAATAAATTTTAATTCTATTTATATTATTAGCATAATATAAATATATACATAATTATCTTAATTCTGCCATCTTATGTTTTCCATTGTTAATTCATCCTTGAAATCCATTGCTTCATGCATGGTATCAATTGTTCTTTATCTGTTTTCATCAACTTCATCGTCATCTCTTTCTACAATGTATTTTTGCAAGCTTTTTCCAATCTTTGTCCATCTACCCGTTTCCCTTTGTACAGATTCTCTTTGTTACCCAAAGTAGAACTTTTCTGTTTGGCATGATGACTTTCGAGTCTTAGAATGCTAACAATTGTTTTTCATACAAATTATCTGTAATATCATTGTCATAGACTCAAAAAAATGCTTCCCAAAACATATCAAATAGCAGCATTCTACTTTTGGATAACGGGACAACCTATAGTGATTCAACGTGGGTAAACTCTGCTGATGTTCGCTTCCATCATGACTGAGCCATCTTTCCCCGCTGGAAGGTACAATTCAGATGGGGTTTTCTGTATCCTAAAGACCAGAAGAGGGAGAAAAGGTAAGGTTAGTGTTTTGAGAGAAATCTCCACTAGGACCACATGCAGCCCTGGTTTGCATTTGGAGTCTATCATGACATCTTGAGTTTTGTTAAACTATCTTTTCTACTAACTCCCACAGATAATTTTCTATGGGAACAGCCTCACACCATTGTATTACCCATTCAGCTTTTCAATAAAAGTTTGAAGTATCACATTATTTCATGTCTTCAAAGGACAAATGGAAAACTAAAAGATCAAAAGAATGATTTGTTTATAAATGTCTACAGAATGTCACAGTATCTTAATAACAAATATAGGACTTGATATTAGTTTTAAAAATCCGTTATATTTGGAAGGTATTGTATGTTAAATGTTCTTATTTTGTAAGAATTCCTGAGTTTGCATGATAATTATGAACTATTAGAATGTTTCAATTCAGTAAATGGCTTGAAACAAAATACATTATATTTATATTAGTATATTCTAATACTATTATGTATTAAATTTTAAAGGAATTTACCACCCCCCAAATAATTTGTAGGCAAAATTTGCATCTAATGGAGAATGAGAGTAAATTTTACTGCATATGGTATACTGGCACAGAGATTCAACAAGCAAGTACTTAGGAGCTATAAGCATCACTGTCCCATGTTCTTGGGCTGCAGATATGTTTCTCACTTCAGTCGAGCAATCCTGCTTCTGCTTCATTAAGAATCATTGCATCGCTTTCTCACCCAACTACACATTTTTAATCTAGTCAGCAGCCATCTTTACATTCTCCCAAGTAAAACAGGGAAAAGAGATGGTAAATCCATGTCCCATTTATGGTGGACATGAATCTTTGAAAGCTTCACCAGTACTTTGATATTTTCCCACATTATGAGTCCTGTCTAATGAGGTAGGAACTAGAAACGGATTTTCTAATCTTCCTGTAGCCAGGACACAGGAAAATTGATGGCTATTACCACCGATGTTACTCTACCCAGGCTGCAAGAATTGAAGTTGACCTTCTACTGAAATCTATACTTTTGCCCCATTTTGCTTGCAGATGGGGAAGAAGCTCGGTGTGGAATCTGTTTTACTGTCCGGGGGAAAAGCAGAGCCCAGTAGAGACCTAGGGCTCTCAGGTGCAGAGCCTGGACACAGAGATGACAAGATGTCCTTGCTAAGCAGTTGCAATAAGTTAGGGTGTTGTTCCAGGTGCCTAGCCACCTCTGATTCTCTGGCTCTCTCTGGGCATTTCTTTCAGTAAATAACTTTTCAAACTAGCCAGAGTGACTGACTGGATTCAGATTTGGGCACCTATGATAAGAGTCCACACTGTGTTGAAGGCGAAATCTTTCAAGGTGACTGGGTTCTCATTCTAGTCTAGTGTCAGGATCAGTCTGTTGTGGAAACATGCACTCCAGAAAGATTGTTAGAAATCCCAGATGAGTCTTCTGAGATGGCAACCATGAGTTCACTAAATCAGCTGGCCAAAAACATGTCTTTTTTCTCATTTGTTCAATAACTAAACCATTTATTTTATGAAGTTCCATTTTGTTGAGTGGTAGAAACTTAAATCAGTTCATAGTCACTCTTCTTCTTCCCCACATTAGGCAGAAGTCTGAGGGGCTTACACAGATCAAGGAATGAGGAAAGTGGAAAGATCTGTCCAAACGTGTTTGCCATGCACTTTGACACCTCCCAGACACCCCCCAAAACTCTGCTTGGCCTCCTCTGTTCCCAATTGCCTCATTTCTGTCAAATCTGTGCTGAGCTCAGTGATGGCACACCGAATAGACTGGTAACACTCCCCCACTCTGACCTGATGCAACACCTGAGGAGTTAAACTCAGACCCATCAGCCTAGACCCACCAACAGCTGACACTCCACACCTTGCTCCTTTTCAAAATGTGCCCAAAAGAAGAAATGGGGATGTATTTCCACTGTCAGGTCACCCACCCCCAATGCCCACAGGGGCCTCCTTACTTGGAATATGCATTTTCCACTCACTCCTAGTTCCCTTCTAACTTTTCTTGTTCTCCAACTCCTTGAAATCTTGATCTAAACTACAGACATGGTTGTGAAGACTTTTCTAACTCACCAGGAAGTCTTCCAATGAAATGTACTAGAACTGTGTCTGTGATTGGTAGAATTTAGGTTCCCAAACTCAGAAGCAATTGAAAGATATATGAGTCCACCAGAGATAAAATACCACACACACACACACATATATGTATATATGTGTTTGTGTATATATATGAGTCATTGAAAGAAGATGGTTTAGATCAGAGACCTAATTGGTTTCCCTTGTACTTTCCCCAAATTATGCAATCTGACCTAGTTGACTGGCATTGCTCACAATTATAAGCTTTTGCATAGGGCAGAGCTCTGGCACAGGTGGAGAATATTGCTCATTGTTTGCATCCTGTGGAAAAACTAACACCTATAACAGACAGAGTTCAGCAAGACTACTTCTTCCAAACTCACTACTCAGTAACTGATAACGTACCATCCATCCTTGGGAAGAAATGAATAAGGAATGTACAAAGGTCCAAAAGATGAGTATGATGTGAGCTGTTTCATCTGAAAACAAAAAACTAGGGAAACAGAGATTCTCTTTCAATTACAATTATGAGTAGGGGAAAAAGTAAACCTGGGAAACAAAATACCCAGGAGTCCAATTTTGTACGCATGTGTGAGTACATAAAACTTGGAAACTAGAATGACACCACAAAGTTGCTTTTAAGGAAGATGGGGGAAGGAATAGGATTTCAGAGTATCTATATTGAATTTTTTAAGAAAGACCAGGAGGAATATGAAAAACTTAATGATTTTTAAGTCGAGGAGGTATACATCTGGGTTTCTTTTTAACGTTCTATCCAATGGATTCCTGTATAATGAAGTATCACTTCCCAGTAGTTCCAAACATCCATTTCGTACTTCTCTCCATGTTCCAATTTTGTGGTTTCACAATGAGTGTGGTATTTAGCAAAGACCTCAGACAGTCCATCTCACAGCAGTGCAGGGTGAGGGGACTGTCAGAAAGTTTAGAAACAAATGGACAGCGCTGTCCATGTAGACTACATCCTCTTCAGTGGTTACTGATAAACAGAAACTTTTTATCAGTTCCCAGTGCATGGACCCCACCTCGCCCTGCTCTCAGGGTAGATTTATCCTAAGAAATTTCTCTTGCACACTTTATCTGAGTTTCAGGAACCAAAAAGATTTTAAAGGTGCTTGTTTCCTTCCCTCTTGGTGGCAGGTGGCTTAATTCAACTCTGACAGATCCCTTCTCCACAGAGTAAACAAAGCACTGTGGGCTCTATTACACGATTTCATAATTTAGGTGATATTGATCACATTCTCCTTCTGCAAGAGAACACACCGATCAATACATTGATGGTGTTATGGTTATTAGACCTAGTGAGCATGAAATAGTCACTACTTTAGACTTCTTGGTGAGACATTTGTAAGCCGGAGGACAGGAAATAAATCGGGCAAAATTCATCTTCCTTCTGCCTCAGTGAAATTTCTAGGTGCAGAGCCCCTCTCTGGGACTTCTAGAGAAAAATCCACAAGGCAAAATGACCTGGGAAACTTAAAAAGGCTTTCTCTTTGAGTACTGTTTTGACAGTGTCCAAATGGACACCTTCCACACTGACATTTGCTCTAAAAATATATTCTAATTCAGAACAGTGGCAATTTATGTTCAATGGGAAAAGAAGAGAGAATTCG
This sequence comes from Solenodon paradoxus, assembly GCA_004363575.1. Taxonomy (NCBI): domain Eukaryota; kingdom Metazoa; phylum Chordata; class Mammalia; order Eulipotyphla; family Solenodontidae; genus Solenodon; species Solenodon paradoxus. Next base: position 85,861 of record RJWH01002662.1, read on the forward strand.
CTAAAACCGAAACATGGGTTAGAGCGTAGTCCACTAGGAGGATGCATAGACCTCTCAGACCGTGCACAAATCATAGCTCCGGGTCTCCATTTCCTCACCTATGAAACAAGGTGCTTGGTTAAGATGGCGTCAAAGGATCCTTCCAACTCCAACTTCTGCACATTCCATGAAGCTCCTTCTCCAGAGACTTGGCTTCCCATATATTAGCACTTGGCGATTGTAGCAAGAGAGGACTTAGAACACCCTGAGACAAGTTTGGGTGACATGCTGTCCCATCTAGATCCTCAGTCATTGCTCTGACCCACGTGGATAGTCTGCCCACTCAGAAGTCACTCTGCTCTTGAGTTCTGCTGAGCATTTCTTTTTATGAAGACCATTTGAGTGTTTCTGTTATACATCTTGGTTGCCATGCAAACTTGGATCACAGGAGCCTGAAACAAACCCCAAACACCTCCTTACATACTTACTTTAGACATTTTATTTGAATGCCAATATAACAAGTTTATAGTAAATGGAGGATATGGCAGGAGACTAAAATAACACCATAGTCTTTGAACGCTCTAATCTGAGCTTAATAATTTTAAGATTTTTAGACATTTGTAACTCAACCTATGGGCATAATCTAGTAGAAATGGTACTTGGGTAAAGATGTTATGCATGAAGCTCAAAAAGATTGTACTGGATCAAATAACACAGTGGTTCCAAAGGAAACTAAATCTTTTTAAAACCCTCAAACATCAGTTTAAACTGTTAACTTTAATTTTATTTTAAATTCATGTTAAAGTAATTGCATCAAGCTGGGATTAGGTTCCATCTCTGACTCTCCTGCTATGGAGTTAACCATTTCACATATTAAAAATACAAATATAGTTCCTTCCAAAGGGAAGAGGTTAAAAATAAGCTCGGAGTTTCTGCCCACACTGATTACATGAGCAATACCCCCAGGGACTCCTCCTGGGCCTGGGCACAAGTCACCCACCTCTCCATCTGCTGTTGGAAGACAAAGCATCCATCTGAGCACATTACCTGGTGGGGAGACCACAGGCCAGTACTCAAATCCTTAGACAAGCAAAGTGCTGGCCAACATCTGTTTGATGACATTCTCAAGGCAATTATTCAGGTGTTTGGAGGTTGATGGGGTTGGGGTGGGGGAGAGAACACGGGGCAGGAGTCACCCAGACCAGGCCCCAGTGCCTGCTCAGCCAGCCCTGGGCTTCCTCACTTCAATTTATCTCTCTTGGTCTTTATCTTCCAAACTATAAAATAGGAGGTTAACAAAACCTCAAGTGTCCTGTCAAAGCCTGAAGTTCTGGGATTTTTCATCGGGCAAAACTCTCTGAGGATGAGCCTCAGAGACTGTTTCACTTACTCATCTTTGTTTTCCAGACCTGGGCACATCGCAAAGTGGCCAGGAGGTGCCCCTGTGCTCTGAACCGGGTGATCTCAGGCTGCTGCGGTGCAGCACCATGTCATGATGTGGGGAAACTGGGGAAACAAGGAATTGCTTTTTCTTGACCAAACAATACTCTGGATTCCCACTGACAGGGGCCACTCACCGCTGGGAAATGCAAGGACCCTCAGGAGAGGGCTGGCTGCTGAGTCCCTCAGTCTGAAGGACAGGCAGGCTGGCAGGATGCGTGCATCAAGTGGACTCACTGAGGGGGACCGAGGACAACCAGCAGACTGCAGTCAGGAGTGCCAATCAGCCAGGGCTGATGGTTCAGGAATAACCCAAGTCAGAGCAGAGGGGCCCTTCCTAACCCTGGACATTGGGCCCAGAACCTCCTCCTTACTCCACGCATCTTGTCCTGTTGGCCAACATGTCAAGGGGTAGATGAGAGCAAGTGCCAGGAGGGGTCAGAGCTTGATGTTTACAACCGTCTTTCCAAGTTCTTAGTGTCTCCCTGCCCTGGACAAAGATCCCTCATGGAAAGCAAGTGTCTGTTATTCCATTTGGAAGAATTTTCACATAATTTCCTTTTGTGCTCTTAAAATTTAAGTGCCCAGATGTGATTGGAGGCACTTAGTTATGCTGAGACTCAAGCTTCACACAGACTCCAAAGTCTTTGACTTTCTGATTTGAACACCCATTGAGGGTTTGAACTGGTAGCTTTTTCCATGCTGTGGTCCTCAATTTCATTTCCTCAAATAATGTTTCTGTCAGTAAACATAAAACAGTCACCTTCCTTAACATAGCTTTGATATTTTATTATTTTGAATTTATCTAAAATATGATCTAGAAAAAATGGAATCAAGATGTCACCTCACTTTCATTGTTACAAATGGGGACACAGAACCAGACACATCAAAAATAAGATGAAATTTTATGAAAGCCATATGATCATGATATCTTTTTCAATGTCCTATGTTTTATGTATCTCTATAGCTAAGACTTTTTTTGACAACAACAATAAAATTATTAAAATAAGGATTTATTTAGACCTCATAATCAAGTGTAACTGCTTAGTTTTATGAAAACACTGCATCCTTTATTACAATAGTTAATACTTTCCTACAAACCTTGTATTTGATGTTTTTGTGAGTTTGTTGGAGTTTCTGCTCATGGTCTAGGGATCCAGGCTTAGACAACACTATTCTGTATGAATCTCTATAACGAGACGAGACTGCACTTTCACAAAGAACAATTGCTTTTATGATAGATTTGTGGTTTTGTTCAATCATGTTCCTTGTTGGAAAAAATTATCTACTTTGAGATCTTTAAATATTTTATAGATTCTCAGGAGAATGAACTCTAGACTATTTAAGGAGACCATTTCTGCCTTAAAGAGCCCACTTAATGCTTCTGGTGACAAAGCTATCAGAGACCTAGAGACTTTGCTTGGAGTTACCCATCATTTAGTAAGCTCACCCCTGGGCGAATGGTGTGTCTTTGAAAGAATTACTTGCACTTGAAGAACTTTAAGTCCAGTTGAGAAAAGAAGAAGCAATCAAGCAGTAGGAATTAAGAGGAATTCCTGTTGTTTGGGATACAAACCCTTTCAGAAGTAACCCTGCTCTTAGTCAATCTCCAGGGCACTTAAACTGACTGATTTTCTTGAAAAAGGATAAAGTAGAATAATCTCTGTGTGTCCAGACCCTGAAAGATGTGCTTTGCAATTGTTCTCATTTTCTTCTACCCTTTGACTCTTCCCAGGAGATAAGAGAAAGCTAGGAAAGGACTGTGATGGTTAATTTCTGTGTCAACTTGATGGCGCCAAAGGGTGCCCAGACATTTGGGCAGCATTATTCTGGGCATGTCAGTGAGTGTGTTGGGGGTGCAATTAACATTCAATCAAAAGACAAGTAAAGCAGATTGATTGGCTTCCTCCATGTGGGTGGACCTCATCATGAATACCTGACTAGAATAGAAAGCCTGAGTAAGAGGTAACTCCTCCTACCCATTTGAGCTGGGTTTTTTCCTTCCTTTGGACTTTAAATGAAATACCGACTTTTCTTGGATTTCCAGCCTGCCAGCTTAGGGACTAGAATTTACATTGTCTGTGGTACTGGTTCTCAGGGTTCCTGCTTGCTGACTGCTCATCTTGAGACTTCTCAGCCTCTATAACTGAAATTCTTGATAAAAAAAAATATGTGAGTGCATGTGCATGTGTGTATCTCCTACTGTTTCTGTTTCTCTGGGCAATCTTAACTAATACAGAAACCTTGGAAGTCTTAACCTTAAGTTTATCAATGTCCAAGATACATTTGGGGCACAGAGAATCCCTCTCTTTGCAAATAGCACACCACCTTAGAGTGAACTGAGCCGTCCCTCCTTTTTCCGCTTCTGTTGATGGCCCTCCACTCTTTTCTGAGCCATTGCTGCCCTGGGTCCCACAAGCTGGTGTCATCTGCTGTCAGCCTCAGTAGTGCTGCTCAGGCCTCGTTTCTCTGCCATCGACAAGAGGTTTGAAGTTCTCCAAAGGAGTCCTGGGCCTGACACTGACAAGCCCTGTTCTTCCTTCTTCACCCCTTTAGAATCCCGTACCATCCCCATCCCATTCTGGGCCCCCAAGTGTCCCTACTCCCTTGAGACACTTTGCCCCACACGTCACTGAAGGGCCATTCTCTAGAGGTGCACACACACCTTGTGCTTCTCCTGGCCACACGGCTGACCCCTCTGAAGGCTCCTGACGCCAACACCCATGACTCCCCCCAGTAGGCAGCATCCTTCCAGGGAGACTAGTTTCCCTGACCGTAGGGATCGTCCTCAGGACGCAACTCCTGGGTCAGGAGGCCAGCAGCTTCCCTTCAGGGGCCACCAGCTCCCAAAGACTCACCTGCCTCAGCACTAGGTTTGCACAATAAAGACAAAGTAATCAAAACCTTTTATGAAGAAGCTGCCAGTCACAAGAGGTGAAAGAGAGGAGTCCCACCAGTTCAAAGAGCTCACTTGGACAACTGGCTAGATCTAGGCTTGGAAAAACCTGAAGTCGCTCTGATTTGAGAGGCTGCTTAAGAAAAAGAATTCAAGATTATAAAAATTAAATTAAATATAAGTGTGAATCTTTATTTAGGGTGAGAAAATGAAATCGCAAAAATGATATATTTTAAAGAAGTTAGAAATAATCCACATATCACAAAGCCCAGAAAAATTACTTGATAGTTAAAATAATAAATCGCCTGACAAAAGTCCGTAATGGATTGTCCATTCAGTTTTGGCGATACATTCTTTTTTTGTTATTGATATATATTATCTCTTTTGTTCACAATGCTGCATTCATTTTAGGATACTGACATTCTGTCTCAATCTCTATTTCACACCACACCCTCCACCAGAGTGCCAGTGTCTTTTACCCCCACCTTTTCCCCTCCTTCCTTCCCTTCCCTTTCTTACCCCCATGGTTGTCATTATCTTGTGTCCTGGGAGTTTTTGCTGGGATTTATCTGTTTATTTGTTTCGTTTCATTATATTCCATGTATGAGCGAACCATCCTGTATTTCTCTTTATCTTTATGACTTATTTCACTTAACATGACCCCTCCAGTTCCATCCAGATTGTTTCAAAGGGAACAATTTAATTTTTCAAACAGCTGCGTAGAATCCCATTGAGTATATAAAGCACAGCTTCTTTATCCTGCGTTGTTGGGCATCGAGGTTGGTTCCATGTGTTGACTATCGTGAACTGCGCTGCTGTGAAACTCCCAGTGCAGACAATTTTTCTGATTAGAGATTTTGTGTCTTCTGATACTCTCTTGGGTGAGTATATACCAAAGAGTAGAAATGGTGGATCGAGTGGTAGATTAATCTGTATTTGTTTGATGAATGTCCATTCTGTTTTCCAGACAGGTTGTACCAATTTTCGTTCCCACAATAGTGTAGGAGGCTTCTTTTTCTCCACATCCCTGCAAACACCTGCTATTTCCAGTCCCTTGGATATAGGCCATTGCCACTGGTGTGAGATGGTATCTCACTATAATTTGTATTTGCATTTCTCTGATCATTTGCTTTTTTGTCATTGAGGTGTGTAAACTCATTTTGGATTTTGGAGATTAAGCACTTATCCGATGTATGCTGTGTGAAGTCTTCTCCAGCTCTGTGGGTTGTCTTTTTGTTTTAGTGGTGGTTTCTTTTGCTGTGCAGAAACTGGTGACATTTTCATTTAATATATCTATTTTACATAGAGAGAATTAAAAGATAATTTAGTCTTTTCTCCAGCACAATTGCGCAAAATTTAAATTTTGCTATTTATAGTAATCCCCCTTCTCTGTGATTTTAATTATCCAGGATCACTCATGACCCAAAAATAATATGTATGTTAAGCTGTTTTGAGAGACAGAGACCAATTCACACTTTTATTAAAATGTGTTGTTATAATTACTCTATTGATCATTAGTTATTGTTAATCTCTTATTCTCCCTAATTTAAAATTAAACATTATGATAGGTATTTATGCATATCTCCCAAAAAAGAATCATAGTATATCTGTAAAGTTCAGTACTGTCTGTGGTTTCAAGCATCCACTAGGGTGTCTTGGGATATATCCCCCATGGATGAAGGGAATTGCTGTATAGTAATAGGCAACTAACTATATTTCAGAGTCACAATTTTCTATTGTGATACATTTTTTTAAGATTTAAGAAAAGCTCTATCAAGTGTCTGTATAAAAGGAAGAGCTAGAAAATTATCCCATAGACTATCATTCCATCCATGTGCTTCCTGGAACCATTCGCACATGAAGGGAAGTGTAGCTGGGCAAATGGCAGAGTGGAAAGAGACAGAAATCTTAACTAATCTCAGTATACTTTCCTAAGGCACAAAAGAATATAGCAAGACTGTATTTGTTAGACTCCTGCCAGGGTCTTGCCAAGGGTCTAGAGAAATGAGAGGACCAGAAGTCTTACCTTGGTCAATTTTCTAGTAAATCTCTTCTTGGACAGGCAGTTCAGTGAACCGCCCTTGCACTTGTTATTTTTTTCCAAATTTGCAATCAAAATACCTGAGTCTGATGTTACTTTGTCCTGGAAGACCTTCCTTGAATGCTCAAGACCTGCAATGCCTACCACTCTGCATCATGCTTATCTGCATATGCTTATCCAGTAGCTGGTCTCTTCACCCTCCACCCCCACCCTACCCCACCCTAACCTAGAGACTAGGAACTCTAATAAGGACCAGTCCTGTGCCGCCATCCCTCCTGCACCTCGGGTGCTAGTTACAGTATCTGACACTCAGTGAGGCTTGTAGCTGTGTGTGGAATGAATGAATCAGCAGTTGCTCTGGTTGGTCTAGGGTTTGGCCACTATATTGACCATCCATCTTCTGGTTTCAGTCCTCTGGATGAATACTCTGACAGTGATGACTCTTTCATTTAGACTTGACCTCCATCTCTGGAATGCATTCTTCCCAAATGTGTGGACTTTTCATCTCCTGCTGCTCTTTCCATCCTGAAGGATGCAGGGTCTCTGAAGTAAAAACATCTACAGTTCTTTTCTATTCACCACCCTTCACTCTTGTGTAATCTAAAGTCATCACAGTATTTTCACACACATGTCATTAGATTCTCCCTAGAAAGCTGATGAGGCAGGAATTCTTTTGCCCTATATTATAGAAGAGGAAAACTAAAAGGAGGAGGAGAAAAGCAATTGAAGAATGGAAAGGACTGGGAAGAGCAAACATGAGGAAGAGAAAGACAGGGGAGAAGGAGGAGAGGAGAGGAAGAACTCCATTGTGATTTAGCCAGGATCACAAGGTGACCTGGAACCAGTGTGTGAGATTTATAAATCCCAGAACAGGGCTCTTGGCACTTAACTGTCCTTTTAAGACAATGCAACGAAGCCTTACACTGGGAGCCATTTATCTTCAGAGATTTAAGGGAGTGTTTTAGAAGTCAAAATGGTTGATGAAGCATTTTAGAAGGAGTGGCATTTAAGGTGAGCCTTAAAGCTTGGAGAGGATTTGGAAAGGACACATTCCTGGGCCAGTAAGAGCAGCAAACTCTTGCAGAATGTCAGAATACCCACCTGGCACTCTTGATGATGACACCTAATTCTTCCCCTTTCCAAGAAGAGGAACTTAGAGTTGTATCAGGATTGCACACTGGTCATTATGCAATGTGCACCCTCACGTGATCACACATGTAAATAGTGTGTAACAGGCCTTCACACAGAAGCAGCAAGCCTGTGACGCAATGCCTCCTGGTGAATACGTGGGGATATGCAAGCTGAACATGGAGGCTGCTTGTAGCCCTGTGCCCTTGCTTTCCTGTGGATGTCAGTCCACAGTAGTAGCATCCTGTCTGTCTCAATGGAAGATGGAGGAAAATGGTCTGCAAGGATAGCTGAGGCCCCCATAGGAGCACAGAACTGCCTCAAGTACAAGAGCTTATGAGGATTTTACATCCCCTTTGGAAATCCCCCTAAACTCTGCCTCGCTGGTTTCCTGGTTCAAGAGCTAATAAATCTGCACACTCAGCTTAAACTTAGTGCCAGGTCTCATAATGGAATGATTACATGCGTTTTGTGTGTCAGAGACCTGACAGAAAGATTATAAAGTAGAGTGAAGCAATCGTTGGGGTTTTGGCAGGAGAAGAAGGAGATAAATATGTGTCCAGGGGAGAAAATGGCAGTTCATGGATTTGCTGCCTCGATATCATTCAGTCATTCAGCAAAAATGTATTAAATTTGGGTCAACAGACATTTATCATGTGCCTCCTTTGTGGACAGGCATTGTGTTACATCCTGTGAGTACAGAGGTGCACAAGACACATCATTTATCCTTGGTGCTTATGGAGAAGACCATCAGCAAAGACAGGCATATAAGCGGTGATTTCAGCATAACGTGTTAAGTGTAATGATAGGACTGTGCAGGCTCCAGTGGTAGCATAACTAAGTGTAGTCTATTGTCAGAAGAAACTTTTGCAGGAAGATTCTGGATGGGCGAGTAGGGTAAAGGGGGTGGAAGTTTCCAAGCAGAGAAAGCAACCTGAACAAGAGTTCAGATGTGCACAATATCCTGTGAGTTTGGAAGGCAGAAGGAGAAAGGGATGGGTATGAAGCAACTCAGTGAAAGAGATTTGATCTTACTAAAGTGAAAAAAATGTGCTGCCAGTGATTCAAAGATGAAGTATAGAAAGTTTTGTCAAGTCACTTAACAATCGGTCATATTGACAAATTAAAGATGTATTAGAAGTTATAGTAACATAAAACTCCTTTAAAGGTACCAAGCCCAGTCAGAAATGGTAAAGTGCTAAGATTGAGCCAGAGAATTTCATTGAAAGGTCCAAGGCACTAGCTGGAGGCAGGGTTTCAAAAGGTGGTGATGAGTGAGCAGAAAATAAGATAATCAATGAGTTGGTTAAAAAGAAGGATATCCCAGAAGATGAGAAGACTTTGATCAAAGATTGGAAGATAGCACTGATTTCAGTCATTTTAGGATTACATAGAAAGGGAGTCTGAGTATAAAAATGTTTCTCAAAGTAAACAAATTAGGTCTTTGTATATAAAGCATTCTAAGTGGGTAAGAACACTTTCTTGGTAGATCGGGATGGGAAGGAAGCATGAAGAGAGCCATTCATACATTAGTTTGTCAAATTGCAAGAGAGATGATGTGTACAATTTTTTGTAAACTGATACTAAGGTGTGTTCAAGATGCTCCCCTTGTTAAACCATCTAAGAGAATAATCTGTTCTGAAAATACAAATATGGCTCAGGATCAAAGATAAATGATAGACATCTACTGCAAGTAGCCTAATGTACATAAGTGCTTAAAGTCCTTAACCTGTACTCTAAGAAGGGGACAGTTCTATCTCTGGCGACAGCACAGTTGGCTGGGAATCCAGACGGTTTTGAGACCAAGGCTACACAAGACAAGATGCCAGGAAAACCAGTGTAAGTCAGGAAATCAAAGTAAACTAGGTCACAGGGTCCCTGTATCAGTCAGGGTCCTGTTGGGAAAGTAGAAACCGTGGAAGGTATTTCAACAGAGATCATTTATTTTTGATCTTTGAATACATCTTTTGATTTCTTGTTATAGCCTACTGACAACTTCTTAGGTATGTGTATATTATTTTGTATCACTTTATATAGTGTTATGACAGACACAAACTCTCTTGATATAGCAGAAGGTAGCTATGGGCAACTGCACCATGAATCTTAATCCAAGAGGTGGCTCATCCAGAGGTCTGAATCCTCACGGCACTGAGGTCAGCATTGGGCAGGAGCAAATCATTCTGACTTCTGGGTCTGAGCTTTCAAGAGACTACTGGTTGTCAGAAGTCATTTGACCCAGGGTCTCCAGGAGAGGTCTGTCTTCTGTGGATTCCTCCATCCAGGATCAGGGTCTCAGCCCTTGAGAAGCAGGTTCTACCTTAGAAAGACCAAGAAGCATTTCTCTTTAGAAAATATTTAAACATCTCAGAAGTGACCTGAGTAAAACTGTAAAATGTTTCAATCTCTTTCACCTATCCAGCCAAACTCTGTTCAACTTTCAGTTTTATAAACGCATATACTTGGTTTATTTGATCATTTATTCACTTGCTCATTCACTCATTTGTTTCCTATTTTAGTTGACTTCTATTCTTGCCTTGATCTAATAGAACAAATGGGTTAAATGAATGGGCGAGTCTAAGAAAGCAAGCAGGGACATCATAGTCACACAAATGTGATGTGTTGGGGTACAAAACAAAGGTTGGAGTTTTTAGAACCTAGAAGATAGGGGAAGGACCCTACAGAGCTGGGGCTCGGGTTCTGGGGCTGGGGAACTTCTGGGCGTCTGGGGACTTAGAAATGAAAGTTTGTGAGGCAGGGACTCAGCTCTCTGAGAGGGCACTGCCTGCCTGGGTGGTGATGGTGCCCTGGAGGGCGTGCTGAGGCTGGTCTAGGAGTGCTGGGAAGCCTGAGCTGGAATCACCTGGAACTGCAGAGTGAAAGACAGGCTAGGCCAACACTCGCCCAAAAAGTGGGCACTTTTCTTTCTAGAACCACCACCTCCAGGCCCCCATTTATATTCTAACAAAAAGACGTCATAGTTTGCAGACACCCAGCCCAGCATCACCAAGCTCAACATAGAAAGGTGGGTTTGGAGGGGAGTAACGTTGGTGTAAGAATTGGCACAGTCATTCTGACTATACTTACAGCATCGGGCTTGAAAGCTGTCTTGAGTTTGAAGAGGGTCTTCTCCTAAAAGACCACTCAGCCCAAGAAGTGAGGAAACCATAAACCAGCCCCAGCAGGAGGAAATAACTTTGTATCACTTGTTCCCTTTGTTCCAAAAACTTTACAAATGTTGGTTCATTCATTACCATAATCCCACAGAACAGATGTCTATCCCATTTTCCAGGTTTGGAAAGGGACATTTCCTGTAGCTAAGACCAAGCTCCCCAAGATCAAGCTAGTGAAGAAAGGAGTCAGAGGCAAGGTCAAGATCAAGACTGGCTCTCTGTGATCCCAGTGGTAAACTCTTTTCATTGCTTCTTCATCTTTCTAAAGTGGAACCTACTTCTCAAGGGCTGAGACCCTGATCCTGGATGGAGGAATCCACAGAAGACAGACCTCTCCTGGAGACCCTGGGTCAAATGACTTCTGACAACCAGTAGTCTCTTGAAAGCTCAGACCCAGAAGTCAGAATGATTTGCTCCTGCCCAATGCTGACCTCAGTGCCGTGAGGATTCAGACCTCTGGATGAGCTTGCCACCTCTTGGATTAAGATTCATGGTGCAGTTGCCCATAGCTACCTTCTGCTACATCAAGAGAGTTTATGTCCATGTGTCTGTCCATGTACTTGTGTGTTTTTGTAAATTCAGTCTTACTCAACAGGATGACATTCTTGGATAATAGGCTATTCAGCCAAAGAGCCAAAAATTGCAAAGGCACGAATTATTTTTTGGCTGAATCAAGTCTCCAGTCTTAACTGAAGATGGAAGCAAATTGCGCCTGCGTTTTCTGGAAACGCTGACGCTGAGATGGGACCTTATTGAGGAATTCACCAAGGCCCAAGGGAACTGAGAAGATAAATGCTACCAGGCGGCTGCAACTTGAGCAAATTTCAAAAACAATACATTGTCAAGTTAAGATCATAGAAGGTTCTGGTGAGGGTGACAGAAAGCAAGGGGAATGACTTGGTCTGGAGACAAATGAAGACGTGGATAATGGGTGATGGCACTACAAACGCTGCTTTGAAAGGAAGCCTGAAGAGGAGGCAGAGTCCGCTCCTCCAGCCCTGGGACTTCAACTCATCACCGAGGAAGAGGGAAATGGAGCTGCGGTTTGGCCATCTGCCCGTCGGAGTGCACTGCTCAGCCTTCCCCGGGGCTTTGGAGTGACTGGGGAGGCCAGGTAGGGGTTCTCCTGTCAGGCCAGTGTTTTTGCAAAGAGGGCTTTCGGGCTCTTCTGGAAAGTGACTGAGCTGGAGCCACACTCCTGCCAACGTGGCAGCTGTTACCACTTAGACCAGGAACATCTGGCCTGAAGACTACAGTAAAAGTGACACTTGTCTGCAGAGAGAAAATGTTGAAGTATACATTCTGGACGTGAAGAAATAAGTAATGACATTTAATGTTTTCATAAAGCTGCTACACTGAGCAGCCATCATTCAGTCCAGGACCTGGCACTGGGGTATCTATGCACCACGGTCTGCCTCCGGGGCTGCTGGGGGGCCTCTCACCCAAAGCGTCCATCCCTGACTCAGGCTTTGTCCTCAGGGCACACAGGATAAAGAGAGGCCCAGTGCCCCCCTCCCCCAGAGACCTAACTCCTCGCTGGGAAGCAGGAAACAGAATGTGAGCAGCCCCCTGAGCTCAAAACCCTGGCTCTGCCTGCTGTCCATGTTCCAGTGCATCCTGTTTCCAGGTTCAGTTCCTGTTCCAGTACATTCTGTTTCCGGGTTCAGTTCCTGTTCCAGCGCATCCTGTTTCCGGGTTCAGTTCCTGTTCCAGCGCGTCCTGTTTCCGGGTTCAGTTCCTGTTCCAGTACATTCTGTTTCCGGGTTCAGTTCCTGTTCCAGCGCATCCTGTTTCCGGGTTCAGTTCCTGTTCCAGCGCGTCCTGTTTCCGGGTTCAGTTCCTGTTCCAGCGCGTCCTGTTTCCGGGTTCAGTTCCTGTTCCAGCACGTCCTGTTTCCGGGTTCAGTTCCTGTTCCAGTACGTCCTGTTTCCAGGTTCAAGTTTCTCCTCTATGAAGCTAATGTGTCTAAGATAATAGGTTGAAGTTTCCTGGAAGAGCTCATTCCTGTGCTTTTTGGAATAGACACATGTCTACCATTTCCTGTGCTTTTTGGAATAGACACATGTCTACCATTTCTATGCCAAACGTGTAGGTACGACATGATTCTTTTCAGAACTTGCTTTTAAAATGCTCATGTCCCAGGAAGTAGTGATTCATGCAGCCCTTCCAACCTCATAATAAGGATGAGAACAAGGCCAGCCCGAAGGCTCTGAGCTCCTGGAGGAGAGGACCACACCAAGAGCGGGAGAGGATACTGCCACATGCTGACCACTGACCTCCTGTGTCCATGTTGTCCGCCTTCTGAGGCCCCACCAGAGTGGGACATGGCCCCCATGCCTTCACTTCAGGGTCTTCTACTTTCACTTTTACCAAGAGGACTGGAAGGGAAGATGATGTGCTTACGCTGAGACTGGGTTCCTTTTTGCTGGCCATGTTGACTGAGGATGGTATAAAAAACGGCATGAGTTTGGGGAAATCCAACAAGAGTGCATATCTAGAATCTTTATAAAAGAAGAAAGAACTTGTGAATTGAGAGACATCAACTCTCCGTATTCTTTTGACATGCTGTCACTAATTATGAATGCCCTCTGAATTACAAAAGGTTCACCGCAGACACTCGCCATGAACAATGCATCATTATGTGCAAGCTCCCTCAATGACATGAATGTCTTGGGGTAAGGTCATGCCTCATCAAAGAAGACCCTATGGGCCCCTACTTATTTTCAATTCTATTAGGAGGTGGGAGGTAGAGGCATGTGCCATTGCTCCCCAAATACCAGCAGGCTCTGCTCCAGCAGACTGCTCACCCCTCAACTCCCAAAGCAAGCTCGGAAGTCTCCCTATCACCCTTCCCAGTGAATTCTCTACTCAGACCCTCTGACCACTGGTGCCAGGAGTGACCCAGAGGGAGGCCCGTGTGCTGGCCAGTCCAGACTATTTACTCTCAGGCCAATGCAGAACAGCGACAGACTGCAAGATTTGTGATTCCAGAGGACATCTGTGGTTCAGTGTGACCAATTTTCTAAGCTTTAGTCCATGGGCTTTTGATTTGATTTTGTATATTCAGAGCTTTTTCTCGAAGCTGAAAGTAAATCCTGCGTTTGGGCCAAGACCCCACACGGGGCTAGTTCTGTGCCTGGGCCTCAGAATGATGTGTGCTGCGAATGTTCCTGTACTTACACCCAGGGCGAGGGTCTTGCAAATGCAACCTCCAGGCCAGTAGGTGTGAGGCAGTGCCTGAGCTTCTCATGAGGTTCTGGCTATGCTGATGCCACCAGCAGGACACTTTGCATACCAAGGGTCACTTTATCATAAACTTGGACTCTGGACTCCAACACATCGGGCTCTAGACGTAATGCGCTCTGTGACTTTGGGGAAAATGATGCAGCTTTTCTAAACCAAATCTCCTCTGACAGACAGCGTGAATCCTCAGGAAGCTGACCACCCCACTGGCCATGAGAACTCAGGTGGCTCCTTCACGAGTGTGTGGGTCGCATGCACAAGAGGAGAGACGCTCAGGAGCTACAGCCTCAGGGAGCTTCGTCCCACCCCAGGACACGCTCCTAAGCCCCAGCTCGGCCTTGAGGGGCCCCTGGACCTGACTTCCTTGCTGGTGAAACAGGAGCAGCAGGAATGAAGTCTCCTCTGGAAGCCACACACTAATCACGTTTGCTCTGTCAGCTTGGCTGCCTGCCGTCACCTAAGTCTCCTCCTTGGTGCTCATGGCTCACCTCCCGAGGGGTCCCTTCCCTCACCCTGGCCCTGCGCGCACTTGCCTGCAGGGAATCAGCACTTTCAGAGATCTATGACCTCCTCTCCGCAGAGGGTAGGTGATTCAAATGGAGTGTGCTAGGCCTAACACTTTCCAGAGCTTTAAAAATGAAGAGGCATGTGAAGTGAGGCTTTACCAAAACAAATGTGAAAAGTACTGTCAAAATAAAAGAAAAAAAAAAAATTTTTTTTTAAAAACCTATTGGCCATACGTCCTGACCCCGAAGAACATGGGACAAATCAGCTGTCCTGGTGTTTCCATTCTAGTGTCCAGACGGCTTCCAGGCAGAGAACAACTGTTGATTTCATGACAAGGTCTGCAGCAGGCAGGCCCAGGGCAGCAGGCAAGCCCAGGGCAGTGGGCAGGCCCAGGGCTCCTTTTGCTCAAACACCTTTCTCCTCCGTGCGCTTCTGGTAACAGTCACAGAGCAAACTCTGGACTGAAAACAACAGCAACCCACTGGGTGAGTCTGGAGGCCTAGTTTCCTTTCATTTTTAAAACAAATGCGATCAGCTCCCCAACACTGAAGCTAATCCCACTTGCGGGGTGGGGGTCAAGGGGTGGGGGAGGACACATCCAAGTGACCTCTATCTGACCTAACTTCACTTTTTTTGTTAATTGTTTTATCATTTCCTTTGTTTTCCTGGCTGCCTGCTTTTGAGGATCTTGAATTCACACCTCAGTCTGTGTGTATGTCCTACCACAGCCATGCCCAGAGGCCCAGAGTCCTCACCCTCAATCATATTAAGCCTGCTCTTCTCTTGTTCCCACTGCTTTCCTGCCCTCTGGAAGCCACCATCCTGCAGCCTGTGAGTTGTGCTATGACTTAGCTTTAGAAGGAGGCTCTGTGAGTGATTCTCTCCAGGCTCATAGGGCCAAAGCAGTGAGTGCCCTGGCAAAAGTGCTTTGTCCTCTTGATCCAGGGGAAGGTGAGCAAAACACAATGGTGAGACACTGGGTCTGTCCAGAAAGAATTCATGGAGACAGCCCTTTGGTCAGGAACACAGAGCAAGTTTATTAAAATCAGAAACATGTGTGTGAGCGCCCTGCAGGGTGGCAAAGTTCCATCGAGGGAATGCACATGTGTGTGTACAAGGAAGGTGCTGCCCGCCTCTCACTCAGGCAGATGGATTCTTGTGTATACATGAGGGCTGGGGGTCTCTTCCTTCATGGGTGTGTCCAGGTCGTGGAGTGAAAAGGGTGTGAGTATCTAAGGGTGTGTCCTAAACTCAAATTACTAAGTTGGGGTCCTTGCTCTGGGGTCTTTACTCTTAGATGTCTCATGTTTTGCTGGTTAGCTTTCTACTCATACATCTGACATTGCCCCATAGACTAAGCTATGCTGTCCCTGCATCACTCTGACATCTGAGATAGGTATTTTTTTTTTCCAAGACCCAGTTTGACTCTCCCAGAAAAACCCTTTAGGTTGGTAGCAGCAGGGAGCACTGGTGGTGATTTCAGGGGAAGGAAACCCAAGAGTCCTTCTGCCCACAAATCACTCACATTCCACAGCCTGCAGTGGAATCCAAGAACGCTCAGGAACAGAGAAGACTTGACAATGATGAGGCCCAGGCCCCTTCTCTAGCAGATAAAGAAAAGGAGGTTTCCAAGAAGAAACAGCTACTCACACATAGAGAACACTTCTTTGAGAGCCATTTCTCCGAATCTGGATAATTTTTCCATCCTTGGGATTTTCTTTAGCAAGACCCAGACGCCGCAGGGAGGAGCCCTGCCTTACAGAGAACTCTGAACATGCAGGTGCTGGGAGGATCATGGCAACTGGATCGCCCATGCCGCTCTGATCTGAAAGCCTGCGCCTCCCAGGAGCCACTGCAGACCCCCTGCATCAGAGCCTTGGAGGAAGGGGCCACGAGAATACGCTGTGACAAACCCTTGGAGTGAGTCTGTGGCACAGGACTTTTGAAAAGCCCCTTCTTGGTGCACCCTGGTGAGTAGTGCTTTGGTCCACTGCCTCCAGAGAAGCACAGTCCACAGGCATCCCCAGGAGCTGGTGAGTGTCCCAGGGCCGTGGAAAAACCAAGATGTACAATTAAATAAAATAAATGTTTCCTCCTCCTCTCTCTTCCTGCCTGCACTGTTCCTTTAAAATCAAGAACAAAAATCCCAAAACCCCACTATAATGAATACATATGCTTGATCCTTTTTTTTTTTTTTTTTAAGAGAAATATCCTGAAATGTTTGTTACAAAGTCAATGTTTGGCAAACCAAGTCCTAATTCCAGAAATTCTTTATCTGCAATAGAGAGAGATATTTTCCCTGTAAGTTTTCTCTGCATGCTCTTAACCTTGATATGTGATATGCAAACTAAGACCCAAAAAAACACTAAAGTACCCAACCACTAGTCATTCCAAAGTGAAAAATCATAGGCTAATCTACTTGTATTTTGATTTACTTAAACTGTCTCAGCAAAGGCTCTTCTCTGCAGAGCAAAAAAAAAGTCACGCAGAAAATTGGAGGCCTGGTCAGAAAACTGATTTTCCCAAAGTCCCCTGGGTATAAAGCGTCTGGGTGGTGGAGCAGGCACGGGGATGTCCTCCAGCTGAGAGCCTGGAGGATAGGGCCTGGCCTAGAAAAGGAAGCGTCTTATCCTTCTCTGTGCAGAGCCCCTACTCCACCATGCCGGGCCTCGGAGCCACGCTACCTGGCCTCCCAATCCCAAAACTCATTTCAGAGCCATCAGACACAAGACAGCCCTCCCAGCCGAAAGAAGATCCTCTCTCAGCTTGCTTGTCACTCTGTCACTCTGGATTTGCCCAGGAGTCAAAAAAATATTGTAACACATCCTCCATTCTTGTCTCTCACCCCATCCTGCATCTGCCTGGGCTTACTTTTACCTGTTGGAGGAAGACCATCTATTACAACTGTGTCTCATACCTGCTAAGTGCCCAGGGCTATCATCTCTCCCAGATGGTTTACCACTTTGAGGATCCAGAACTCTTTCAATGTGCCAGTGTGAACTCAGGAAACCCCTTTCCAGAAACAGCAGGGGGTCAGAAGCCCCTGGACTCCTCCATCCAGTCAGTATCCGAACGCATGCATCCATCCAGGTGAGCTCCATGTAGCTCCCTCATGCCAGAGGGAGAGTTTGGTGGCCTTAGTTCTTCGGAAAGTCTAAGTTGGGTCCCTTTCCTTTCCTTCGCTCACTGCAAACTCAGGGTGAGGAACTGGGAGAACTTAGCTCCCCCTGGGCCACAGAGTGGTGGGTGACAAAAGAGTGTAGCCTTCTCCGAACAGTCTGGGGCAGAGGGTCTCTCCTTCCCTTGTCCCTAGTTTGTTTTCTCAGTCACAGTTCTCCAGTGTGTGCTCCAAGGTGGGGTGTATACTCAGTCCTGGAAAGCCTGAGGATGGCATGTGGTATTCTGCCCAGGAAGTTGGTCTATGGAGTATGTTTTACGATAATCCCAGTCCCTGCTAGCTCTCTTATTAGAAATTCTGCACTGCCAGCTCTGATCTCCCACGTGTGCCTGGAAGGAGTGCTGTAAGGGGTGGGCGGAAGCATGTGAGAGCAGCAGCTAAAACCCTGGTATCTCTGATACCCAATTCTCTTCTACAAGCAGAGTGTAGACCCACAGCATGTGCAGGTGCATTTCTAGGACTTCTCTCTTCTGTCCTTCTCTGGAAAGTTGAGGCTTTAAAGAGATAAGGACAAGCGCTTTAAAGATGCAGCCTTGCCTAACTCATAAAAATGAGAGTAGAATGGTGGTTATCTTGGGCTGGGGGTTGAAAGAATGGGGGTGGGGTGGGGAGGAGTATGTCCTTTAAGGTTATAGACTTGCAAATAGTAAGTAAATAAGTTCTGAATGTCTAATGCAGATCCTCCTAATTATAAGCAACGCTATTGCTTCATAAACTTCACAGTTACTAAGAGATGGGATTTTAACGGTCATCGCTGAAAAAAAAAAAAGAAACGACAACGTAACATGATAGAGGTGACAGGGAACACGATGGTGATAATCATATTACAATATCTCATGTTACCTATTACAATCATATTGCAAATGTAAGAGCATGTGATATACCATCAACTTGCAGAGTTTTGCATTATCTAAATCTTAAGAGATTTTTTAAATTGTAAAGATGCATTTTTGATGACTTGGAAAAGAGGGTTTGGCTCCAATACTCTGTTCAGGAATTCAAGGAAGGAGAGTAAACAGCAAAGGAAAGGGAAATAATGGCCTGGAAGGAGGAGGGGGAAGGAAACATCACGTGTCCTCAAGGATATGAGTCATGGCAGCAGATTCCCTCTGCGTTCCTACGGTTCTTCAGAGCGCTGAGCTAGGACTCTAGCAGCACAGGGTGTGGAAAAGTGGGGACCTGGGGGAGGAGGGAATCAGCCCCCAGCCCCTGTCACAGCCCTGATGGTCTGGCAACTACCTGGGAGGTAGCAGGAACCTTTCTCCCGACTGTGCAGAACATTTTCACAGTAGATCCCAGCTCATTGCTTTTCCCAGGACCCGAAATTAATGGTGGTAGATAATGGTTGCGAAGGATTTCGGAGAGCTAAAAACAGCAACAAAACCCCACAAATAAACAAAAACACCTCTCTAATCTGGTTTGGAACAGGGCAAGCAGAAATCTCCACGGAGAGGGAATTCTTCCCTTGTTCTGTGGAAAGACAAGAGTGTGCGTTGCACACATAAAGACGAAATTGGTAACTTAGAAAATGTGAAGGGCAAAACCTACTCGGATAAGATAACCTAGGAATAACTGATTGAAGGCTTTTCACGGAAGGGGCCTCTGGAGATGTCACTTGCTCACCAGCAGGTGGCGCGTTGACTTTAGGATTGCGTCCCCAAATCGCGCGCCAGTCTGGAGCCCCCTCTCCGGAAATCGCTCTGCAGATAATAACCCTCCAGCGTCTGGAAATGTTTAATTACTGCCAACGCTCTTTGCTTCTGCGCGGACCGCCGCCGACGGTGCCCTCGGAGGACCGAGCGCCGCGGGTGTGGTAAGGTGATTCTCTCCCCAGGGTTTCCTCCTGACTCTGCACAACTCAGTTCCAATAACTTTATTCACCATTCTCAGTGTGATTAGACGCTGCGTCATTGCTACTGCATTTACTTCCAACTTTGGCTAAAGGAAACGTCAGTCATCTTAGAGCGCGGATCTCTGATGTGTTGGAAATAATTCGGACAATTCATATTGGTACAAGTGAAAACTCATCATCATGCCTTTTCCGCGCTTTGCGCTCGTGATCTTCATGTATTATCTCGTTTTACCGACGACTCATATGCCCAGGGTTCCTGCACTTGGAAAGTACTTATTTGTGCTTCTTCTACTCTTCTTGTCTCTAAGGGTAGGCACATGCATGTGTGAATGTTGCGTTGATTTTAATGACAGCTAGCTACAAGATAAGTCTGTGCTCCTAAAGAACTTTCCCAACCGCTCTGCCTGGTGAAACAGTTCACTTTCCCTTTCAGTTTTGATACAGTAACTTGTCCGTCTGCTGTCTGCTGTCACAAAAAACACTGGCTCCAGCCATTCACCTGGGATCTGTTCTTCTAAGACCCTCATCTTGCTTGTGCATTCGTTCTCTGAGCGTGTTACCGGCACACGTGTGTACATGTCTGCTGCTTACACCCTGTGCTTCAAAACTTTCTTCCCGACTGGATTTTGACCTGACTGATCTTAAATGGCTCCAGGGGAACTATTGAGCCTTACAATCCATCATCTAAATGATTACGGAGGGATACCTAAATCTCAGGGTTATTTGAAAGCTCTGTACTGCAGTAAGGGGGGAGGGGGGCCTCTAATGAGTAGACCCTAAATATCCACAAGTAATCGCAGGAAAACATACTTGGAAGAAAAAGCTTGCAAGTGTTAAATTAATCTATGCCCTTAAAAAACAAAGACAAAACTGAGGTCATGTTTGTGTGACTGGGGAGTGGGGTGAGGTGGGGTTCATTTTCACTCAAAGCACTCCAAAGTCAAGTGGAGGGACTTCTGGTTAAACTTCTGGAAGGGGCTCTAGGATCACTCTGAAGGCTGGCTGGAACACTTTCCTTCCCAGTGACCAGTTGTTGGGCCAGGGGCTGCAGAAAGACCCACAGAGGCTGCCACCAGCCCCCGCAATCCAGGGAAGGACGCTGGCATGGCTCTCTGCAGGACTGGGTGCAGGCTGACTAATGAATGACCCCCAGGCTCAGCTGGCCCGTCCAGTCCCAACCAGACTCCACTAGCTAAGGCAGAATTTAACCCGGGTCTGGGAGCTTGGTGGCTACTGTGGGGACCCTTCCCCAAGGTTGCCGGGTTCCAGCCACTCAGGGCCCCCAGCTCTGTGTGGTTCAGCATGGCAGCCAGGGCAGGAAGTGCGGCAGAGTGTGGGGCTGGGGGCTGGCTGGTGGCTGGTGGGAGCCCCTGGCTCAGGGCAAGTAGAGGAAGCCCCAGCAGTGACAGAGTGTGCTGGAGACCCAGGAAAGGTAAAGCCCTTGTATCACTTTCTCTGGGCTCCAATGTCATAAGATGTCAGTTTCTGGGGGCTGAGAACATTTTCCAAATTCCAAACTTGATGTCCTTGAGAATCTTAAAGGAATCTGACTTCCTTAGGAACTACCCTCCTTCTTCTTAGGTGTCCTGGGTCCCTCAATCCATCCAAGCCCAAGTCCAGGCTCTGTGCTTAGTCTGGTCTTTTAAACAGGTGGCAAAAGGGCCTCCCACCATCAGCCTCTGCCCTCTCTGGCCAGGAGCAGGCACAGGGGTTCTTAACTGCCCAGGCTTTTTCCAGCTGTCCTGCCCAGACCCGGTTGGTCTCCAGTAGAGACCATGGCCTTAGTGGGGGTCGTTCCCTTGGATGTTCCCTTGATTTAGGGCAAAGAACACTTCCAGAACAAGCAAATCTTGAATTTCGTTATCTTGGCTTTCAGGAGTTGTGTAACTGTCCAGACCTAGGAGCACTATTGAAACCAGGGGTCCAGAACAGGCTCCGAGATGGTTTAATGCCAGTACAGGGCCCTCTCACACCTTGTCCTGTCCCACCTGGAAGGACAGCTCCTACTAGGACATCTAGGAATCCTCTGGGAAGCTGGCCTGGGGGGAGGCCAACTCCAGTCTTGCTTCCCCATAGTTCTAGGATTTGGCCTGAGTCAGGACTGATTTTCCAGATGACCTGTCAAAGGCAGCATTAAACAACCAGGTTGGTTTGATGGTTCTTTCTTTAGGATTTCCTCACGCTCTCCGAGAGACTTTAGGACTCCTGCTTACAGGTTTTCTAAACATCTTGGAGGCACACTGGCACAGGTGAACCAGGTGACTTCCTCAGGTGGAAGCCGTGACTGCCCCTGGGAATATTCTCTTTCTAGGGGACTGTCCTAAGCAGTCTGGACAGCCAGATGCCCTACTGTGGAGACCTTTCTTGGATTCTTTCACTGCTGGTAATGGGGGCTCCCCAGTTTGTCGCCCAGGAGAGTCCTAGGCTAGTAGACAAAATTCCCTGAGAAATGAAGCAAGGACTCACCAAGAAGACCCTGCTGGACTTTCCCTCCAGGCCTTGCCCTCTCTCGGGATTTCCTTCCTTTGAGTCCCAGATTAAGGAGTGATCTCAGCTCCTTTCTGCCCCCAAGGGGCACAGTTCTGGCCAGAAAGTCACCCCGTTCTGGCAGCCACTAGAATTCCAAATTATGTCTCATGGGCCACTTACTCCAGCACTAACCTCTAGTAGGGGGTGAGTGAAGCTTTTGGGGGCAAAGGAGGTACTTGCTTCCTCCCTCCCCCTAGCCTTCCTTCTTCCTCCTCTGGGCCCCAGTCAGAGTGACCTGGGGGTTGGAGGGCAGAATCCCATCTAAAGTTTTGGAGACAAAGCAAGGATTCCTTGAACTATGCCTATGGGTGCCTTTCCATTACCATGTCCCTATATCAAGAAACAGCACCGTGAAATCTTCAGATCAGACTTGCAGACAAGCTAAGCCTGCAGCTGCGGCTCCCTGGAGGCTGTACCAGTCTGTTAGAGACCCACTAAGGCCAGCATCCCAGCCCAAGGGCCTGGAGGAGTCAAACCAGCAACTTGGGGACAAACTCTAGGAGCAGTGGAGTGAGTCTGGACACACCCGAGCAAAGAAAACCGGCCCTCCCAAACCCAGGGCTGCAGCAGTGGCAGGGAGAGGTCAGGGCTGGGGTCAGCCTGAGGTCAGCTCCCAGAGCCAGAAGGGTCTGATGGGCACCAACACTCTCCTTAAGGGGAAGCAGGGAAGGCAAATTTTCTGGCGCTCAGAAACCTGACCCCTCTTAGGTCCCAAACTCCACCTGAACCAGCTGCTTGGACCCACAGGTCCTGGAGCTGAGGAATCGAGGCTTGCTTCTCTGCCAGTGCGCTGTCCAAACGCCCATCCATCTTCCCCAAACGAATGATTAGTGATTAGAGGGTACGGCTGTGCGTTCGGGTGGGATCCCAGAAAATTCTGATTCCCAAGAGAGTAACTCCGATTGTCTTCCCCCACCCTCCGCCTCTGATCTTTCTACGAAACTCCGCAACCCGAGGTCTGGGGTCCGCTGGAGGCAATCGGGCATTCTGGGCCTCCGCCCTGCGTGTGCTGGAGGGCCCGTCGCCTCTGGGAAGGGATTCTGGGAGAAGAGGCGGTTGTTCCCGGGACCGCGGAGCGCTGGAACCACCTATAGGTCGGGGATCCGGCGAGCCCCCTCCCAGACCTCGCAGGCTGTGATCCAGGCGCAGGAGGAATAACTCTGAACCGGTGGTTACAGCCTGCTCGCCTCTGCTAGGGACTGTTTTCTCTAGCGCGCCAGGCGTACCCACAAGGGCCTAGCAAGGCAGAAGGGGTAGCAAGGGACCGAGGAGCAGGGGATGCAGGTCCTGGAAGGCTGGGGCCAAGCAAAGGCAACTGCCAAAGTTGGCTGTCCGGGTCAGCAAAACTTTTTCTCTCAGTGCGCAGGCGCAGGGCTCGGGGAGCGGGAGTGGGGGGGGGAGGAATCCCGGGGCAAGGGGAGGAGGGAAGGAGGGAAGGAGGAGGGGGGAGGATTAAAATAAGTAGGCGGCTCGGTGCTAAGGGATGAGTGAGTCGGAACTCGGCCTCTCCCCAGCGCGTTCTCTGCGGCTCCGGGTTCAGACCCTTCAAGGCAGCCGAGAGCGAGGCTCACCATCCCGGGGCTGGCAGGACAGCTCCGGTCGCTGAGCGCTCCCGCCTGTCCCGCGCTCGGAGTCTCTGCAGCCGGAGAGGGGCCAGGTCTCCAGAGCTCCGGGGGCGCCTGTGGAATCCAGCGCCTCGGGTTCCCGGGTCCCCCGCAGCGACAGTCCGGAGAAGCGCTCTGCTCCCGGGGCCGCGCCACAAGGTAACTGCAGCCCCGCGCGCCCGGACTCGGCGAGGGGAGCGCGGGCAGGACTCTCAGGGTCCCTGTCACCGCGCGGAGGGTGCCTCCTCTCTCCATCCCAGAAGGAAGCTCCTCTAGTAAAGGGAGCTGCAGGACCTCTGTCGAAGTGAGGTCTGCCGCAGCCCGGGGTGGTGTGGAGTGCTGGCTCAAGGACTTCCCGCTCGGGGTACACGGCCTCTGACCTTTGCGGGGTGTGAGGGGGTATGGGCCTCCGTGACTACCTGCCGCGGGACCGTGCTGGGTAGACTGTCGCGTGAGGTGCCCCGGACTTCGGGAGTCAGCGTGTGGGGCCCCTCTAAGAAACCAAAGCAACTTCAGCGGGTGCAGGCAAAAACTTTCCCGAGACGCGCGCCCGGCTCCGCCTGACCCAGCTTTGCTGATGGAGAAGAAAGAGAGTGCAGGGATAGTCAAGGCCGCAACGCTTGGCGCCGGGGACAGGTGCAAGCCCCCTCCGGGTCGCGCTTGTGTGCGAGTTTGTTTTGCGAAGTTGCGCTCGGGTTTGCAACCAGCTGGACCTGGGAGCGCAGGGCCTGGTACCTGACCCCGCCACGCACCGGTGCTGACTTCGGGGTGTTTTCTGTAGGATGATCGCTGTGAGTGTCAAGGCCTGGAGCCTAACCGGCAACTCTTGAGGTGCAGGGAAACAAGCATGGGCGAGAGCACAACTTCCCAATCCAAGAATGAGCGCTGAAGCCGCGGGTATCTGGGGTTTGGAAGGGAAGGATTCGTTTGCTCCCCCAGTAATGCCCCCAGAATTAACCTTCCGAAGAGGAGGTGGGAACCAGAGGAGAGAGGGAAAGTGGTGAGGGGCTGCCTGGTGAATAATTCTTCCCACTAACTGTCTCTAAGAAGCAGGAGCACTCACATTCAGCCCTTTTTCAGCAGCTTGGGTGGAAGCTACATAGTGTCTTCTACTGTTCGGTAATTGTGACGGTTTCTTTGCTGCCACATTTTGGTAAATTTCACCCGGGTTAAGACTTGCGCCCGGGGTCTAGAGAACAGAAACCACGTGCACGGCTAGCTGGTTTCCCAGGTTGACAGCCTCCTAGAGAAGAGAGGGGTTGACAGAGACCCGGAAAGGGTCAGCAAACAGTGGGGTAGATGTTCTAAGCGCGACTCCTGAAAGTAATTGCGATTTCATTAAGCTTGGGGAATACACAGCTAAGACACCTAGGATAGTTGGACATTTAAGTGCAGTGAGATGATTGCCTAGCTGAAAGCGACGTCTTTCGTGGGGAGAATTCAAGAGAAATATTTGGCGATGGTCACTCCTCCCGATGGGGGTGTCGAGATACCGGGGTCACCGTTCCTCTTGGGGATTAGATGTCAAGGATGATTTTCTGGGGCTGCTGCTGAGCTCCTCCAAGCGCAAGCTCTTGGAGTTCGCTTCGCCCTCATTAATACTAGCAGTTAACTCGCTCACGCTCAATTAGCTCCGAATAAACCACTTTAATAGACTCTGCACACTTCATTAATGCCCGGCACTGGGCTGGCGGCAGATCCGGGACTGGGGCTCCGCGGCGTGGGAGAAGCAGTGTGAGCACCGCGCGGGAGGGACCCGGGTTTGAAGCGCGGGTTGTATTTGTAGTGCATTGTCGGGACCTTTGCTCGAACCTCCCAGGTCTCCAGGCCCACGCCCCACTCTGGCGCAGAGCGGACGCCACACCTGGAGAGAGGTGTTCCCTCCCGGGTTTAGGGTCTAAAGCTAGGGGATCAGGGGTCCCTCTGCTGCTGGTGGGACGAGTGTAAGGCTGTTTTTCTCTTCGCTAACCGCCTGAAACCGGATCGTGCATCGGCCCATTCTTGGTGTTTGTGTAAAGAGCCTCGTTTCGAACGAATTTCGTCTTCGGGAAAGTCATTGGCGAGAGTTGGGGAGTCCTGGCCTCGGAATGCTGCAGAAAATAAAAACCTGGCTGCGCCGCTGAGAAAAAGAAGTTGAGTGTTGGGAGAAACAAGATCGGGCAGAGAGCCCGTAAAGGTTGGCTCCCCAGAGCAGTGGTGGCTGCAAACGTCCCTCCCCCGACCGAGCCCAAGGTCTTCTCCGCTCCTGGGGCTCAGGCGAGAGTGGCGGAGACGCCCGCCCCGCGCGGAGCGGGTTCGGGTCATGGAGCAGCCCGGACGACCGCCGCCACGGCCGCTCGCGTGACCGCGGATGGGCGGAGCACCGAGGGGACCTAGCAGAGGCCTCAGCGGCGCCCCGCTGGCCCCGGGGAGCCAGAGGAGACGTGGATCTGATTCCCAGACCCCCGGTTGGGAAGAAGAGGTGACAGTGAATCAAAGAGCGCGCACCTCGCCTGAGTCTGGATCGACCTTTGAAGTGCGAGTCTTCTTCTCTCCCCTCTCCTTTTCCCCCCTTCCAAACTGCTTTTCTCTCTGACCCAATTCACATTTTGCCTCGCCGCGTCTCAGAGGTCTAGGTTGGCCCCTGTTTGTTCCTGGGAGGTTGGTCCCGCGAGCGCGGACAAGCAGATGCAAAGGCCCGGACCGACTGTTCTCGCCCGGGTCTCCCGGAGACGGAGTTAATCGGGTGCAGACTAATAGGTTTCATTCCATTGCTAATTTAACCTGCTTCCCAAATCACTGCCAGCTCGGAGGTTTCTTGCACCGCCCCTTCTCTGGCCCTCTAGGGGATCTTCCTAAAGCCCGCTGTGAGCGGTTCACCTACCTGCCAGCTAAGGAAAAGGACTTCTGGGTCAAGATTGTCCTTACTTCCCCAAGAGAAAGCCTGCACTTCTCTCCCTTCTGAAACATCCTAGCAGTGAAAAGGAGCTAAGTGTAGGCCTGAGGCTTGGTAGTCGGAGCTGAGGGTCCGTGAGACTAGGGAAGTGGAGGGGTCCAGTCATTGTGCATTGAGACAGAGCCGAACCAACACCTGCACCTCACAGAGAGGGGATTTGCTGCCAGTTAGAGGGATGTCTGAGAAAGAGAAGAGGTGGGGTAAGGGTAAAGGGGTAAGGGTCAAGGATTAGGTGGGCACAGAGAAGTGTCCTAAGCACCCTGAACCCACAGTAACTTCAAGAGTAGCACTCAACCCAGTGCCCAGAGGAAGCTCAGCATTTGAGGCTGCCAAGCTCTTTGGATTTGCCTTGTTTTGTTCTCCATGGGATGGACCTGAGTTTGGAGTGTCTGAGCAGGGCAGACATGAAGGGCTCCTCTGCAGAGCCTAGACCTGTTCCTGGGGGCTGGAGGCCCTGACCAAGGAGGCCAGACCATGCAGGGATAGTCCCTCAGCATTGCTGCCCACTTGTCTTGCTCAGACTCCCCAGTCCTGTAGTAGTTAAGAGGATTCACAGACATTAGTCACTTTGCCCAAGGCAATGCTCTTGACTAGCAGCACACTCACCCACCTGCCCAGGGCTCTCCTCTTCTCCCTCTAGCCCATCGTGAGAGCCCCAAAACTCTGCCTCCCTTTCCCTGGAGGCTAGAGAGGACAGTGAAGCCGCCTTGTGTGTGACTGCAGAGCAAACTGAACATGCTGCCAGTGTCCTTCCTGAAATGGAGGTGATCCGAGGGGTACATAGGGTGCCAGTTCAAAAGTAGCTACAGAGAGGGTGGTGTCAGCAGGGTTCATTAATAGTGAGGCAGAAAAGCAACTTTGTGGTTGAAGCTGACAGTTTTGAGAAGAAAGGTGACTTAGCTCCTAAAAGCCAAATTACAAGTCAGTGAGTAGATTTTATTTCACAGGAGCTGGAATGTGTGGGTTTAAGTGCAGTTGTGTGTCCTCTGTCTGTCTCTC
Source organism: Solenodon paradoxus (assembly GCA_004363575.1). Taxonomy (NCBI): domain Eukaryota; kingdom Metazoa; phylum Chordata; class Mammalia; order Eulipotyphla; family Solenodontidae; genus Solenodon; species Solenodon paradoxus. The sequence goes on from RJWH01002662.1 coordinate 113,362, forward strand.
CAAGGCTCTTAATGGGTGTGTGAACCTGTGTGTGTGTGTGTGTGTGTGTGTGTGTGTGTGTGCACCTTTTATTTGTTTTTAAGCACCACACAGGTCATTCCAGTTCATCTTTGCACCTTGTCAACTCCACTTCAGAATGTGGGAATCTGTGTTTATCTGTGCATTTTTGGATTTATCTGCTCACGAATGTGGAAGCGGCTCCCAAGTTCCTGTTATCTTTGCAGAGAGTGTAATCCTGGGTTAAGTCCCACTTGCGTGGATCTGAGTTTCCATATTCGCTTCCCTGTGTGTCTGCCTTTCTGTGCCTGGTGCCCTAGGCCCTCATCTTAATTTGATTGCATTGCACAGATTTCATCCTGGATGTTTCTCTATCAAGTTGTGTCTCAGCCAGAAGCCATTTGGAGGGAGCCCTCTGATCTGAGAGGGCTCCCATCTTCCTTGTGAGGACAGCAGGTTCCAGGAGTGGGGTCTTGGATCCCAGCTCCTGCCCCAGGGGACAGACTGGGTGTGGCTGTATGGAAATTCCAAGGACGACCCACCCTGAACATCTCTTTTCCCCTGCCTCTCTCTTCTTTTCTTTGCAGATAGAGATTGAGTTCTCATCGCAACTACCAAAATGGGCAGCAAAACCTTGCCAGCACCGGTGCCCATCCATCCATCCTTGCAGCTCACCAACTACTCCTTCCTCCAGGCAGTGAATGGCCTGCCTGCAGTGCCGACGGACCACCTGCCCAACCTGTATGGCTTCAGCGCGCTGCACGCGGTGCACCTGCACCAGTGGACGCTGGGCTACCCGGCCATGCACTTGCCCCGCTCGTCCTTCTCCAAAGTGCCTGGCGCTGTGTCCAGCCTGGTGGACGCGCGCTTCCAGCTGCCTGCCTTTCCCTGGTTCCCTCATGTCATCCAGCCCAAACCAGAGATCACCTCGGGAGGCGGCAGCGCGGCTGCGCTCAAGACCAAGCCGCGCTTTGATTTTGCCAACCTGGCCCTGGCCGCCACACAGGAGGATCCGTCCAAGCTAGGTCGAGGGGAGGGTCCCGGATCTCCCACTAGTGGGCTGGGCGCCCTTCTGGATGTGACCAAGCTGTCCCCAGAAAAGAAGCCCACAAGAGGACGCCTGCCTTCCAAGACCAAGAAGGAGTTCGTCTGCAAGTTCTGTGGTCGCCACTTCACCAAGTCCTACAACCTCCTCATCCATGAGCGGACGCACACGGATGAGCGGCCTTACACCTGTGACATCTGCCACAAAGCCTTCCGGAGGCAGGACCACCTACGGGACCACAGGTGTGGCTCTGGAGTGGTCCCAGGGAGAGCTGTCTGTCTTCCTCATCCTCCACACCCTCCTTCCCAAGGAAGAGGCTCAGGAGACCCCCCTCCCCCACCTGCTCTAAGTCTCCTGAGCTACTGGGAATTCCCTGAGATCAGGAAGAAAAACGTGGGGTCAGGTACTGGGGGCGTGGGTGGAAAGAATACGGGAGACTAGGGTCTCAGACCAAGTCAGGTCTCTGTGAGCTCCGGATCTAGAGGCTCAGCACCCTTGCCCTTCTTCCAGGTCAACACAGTCTTCTAGCCTTTTCTATGAGTCCTTGAAATGTTAGACTTTACTGTGTGACAGAAATTAGCATCTTCGTTTTTACTTTTAAGAACCAAATTAAAAGCAAGTGGCTACTGCCTTGGGCAGCACAGCCCCAGCAAACCTCTCAACCCCAGTTCCCCTCACTCACCTGTGTTGACACTCAGCAGAAAAGCAGGTGCTTGGTGAGTTCACCTTCCTCTCCACCCACAAACTTAACATTTTGCCTGCTCTGTCCTAGGCACCCCACACACTGCTTTTGAGGGCAAGGGCCTCCTAGCCGTGGGCGGGAGGGGACCTGGGGCCACTGTTGCTAACTTTGCGTCTTTTATGCCAGGATTAACTCCCTGTTTGTTTCTACCTTCAGATATATTCATTCCAAAGAGAAGCCATTCAAGTGTCAGGAGTGCGGGAAAGGATTTTGCCAGTCCAGGACTCTCGCTGTCCACAAGACACTGCACTCACAGGTGAAGGAGCTCAAATCCGCCAAGATCAAATGCTAAACTGAACCTCGGGGCACGAGGACCCTGGGGCAAGGCCGCCCCCACCTCCAGCGGGACCTGAAGCAACTGGCAGGCAGCGGGAGGGGCTCACGGGACCTTCCCCTATACCAACAACGTCCCTTGAGTCCCCGGCAGCGCACGCGGAGCTCCGGAGCCGGGTCCCCGGCCGTGACCCCCGCCGCCCGGGCGGCTCCCCCAGGACGCGGCTAAACTCTTGGCCAAAAGGCGGTACTCACGTGGCGGAAGGGAAATGGCATTACAAACAGAACGAAAGCTCCGCGGAGCCTCAGCGGCGCCTCTCCCAGAAGTATTACTTTTTCTATTGTTATTTTATACGTTTTCTTTCTTTCTTTTCCTTTGGCCATATAAGCTTGTCACTGACTGCAGCAGAGCGGGGAGAGGAGAGAAGCCCCGCGTGCTCGCAGTACCCCCTCCCGCCCCCTCCCCACCCCGGGAGCCTGCAAAAGTGTAATCCGTGTATCTGCTTCTGCCGCCGGCCCTGGGGCGCGGGGCTACCAGCGCCCCGCCCCGCCCCGCTCCCGCCGCGCCGCGGGCTGCGGCTCCCACTCCGCCCGCGGGCCGGGCTCGGCGCCGGGATGGAGGGGCCGCCTGGGTCTCCCAGCTCCGCCGCCCTGCCACCCGGAGCGAGCAGCCAGCTAGGAGCAGGGCATAGTATTGCGATTGGCACTTTATGCTGACCATCGGTAACGGACATTTATCACTGGAGTTTTGTTTGTTTGTTTGTTTTTAATATTAAATAAACGGTTATTTTACAGGCATCGCAGGATGGATAATTTCCCTTCTGAGCACAAGAAACTGGGCGGCTCCTTTCTTTGAGAGGAACAGGCTTCTCTGTCCCCTTTAACCCGTCCCGCTTCCCCAACCTCCGCTTTATTAGGGTGGGGGGAGAAACACGCCCCTCCCGCTGTTGGTTTACCTAGGACCCGGCCCATGTTTATTTTCTTAATATTTTCCTCCACCTTGGGTTTAAGATCTCAAGTGTCTCCACTCCTCCTTTCCAAAGGACTGTCAAGCTTACAAAGAATCAAGCTCAAGTCTGCATTTGGGCGGGGAGAAATTCCAGCATCCGGGGGAGAGGGCGACTTTTAGGGTACTGGAAAGGAACAGAATCATCTCCTCAACTCCGGGCCTCTGGTTCCAGCTTTCGGGTGGGAAGGACGCGCTTTCACAGTCTCAGCCCAGTACAGCTCCCCTGTCTCCTGGGCTCTGCAAATACACAGTCACCGCTCCTCCTCAAAAAACCTAAGCCCGGATCCCTCCCTCCTTTGGGGTCTCACTGACTAAATCACTGCCTGGGGCTTGTCCCCTGCCGGTAGTAGGGATCCAATCTGCTAAGAGTTCTTACAATTTTAAATAAAGCCTTGACGGAATGGCGGGGGCGCGCGCCCCTGGAGGCTGGGGAAATTTAGTACAAGAAATCTGAGTCCTCCCTCTGCAAGTCGAACCCTTTCCCCGGCGTCTAGTTTTCCCACAATTAGGGGCTGGGCTGCTGGGGTTCTCCTGCTGGAGGCTGGCGGGGCTCCCCCAGCTCCAGCTCCCTGACCGCGGGGTGGCAGGCGCCGGCGGTGGCTCCCGTGGCCTTTCCTAACCCAGCTTGTCCTCCCAGACTTGAGTGCCCAGAACTCAGCAACCTCGGAGACCACTGGGCTGAACTCCCTCTCGGAAACTGGGACCCTAAATTCCTACCTCAGGCAGGATTCTGCGTGCTGAGAAAGAAGGCCGGTGCTGTAGGGGTTAAAAAGAGGCTTTTCAAAGAGTAGTGTCACCTCCTCCGGGAACCCAGCTGAGGTCGGGGAACCCAAATTGTCACTTCGGCCTTGGCCTGGCCTGAGCGCAGAGCCCAGCCCTTTGCGTTCCGAGCCGCGCTCCCCCTGCTGGACAGACCTGGAGAGGCCGCTTAGGACTCAGGTCGCTAAGTGTCCTGCCAGCAACTGGAGAGGCGACTCTTCCGGTCTCAGGAATCACTGTGGTCAAGGAGGGGCAGGGCGCTGCCAGGTCTGGACCTGCCCTGGGATCCACCCTAGGATGGCAATCCCTCTTCTACCCAGGTGTATAAACGTGTGCCCCAGGAGAGAATGACATCGCATCCCAGAGAACTTAGATCTCCAGGTACTTGGAGGGAGGGTTGTTCACGTGGCCAAGACCTGTGCCAGGATGGACAGCAAGAGACCACACACTAGATCACTACTCAGGTGAAGGTGGGGCTGGCTGTACACACACACACACACACACACACACACACACACACACACACACACCCCTGCCACTTGGAGAACTTTGAGTACATCTGAAGACACGAGAGACCATCTTCTAGGGTCCCATCTTCTCAGGAATTAACTGTAGTGGCTCCCTCTCCCTCTTAGAAGCCTCCATCTCCTATTTCCCCAGGATACAAAGCATGTCTACTTTTACCCCACTCAGAGATGTTCTAAAGGCTGTGAAATGGAGTTGGTTTACCAGCAAGATTTTTCCTTTCTGGCTCACCTTGCCTCTGGTACCATGAATCCCCTCCCCAGGCTTTGCAACTGAGAGACTTTCAAGTATCAAGTGTGCAGCCTTGGAGGAATGGGGTTTTAGAGGGGAGTATGGAGCCGAGGCAGGGTGGTACTCAAGGACCTGCAGGGCATTCGCAGTGTTTACCTGTGATTGCCATCAACCCATCCGGGTGGCCCCACACACCCCCTCTCAGTGTCACTCAATGGGATCTGTACTTATGATACTGATTTAATTCAAAGTGTTCAAACACAGCCAGTGGAAAGACAGCCGGCTGGGGCCACCGGCTGCCACCAGACCGCACACAGGCTACAATTTCTGGGCAACTGACTGGGGGCAGTTTCCCACTCCTGCTCAGTGTGGGTCACAGGAAAAAAGCAACAACAGGGGCAGAAATATGGGGCGGGTTTTCTTGACTGCTCACACTACAAGGATCAACGGTTTCTCCTCTTATACCCTTAGAAAATCCCATTCCTTATCCTCCTGCTCCATCTGGTTCTCAGACTTCAAGCTTTTTCGGTCTCAGGCGCCCAGCAAGGCTGAGGCTGGTTCCCCAGCGAAGGAGGCAGATGGTTGGCCGACGGAGCTCATCTGGGGTCCCTTCCAAAGTCGCTAAGCCCGCAATCCGTGTGGGGGAGTTATAGGAAAGATATTTGGGTGGGAAGAGTAGAAAGCGGGAGAGCCCCGCAGCGCAGCCTGGAGCTGCCGGGTGCAGGCTCTGGGAAGCCACCAGAGGCGTGTCTTTCTAAGAGGAGGAGATTAAGGTGCCACCTCCCCCGGAAGGTTTGGGAGCGCACCAAGGGGAGCTTTCCTGCGGGCTTCTTCGTCACGGGGATTCGAGGCTCGCCTAGAGTCGTGGGGGTGCGGTGGGAGAAACGCAGAGGATGATTCTCGCACATCAACTCAGCTCCGTAAGCTCAGCGGTGATCTCAAGCCCCTCACCCCTACGGAATCGCGGTGTCACCAAAGTCCGCCCAAAGGCGTCCATCTCACCTCCGAGAGCGCTCCGGCCCTCGGGAGGACACCGTGACGTCACACAGGCCTCAGGCCGGGCTCCGCGACTCTACAGCGCAATTCCGTTTAAGGAGGTCTGGGACCGTACAGGTGGGTCCCGCCAGGCGCGGAAACACCCAGGTTTCCTGGTCTGGTCCCGCGAATCTTGCCCTTGAAGGCACCAAGAATAAGTGCGCCCGTACCCACGGGATCCGCAGACCTGAAGCGTTGGCGGGCACTGCGAGTGAGTGAGGGTGCAGGGCAGAGGCGGGTTTCGAGACCTGTAAGATCGCATTAGTCTCCATGCCCACCCACTGGCGTTTGAGGCACCCGCCACCGCTGGGTATTGGCCCCGCCCCTCCGCCCCGCCCACCACCCGCTTCCCCGCCCACTGCGCAGGCTCGGCTCGCAGGCGCAGAAGGAGCTCTCCGGGTGCTCGCTGTGCTGTCTGCATCAATGTCCTTCCCGGGTTAGGGAATTGGCTGCGGACTCGGATTTGGTAAACTCTGCGTAATCGTAGCCCGGCGGGCGCAGCCAGCCCTCCGTGTCTGTGAGCGCAGCAGATGCAGACGAGGAAGCGGGCAGCTCCTGTTAATGAGGGCTGCAGACCCTGGGAGACCCCAGGGCGTCTGGAGCCTCACGGGAAGCCGGCAGGGCTCGTGCGACCCGAGCCTGCCCTAGACCTGAAAATCCCCGACGGCCTCAGCCTTTTCTGCCGGGCCCCTGAGACCAACGTCTCAGTCGCCCCTGGTCAGACCTGGAGACCGTGCCAGCGCGGGTCTCCCTCCCCGCCCCGCAGCCCGGCGTCCTGGGCCGCGGCTCCAGAGCCTAACGGATGGTTTGCCCCAGTTTGCATGGTTTCATATGAGAAACTAACCCGGACACGAGATACTAGGTAGGCATCCGACCTCTTGTCAACGTCAGGGGAAAAATCAGAAGCTGGGTTTCCTTTGAAGGGCAGAGGGCCAGACCCAAGTTTAGTTTTTCTTGCCAACTTGCAGACAAGTCCCTGCGTGTGTCTGTTTTCTTCCCATAATGGGGATAATACTCTTCCCACCTACTTCATTCAGTTGATGTAGAGGTCAAAGACACATATTTCCTCAGTCATTTATTCACTTCTTGAATCAAAAACAGCCCTGTTGAGTTGCGGAACAGCGCTGGCATTTATGAAGCCGCAGGTAAAAGTACTGCTGGAATTACTCTCACCATTCCAAAGTGTGGGATGCCCTGCAGGGATGATAAGCTGCCTTATTCCCAGGAGAATCTTCCCACTATCTACACTTTATTATAACCCAGGGATCCTGAGGTGGGACAGAAGAAGGATATCACCAGGGCTGGTGACCTGGCACCTACCCAGAAAATCTGAGAGGAACCTTTTTACAAAAACTCTCTGGAGACCAATGGAATATAATTAGTTCACTGATAATTGCCTTTGGTTGAGATCACCTTTCATTTGTGACATATGTCTAGTGAGGAAAAAAAGTAACTGGGACACACTGAGGTGTGGAGCAGGGGCCAGTGGATGAAACAAGTGTGACCGCATGGTAATAAGGCCTCTGTGACTCTGCAGACACTGACCTGTGGATTGTGTTTCAGGGACTCTGGAAGGACAACCTCCCTAGAGAAAAACAGGTCACTATGTTCTGACATTGGCACATCCACAGAAATACTCCCCTCACCCTGCTGCCTCAGCCCTGGCTATTCTTGGCCAGTGTGCTGCCATTCGTGGTCCTTTTTCTGGTCCATACCAGTTCTGGCCCCAGCGATGAGAACATAGAAGAAAAGGAATGGATGGATAAATAGGTTGAGAGTTTTGTTGCTCTTTTTAAAACAGCAATTTTAGCAGCTCAGCTGTCTCCAGGGAGGTGCTTCTGGGGAGGTATAAAGCAAAACTTATTTTCAGTGTTTGGTTTGATTGAAATCTTTTGCTAGAGCTACCATAAGAGTTTGGTCATGAGCAGGCCAGCGATGGGTTGCTTTTGGTTATTTGTGGGAGTGGATACTGCTTGGACCCTATAGTGAGATGGTGGCCTGGAATGAGAAGCTATACAGGGAACAAGGAAGAAAGCTAGAGGCCAGCCATGGGGCAGGAATGGCTAGAGTGTTTACCTCTCCAAGGACCTGAGAGGAGCAAGCAACTTCCAAAGAATTCAGGGCTGGTCTTAAATAATGAGGTTGACTTGCAAGGTCGGTTCATCAAGACCTGAGTGTTTTTGCACAGCCTGGGTTCAGCAGATCTGGAGAGCTTGCCGCTCTTCCTGTGGGTGTGCATTGGTCCTGAAGAACAGTCTCTGTGGCCTTGCCATTGGGGTGGTCACTGACACTGAAATATTTGAGCAGAGACACTCTTAAGTTGGGTGGGGCAGCTACAAGACTTGTTAACTGTTTCTCTCTCTCGCCTCTATACATTCTTATCTCTCTGTCTGCCTCTCAGTCTGCTTACCTACCTATCCATCTCCCCAAATTTGGCTTTTCACCATCTCTGTATTTCTCACTACACCTGAACCTCTGCTATCTACCTTTGAACTTCAGGAGGCTTCTGGAAAGAGCAGATTTTCCCTAAGCCCAGTCTAGCCTGTGCAGTTTTGTCTCTCTCTCCTTGTCCATCAGTAATGCTAATGGAGCACTCCACTTTGTGTTGCGGGGACAATGGCAATGGCTGGGGCTTCTCATGATGAGCAAAGTGTGAGGCATTGCTAGGACTTTTCCAGCCTGGAGGCCAGGCAAGCTTTTTTCCTTGGCAAATAATACATTTAATTTAAATGATCCTAAGCATATATTTAACAGAGCCAAAGACTTGGGGTTCTGGGGAGGAAATTGGTTGCAATTTGCCCCTCCTTTGCTTTTCTCCTTGGTGTTTTAATTTAAACATGGAAAGAATTTTATAGTAAATGTCTATCCAATAGATTTCATTTCACAATTAACATTTCTCTATACTTACTATGTTACATACCTGCCATCTATCCATACCACCAATGTATTTTAAAAAGAAAATGTACATACAGAATGCTTGAAAAAATACTGCAAGGAACACTCGTATCTCTATCATAGAGTAATTCATTGACATTTTGTTATATTTGTTTCTCCCTCTCATTGTTTTTCTCCTTAATCCATTGGAAATTTAGTTACACACTTTATTATGTGCCACCACTACTTACTTCAACACACATCTTGTAGGAATAAAGACAGTATATAATGATAGCATTATTTATTATCATGCTGAAGAAAATTAGCAATAACTATATCATTTAAAATGATCATTTGTATTCATAGTTCTCAAACTTTTTTAATTTTTAAAAATCAGAATCTAATCAAAGTTCTCACATTGGATTTATGCTTTGGCCTCTTTTAATCTGGAATAGTTATATTCCAGGTTAATAGCCAAAGTATTAGGAAATGGGGCCGTGGGGTGGGGGTGATCAGATCATGAGGGTGGAGCCCTCGTGAATTGTATTAGTGTCCTTATAAAAAGAGTCATGAAAAAAGCCAGGTTCCAGTCTCTGGTCTCCACCTTGCCTGCATGCACACAGCAGGAATCTGACCATCTTGAACCAGGAAGACTGCTCACCAGACACTGGATCTAGTGGAAACTTCATCTTGAAGGCTAGTTTCCAGAACTGTGAAAACTGAATGTCTTTTGTTTGAAATACTGGGTCTAGAGTCTACGGTCTTCTGTTACAGCAGCCTGAACTAAAACACTTCCTTTTAAGCCCTTTCATCCTCCCCGTGGAGGACATGCTAGCCTAAATATATTTCCTCGACAAACACCGAGAGCCAAGCCAGCTGATGCTACATTTTTTGCTGGGACCATCAAGCATAATTTAGATAACTCAAGAGGAGAACATCTATTATCTTTGCATATTTTTACTTTTTTCACTATTGTTGCTTCCCATCTGATGTTCCGACTTTCCTTCTTTTATCATTTCTTTTCTGTTTTGAGAACTTTTTTAAAGTAATTATTTTTGAGTAGGTCCAGTGGTGAAAATGTCTTAATTTTCCTTAATCTCTGAATGTCTTCTTCCCCTTTATTTCTGAAGGTTAATTTTTTTTACCAACTGCAGAAGTCTGAGTTGACAGCACTTGAAAAATATTTTACTGCTTCCTTTTGGCTTCCATGGTTGCTATGTTTTCTTCTATTTATTTATGATTTTAGGTCTTACATCCAAGCCTTTAATCTATTTTGAATTTATTTTTGTATGTGCCATTAAATAATTATCTAGTTTCTTTTCTTTTTTTGCTTGTAGCTTTCTAGTTTTACTAGCACCATTGCTGAAGAGACTTTCTTTTTTCAAGGTACGTCGTTGGCTCTCTTGTTGCAAATTAGCTGTTCAAATATGTGTGGGCTTATTTCTGGAATTAGTTTTATTCCATGGGTTTGTGTCTCTTGGCTTCCTTGGTTCTGATGAGAGATCCCTGTCTTTTGAATTGCTTTTCCCTCTACATACCATGTTTCATTTCTCTCCTGCTGCTTTAAAGATATTTTCTTTGTCTTTAATTTTCACAAGTTTGGTTATGATGGTTCTTGGTATGATTTCTTTGAATTGATTCTTTTTGGGCTTTGCTCAGGTTTGTCTAGTCCATGTTTTAAAACAATCATCATTTCTTTTCTTTACTTGAAAAATATGCTGCCATAATTTCTCCATATACTTTTTTTTTCAGTTCCAGTCTCTTTTTTCTCTATTTCTTTGACCTGAGTGACACAAATATTGAATACTACAACTCTTGTTATAACCTCACTGTTTTATTTATGTTCTGTGCATATTTTCAGTCTCTTATTTGTTGTTCATTTTGGATCATATCTATAGTTCTATTGTCTGTCTACAGTGATTCCTTCCTCTTTCCTCTCCATTTTGCTGTTGGGATTAAAAACAAATTCAGTGACTGTATTTTTTAAATTCTAAAATGTTCATATGGTTTTCCTTTATATCTTCCCTTTATTCATTGAGACTTTCTACTTTTGGGGTCTTTCAAGGGTTCTTATTTGCTGATTGAAGAAGGTTTATGATGGCTTTTTGAAAATTCCATTAGTAATTACAATATCCATGTCACCTGGATGTGGTATCTGTCGATGAACTTCTCACTGTCAAGTTAAGATTTTCTTCACTGTCTCTTGGTCTGACGTGTGATTTCCAATTGTATTCTTGACATTTTTGGTATTTTTTGAGACTCTGGATCTTATTTAAATCTGTTTTATCACATCTCCTCTGACTTTCTGTGCAGATGGGGAAAAAGGAGGTACATCTTTGCTACTCCTATGTGGGGATGAAGGTCCAGCCTTCCCGCCGGGCCTCCCTGGACACTGTGAGAGGAGAAGTCTGTCACGTTAGCACTCGTTGAAGGTAAGGCTTCTAGTGATACCTCCCTGGGCAGGAGAGGGAGATTTCCTTTTTGTTGCTCCCAGGTGCCTTCTGCTAGGTAGTAAGTGGAAGTCTTTGTTACTCCTGGTTGATGGTGTCAGCTCGACTACTTGCCTCGCCTTCTGGGAAAGAGCCTGTATCACAGCCAGACTGAGACAGAAGGCTAGGCTCCCCTCTCGGTCTTTGATGACCAGGAGTCCATAACTTTCCACTTTTACTTTCTTTAAAGGGAAAGTGCCCCAGGCAAGAATGAAGGCTAGTAGGCAGGCAGGCAGGAACAGAGAGAAGGAAGAGGCACTTTATTTATTTTATTAAGTTCTTCTTGGTTGTTTCCCCATAAGCTCTTGGGAGTGTATGTGGACTGTGCTCCACTGACCCAAATGCCGCTCCACCAGGACGCACCATGTGTGGCATTTTGAACTTCTCTCTTGCTGCTCAAGTGAACCAACATTGGCCTTACAGAGGCAATGCGTACACGGAGTGATGAGCAGATTTCTGCACAAATTTCCCCACCAATCTTTGCTTCATGGGACTGTGTGTCCATTTATTGTCATAGATGAACCTGGCTCTCCAGTGTGTTGTGGTGTTTTAGATACCATAATGTAAAACTGTCGCTTTATATTTTGACATAGAAGGCTCTAGAGTATTATATATATATATATATATATAATATATAAATTGCAAAATTTTTATCTATACTCTTGAATGTAGGGTCCCCTATGAATAATACTAAAAAAAAAAAAAAAAAAAAAAAAAACTGATATTTTTAGACTCACTATAACCACTTGAGTTTCAACCCAGGAATTTTGAATCTTTTATTATTTTGTTTAGGAACAGAAAAAATCTAATGTATGCAGTAGTTTGAGCAAGGTTTCCTTTTTCCCCATATTCCTTTGTCTGGTTTTCTGATCATCTTTTTTCAATATAAATTTATCCATCGAGTTTTAAGCCTCATTAAATTTTGGTCAATGGAATTTCGGGAATCTATTCAAATTTTCCTAAAATACTAGGTTATGGTTTTCTTCATGGTCAAAGTATTTCCTAAAAAGATAGAACCCTTTTTTCTCTTCCAAAATAGCACCTTAAAGATTTTTTAATGTTGCCTTGATTAGAAAAAGAAGTAATTATTAATGCAAAAATCTCTCTTCAGTTAATATTTTTTTTTTTTATTGATTAACCCAAGGACTTCTACTGGTGTTTAGGCAAAGTGCAGACCTTATACAAACTGAGGGAAGTAGTTCTGGATTTTTCCACATATGTGTTGTTATGACACAGGTGAATTTCAGTAGGCCTGGCAGACTAGACCTTTATCTCAGCACTGGTTTTATTACTAAAATCTACAGGGTCACCTTAGTCAAATCTCATAGCAAACCAAGGCCTCAATTTCATTATCTGTTAATTAGAATTAAAATAAATATCTTTTCTAATTTCTACAATTTTTGTCATAGAAGATTTAAATTTGTGTCATTAATATAGATAGCATTGCTAATATTCACGTGTTTCTATTTTATCTTTAAAAACTATCTGCCCACATTCCCAACTTTTCAGCTGCTTTTGTGCTCAAAAATACCTTACAAAAAAGAGAATCAAAAATAAAGAAAGAGAACTATTAAAGAATTTTTGGACTTCATTTACAGGGTGTATCAATGTGCCTGTTTTTGGTCTGAGTGAGAGCAAAGTGTCTTTTCTCACCTGGATACTGTAATCCGGGGTGATGGTATGTCACTCATGCAGACTCAGGCAGAAGCCCGGCACGTGGTCGACAGAAGTTGTCGCAAACACACGTGGCCTGAAATAGCTGTAACTGGAAACTGGATCTCACGTTAGGAGCTGGTCTCAGAAACACAATCAAAATTAGCCAACGGCTCTCACAGTGAGAACAATGACAAAGTCACATCTGAAGTAATGAGCACAAAGGTTTGAATCATAAATCTTATTTTAACTTCAGAGTTAGAGGCTCAGTGGTTCTGAGACTAAACCGATGATACTACCTTTAAAATGGGAATATCTGCTGACATAAGACACCTGCGGGAGACAGGCCGCCCAACCGCTGACGATGGTTATAGGACCTCTCCTCCTCTCTCTGGAAGGATTCTTCGATGTGACGAGGTACTCATAAAGAATTCCTGCAAATTTGTTCTTCTCTTTGCAATCATCAGACTCTGAAATTAGGCAGTTATCCAAAGCTCGGTCGGGATTTCATGACGACGTGAGCTGTGGATGTAAATGCATTTCACACCTGTTTGCAAGCACACTTTGACTGGCAGAAAATGTGGAAGGCAGTATGGACAACTCTCTCTGTGTGTCCCTGCCGCATGAATCACTCTGAGCAGCTCAGTAGGGGTGGACCGGGAGGGCATGGGGTGTCACTGAGGAACTCTTGGTGACAGAGAAGATGTTGCCAAAGCTGTCAGTGCAGCTCCGAGGAAGCCAGGGGAAATCCATGGTGTTCTTTTCTTTCCTCTTTGTGGGTTTTGTTGCTTTCCACAAGGGGGTGATTGTCCCCACCTGCTTGGCTGGCACCAGCTCCTTTGAGGCACCCAGAAACAAACACCCCCATGTAAAGGTCAGCCAGAGAGAGGGGTGTGCAGCTGACTCTGTGCCTCATGCAACCCTTGGGGCAAGTGTCTCTCTAGCCTGCAGGGTGAGGTTATACCTCTGGGGCGTGAGCAGAAATTGCCTTACCTGAAAGATTCCAGAGACATCTATGAGAGTAGCCCTGTCTTTGAAAGCAAACTCTCATTCTGCTCTCCTTCCGTGCTCCTCTGTGTCTTACAACTGCTCAGTTGCTCATGAGAACCCTTTATTCCTTAACTAGAAACCATGCTAGACTCGGGGAGCAGGAATTCTGTGGCGCTACTGGCTACTGGGTCTCCCCATATAAAACACCACACTGGCTGTCCCCAAATTGGTTCAGTTTAGGATTTTTTTATTTTTTATTTTTTAAGATGATGTGGCAGCAATATACATTCAGTAGAACCGTTCGTTAAATTTTCAATTTTACTCTTTTTAGGTCAGCAACACATGGTGTGAATCCCCGTCATCGTGCTGGGCGATAGCCCTGAGTCACAGCTCCCGGTCTGTTGGCCACAGGGTCATGTGGGTCAGCCCACACTCTGCAGACTGTGCTCCACATTCAGTACAGTGGTCAGTAAATTATTCTAAAATAGGCTTTGTGTGAGATGGTCTTGCCCACCTGTAGGCTGAGGTAGTGCCTGAGCACGTTGAGGGTGGACTAGGCTAGGCTGGGATATTCAGTGGGTTAGATGCATGACACGCATTTTCAACTTTGTGATTTTTTTTGTATGGGCATAACGCCATCAGAAGGAACTGCATCTAGAGATGGATGTCCATGGATATTTTTATTCTCATTTTTTTTAGATGTAGAAGTGGAGGCTCAGAAATATACATTTGGACACGGCAGCCATGGATGTGCTAACACCAGCTGGCAAATCCAAATTGTTCAGACTGAAGTTATTAATCAGATGGGCGAGTCAGTCAGACTCTCAAGTTCATGCAGTCACTAACTCCTGTTCTGCCTTCATGTAACAGGTTCACTGAGCTCTTGAAGGCTCTGATCACCTCTGCTCAGGAGGAGCCTGCTGGGTTTTAGCCCTTTGTCAGGAGGGAGAGAACAACGAAGTGGGGTGGGATGGGAAAGCTTTAGCTTTCCAAGGTGTACTGAGTTCTGACCCAGGAAAGATGAAACCTTAGGCCCTAGTTTCCATTTCCAAACCCAGGACAGAGGTCCTTCTATTCCACAGGGAGATGTGCCCAGGCAGGTCTCAGGAAGGGTGGGGAGCCCCTTCTGGGAGAAGGCAGTTCAGCACGCCTGCACTCGGGTTCTCATGCTTTCTGTTATCAGGAGAGAGGCTCATCTGAGAGGGTGGTGTCATGCATGCCATGTCTCTCTGCATTTCTGTCCACTGTAAACTCGTGAGCCAGAATGAGCATCTAGGCTGAGCATGCGAGGAGCTAATGGTGAATAGAGTGAGGTCCTCAGATGAATCCTTAGGTGGTGACCTGCGGGGAAATGGCTAAGACATCCCCCTGTCCATCTCAGTACCATCTTGCCGGTGCCAGTGACCAGTGGGCCTCACCATAGCTGGAGAAGACAGTAGAGTAACTTAGTCACCCAGACTGAGCTTTTCTGGGATAGTCTCACTCACCTCCACAGTCTGTTCCAGGGATTGTTCCTGGACCTTAATACTTCTAGCACCATATCTCAATCATCAGTTTACTTAGCTTGTAGGCTCTTCAGGGCACAGGCCAGTTCTTCTGGGCAGAGTCTGTGGTGGCACCTGGGTCTTGAGAAGATGCTCCGACTAAAGCAGGGACCTGGGCAGCGTCCTGGACCCCATTACAAGAAGGAGCACAACTTCATGGCACATGGGGACAAGCTGGTGACTGGTTGATGATATTTCTGGAGAAAGTCACCTGTGCCTTCAGGCTGTGAATGAAAACCGTGTGTTGAGACTCGAGTAGAAGGAACTGTCTCCTGCTGCTTGAGCCCCAGTGCCAGCAGGGGTGACGGGGCCTGGCTAGAGAGACTTTCTTTAGGAAGGAGCCATTCTGGGACCCATCCTGTATTGCCTTTTCAGCTAATTATAATCTGCTAGCTCAAAGGCTCTATTTTTGATTTCCATTTACCTTGTATTTAAAATGAAACATTTAAAGTGAACCCCCAAACACTTAGAAGGCAAGTAAAATCATTCTGCTAATTGAATGAAGATGAAGCGGAAATGTAACTTTCATGGAGCCTCCACTGCTCCCCAAGGAACCTGGTAACAGAAGGAAAGGGGGAGAAGGAGAGGCCATCACCTTCTAAGTTTTCTCTAGCACATAGGGCTGCGGAGGAGAGGTCTGCTGTTAAGGAACAATCTAGAAATCGCCGCCCTGTGAGTTCCCATCACTTTGCCTGGTTTTCTGTCCCCTCCATGAGACTGGGGAAATGGCTGTGCAAACACCCACCCCTCTGGATTGGTGAACGTTTTCTCTTTGGTGCCACTGTGCCCAGGGGTCCATACTTTAGACAGGCTCCTCTCCGGTGCCCTCTGTGGTATGTGCCCTATCTACACAGCTAGTCAGAAGGCACAGACGGAGGGCCGTTCTGTCCCCTGGGTGTCCTTTCGGTAATCCCCTTGTCACAGCCACCTCGAAGGGCTGCTCGCCCTGACAGAGGGAGGTGATGGGCAGCCTGTCAAATAGATTGTGAGTGAATTAGCAGGATTAGTATGAGGGCTATTACAGCCTTTCCAAAGCTCATTCACAGCCTCTGAAACGGGGCTGCCCATCTGCCAAGTAGGACAGGCACAGGCATCAGATGATTGTCACATCTGGGACTGTCCCTGAAGTGGCCAGAGGGACAGCAGTCCCTTTGTGCTTGCCTGGTATGTATGTATTTTTATCCCATAAAAGAGCTTCCTTTATGATATTAGTATACCGATGCTGTGTTGTTTTCCATTACTGATCAACTGCTTGAATACTTTAGCAGCCTCTTCAAACCAGATGCTTTATTCTTGGCAGTGACCGAAGTATTGCTGATTTTATTTCTGCTTGTGAAAGTAATGTACCCTCATTCTGGAAAAATTGGATCAGAAAAGTAGAAGGGAGAAATGGGAAAATACTCCATCCTTTCACCAGCTATTACTTCTGCTGCCATTTCGATGTATTTTCATGCCGTTGTTTTCCCTTCTATGCAAGTAGATGAAACAAAATTGTGATTATATTGTCAATTTAGTTTTGCTCCTTTAAAAAAAAAAAAGCTGCATAGGATATAAACATGTGTCAGTGTTTGTAAACTTTTAATGAAAATACCTATGAATTATTTTATGTGATCATTTGCATTTGTTTTCTATTGATTGGCAAACTCAGCCACTGGAAACAATGCCCCGTGGCTAACACACAGATCTGCAGGTCAGAACTTGGTAGGACATCAGCCGAGTCTCTGCTCAGGCCAGAATCCAGGTGTCAGCTGTGCTCTGTTCTTCTCCAGAGGCCCTGGGCAGTGTGGCTTCCAAGCTCCTTTTTGTTGGCAGAATTCAGTTCCCGTAGATGCTAGGATGGAGGTCCTCGTTTCCTCACTGGCTGTTAGCTGGGCAGCAGCTGGAGGCCACGTGCCTTCCTGGACATGTGGATCCTTGATCTTTAAGTAGCAGTCGTGCCCTGGATCCTCATTGTGCTTTGACACTCTGATTTCTGTGACCAACTAGAGACAGTCTCTGCTTTTCAAGGATTCCTGTCATTAGGCCCAGTCCACATGAATAAGATTCAATCTTCGTTTCCACTGTGCACTGGAGCATGACCTAATGGAGAGTGGAGAGCTCAACATAAGGGTCGTCCCCAGGGTGATGCAGGCATGTGTACCAGGGTGCAGAAGTCACCTATGTGTCTGCTTATCCCAAAATACTATAATTTGTTTCATAGTATCTCTGGTTTCAACATTTGAGTTTCTCTCCAGTTCTTCGCATTATGCGTGGTGCCCTTGGATATGTAGTTAACCTTGTTTTAGCTTGATAAGTGAATAATGATATTTTGTAACTTGCATCTTCATGTGTGTATTGGCCATTTGTATTACAGGGATTATTTCTTGCTTTCCTGTATTTGCAGGTTTAAAAAAATAATGTTTAATTAGTTTGAAATACTATTTAAGTTTCAGGAGAATAGGTCCTGAAGTTCTGGGGTATGAGGTACTTTTTGTTCTACTTCACCTATAATGCTCTTTCATTAGGGAGGACATCAGCTCTCCATTGCAAATATTTCACTGTACTTTTGAATACACAAATGTTTTAAACACATTTGTGAACAATTTCATTTATAGTTTTCCTTTATTTCTACCTTTTGTGTCATATTTAGAAAGTCCTTTTGCACCTCAAGATTTCAGAAATAATGATTTACATTTCTTTATTACTTTTATAGATTCATTTTTTGTTTTTAAAATTAAGTGTATATGGAATTTATTTTCATATGAAGTATGAGGTACATATTTAAAACCTGCCCGTCCTCCCGCCCCCCCCCAGTTGTCAACCAGTGTTCCTAACATTTAATAAATATCTCATTTTATGCTCTCTGATTTCAAATGCCATTCTGTGCTTGACTGTTAGGGTAACTTTTATTCTGTTCAATTATTGTATTCTGTAGGCTGGTGCCATTGACTACTCTTTTGGTTATTATATTTTGGTGTAAATTTAAATAGTTCACAGTGCAAATGTCTCCTTGCTTTCCTTCGTTTTTAATATTTCATTGACTCTTTACCCCCCCCATCCCCTTTACTTAAGGAAAGGGGCAAGGAGGAATGAAGGTGAACAGGCAGGTAAGCAGGAAGAGAGGAGGAAGAACATTTTGCTTTTCATTTTAGTTGTTCACACTGGTCATTCCCCCTGGACCCAGAACTCGAACCCAGGGAGATGTGGCTTGTGACCTTCGGAGGAGATCAACCCAACTGCTGCTCACCAGGTTCTGCCTACCCTGATGTTGGACAGATATCGGATGGGATTTGAATTTGAAGTGTATTGATTTATAAAATTAATGCTGAAGAAAGGATGTTTTCACAATAGGTCATCTTCCCACTCTAGAAACAATGGTGTCGCTCCCCACCTATTAGAAGGTGCTTGTCTGTTCCTCAGTAATGTCTTTTTTTTCTATTTTAATAAAATTTCACCATTACAGAAAACTTGCTGTTGTCTTACAAAGAATTTTTTTCCTGAATCATTTGAAAGTAAGTTGCCTGGATATTTTAGCATGTAAGGTGACAAATAAGAACCTTCTATGTTACTATCAAAACCCAAACCAGGAATTTGTCATCGATACAATACTCTCTTCATATCTATAGATCTCACTCAATTTCACCCAGTTTTTCCAGTGATGGCTTTTCTAGAAAAAAGGACGCCATCCAAGATCTCCTGTTCCTCATATGTCTTTATTCTCCTTCACCTCAGTTTTCTTTCATTCCATGACTTTCATGACCTTATGACTGGAAGATTCTAGATATTTTGTGTAGTAAATGTTTTGGGTTTGTCTGACACATCCTCAAGGCTTGATTTGGATCATGCAGTCTTGGCAGGAAAACCCCAAAAGGCGCACCATTATCACATCCATGGAGTCCCCAGTAGGTGGCCTATGGCTTTGTCCATTACTCTGATGTGACTTCTGCTCATTTGATTAAGTGGTGCCTGTCAGCTCTTCCCACTTTTAAGTTACCCCTTCCCATCTACAATTAGCATTTTGTGGAAAGACATGATGAGATCATATTGTTTGAAAATCACTTTAAGCTTTGTTCACTGTGACTGAATCAGTGTTTAGTTCTGAGCTTATTTGTCCCACTATCGAGGAAAACTCCTTACTCACGACCTTGCCTTCTGCTCCATGAGCTGATTCTTTCTGGTGTTTCTTTCCCCAGTCCTGGGCTGCTTCGCCCTGAGAGTGAAGGCGTGAGGGGACTCCCCAGAACTCTGGAGGACTCTTTTCCTCAGCCCTGTGAGCTCCCTGGAATTCTAGCTCTGTTCCTCGACTCAGGGACAACAGTGCTCTCTGCCTGGACCCTCCTCCTGGTCCTGAAGCCTGCAGGGACTCTCAAGCAACAGAGGGCTCATCCACCTCTCAGGGACCGCTGGCCTTCACTGCCTGGTTGTCTTGTCCTTAACACCGTGATTTCACAGTTTCTTCTCTGTTTTATTTTAGTTGCTCCCAACAGAAGGGTAAAACTGGTCCCTCTTACTCTGTATCAACTGGAAAAAATCAGTTATTCTTTTTTGATGAATCAAATGCATCATTATTTTCCAGACATCATTCAAGTACAGAACAGTTTATCTCTGCTCCCTGTGGCCCCGGGATGCTGAGCGTTTTCAGGTGCTGCTGGTCATCTTCTCCTCCCCAGCTGCCGCCTGCTCCTGCACTCAGCTGCAGGCTGTTTTCCGGTACTTCATGCATCGACTCTGCTGGAGGGCAGTTTCTCAGATAAGGTCGGTGGCATCTAATGACTGTTTTCTCTTCCAGGAACTAGAGACACTTAATGAATCTTTGGCCAGTCTTCTGTAGCTGGGCAGTGAATGCCCTGTTTTCCAGATAAATGGATGCTTTGCGAGTTCTGCTTGTTAATCAGTCCACGGTGGGAGTGCAGACATTGCAGTCTTGCTGGATGATAGGATAACTGGTGTATTCTTAGGGTTGCCTTCTTAGCAAATCACCTTGAACTCTAGTCATTTATTGTGTGGCTGCTCTGGTGGCTAGAAGTCTTGAGTCAGCCTCACCAGCTCCCAGCGCCGTCTGAAACCTGTTGGAGAATTCTTTCGGCTGCTTCCTAGCCTCTCATATTTTGCTGGCATTTCCTTGGCTCACAGAAGCAGAACTCCAAAGTCAGCCTTCACGATCACATGGCATTGTCCCTGTGTGGCTCTGTGTCTTCACATGGACATCTGGTCAGGACACCAGTCATTTGGATGAGACCCAATTTACCCCAGTATCGCCTCATTTTCATTTAGCTAATTCCATGCCTAACAGCACTATTTGTAAGTAAGGTCACATTCTGATGTAGGGGGTGTGGTTTATGAATCTAGTTTATATAATTTGGGGGGAGGGATATAATTCAACCCTTAACAATTGGACTAGCATACTCGCTGACTTTATTAGTGGAAATTGAATGAATGCCCCAAAGCAAAAGCGAGTGAAGTCATTTCAGCGGAGTTTGGGAAAGCTGGCAGAGTTTGGGGGCACACTCAAGCCTGGTTTTAGCTTCCCCCGCATCCAGGAGCACACTGACGTCAGCATCCTGGTGCTAAGGCCTTGCCCAGAAGATCCAGATGTGCACCCTGGGGTCAGACTTTGGGAGGGCCTGGTCCGGTGAGCCAGGCGCTGCAGGCAGGTGGGAGGCAGACGGATTTGAAGCAGACGGATATGGGGCTGTGGATGCAGTGCTGGCGTTTAGTGTTGGAAAGTCTGATTGTCCCCCCGATCCTTCTGTCGGGTGAAGATAGCCTTTGCTGTTGACTTATGCTTTCCCAGTTCTTTTTAGTTTGCAGTGCGCTTTCACAGTTTATGACCTCCTGCAATTTTCACATCGATCCTGTGCACTTGAAATTACCGTTTCTTTTTAGGTCTGGTGAGGTTAAGTGTGGGTATACCACACCAACGCTCTCAAAAGTCGACATCACCCTTCTCCTTTTCCAGATGAGGAACTTGAAGCTAAGAAAGGTTAAGTGACTTGTCCCACGTCAGTAAGTTATCGAATTGGGACCAAGACTCCAATCTGTATGCTTCCCAGTACCATGTATTGTCCCAGATGCCAGGTGCCAAGCGGAGCCTCCCTAAAGCCTGCTGGCCTGGGCATAGCACAGGCGCTGCGAAGTCCGGCTGTCCGCAGTTTTATCTGGACTCGACAGCCACCAGCTTTGTGAATGTGCACAGCTCAGGTTAATCTGCCTTGCTTTCATGCACTCATTTGTTGACTGCGTGGTCTGTTGACAGTCCTGCTCCACAGTCATTGTTCCCTCTGGGAGGGTGGGATTCTTAAAGTTGCGAGCCTTCCCTCAATCCTAGAGAACCAGACTTGGTGCTGCGCGTCTCCCATGTGCTTTGCCATGACTGTGCTGAACGCTGAAATGTGTGTGTTTTCTCAGAATCCTGCAGCACCAGGCTGGCTTTCTGCCTGTGCCCACTGGTTGTCTGCGACCCCTGCCCTCAGGGATGTGCTCTGGGAGCTGATCACAGGCGTGTGTGTGTGTGTGTGTGTGTGTGTGTGTGTGTGTGGTGTGGCGAGAGACACACAGAGCTTTGGGTGTGCCTGGGTGGGAGGATCTCTGGATGAGAGCTCCCCAACACTCGCTGTGAGCTTCCCAACAGATGGGTCTGTAACACCATGAGTAGATCCATGTGCCTTGGATATGCTCTCCGAGAACCCTTACTGCTGTTGGCCAACCCTACCTGCTCCCCAGGTGTGAGCACAGCTCTGTAATCTGGGAGGGTTGAGAGAGACATGGCCTCTTTGGTGGCGCCCCACAAGCTGGGGAAGCTGGGTGATGACAGATAGAGTCTCACGGGGAGAAATCATAGAATGAGAAGGTCTCTGGGCATTGAGTTGTACTGCCGTGTAGAAGGGTGACACAGGTCGAACGAAACTCTTCCTCTTTCACTCTTTGATGGGTATTTTCTCCATCGGTATGCTGGGAACTCTCTGCTGACTCTCTCAGACTTCTACAAAATACTCCCATCTGTGGGCGATGATCAGAATCAGCATTCTTTGGGAGGAAGATTCTAGAAAACTCCAACTCCTCCATGGTAATGATGCAGTTCTTCTCAGTGATGATTTCCTGGACACTTGTATGGCAGGCACTGTTCTAGACTCTGGAGTTACTGTAATTTAAGACAAAGCCCTAATGGAGTTTGTCTTCTAGAATTAGATCTGTTTTTATCATTTGTAAAGTGGGGGTAAAAAATAGATAAGCCTTATTCAGTTGTGAAGAGTAAATATAATCATTCATGTGATGAGCTTAGGTTAGCCCAGTGCCAGGCACAGGCGGATTTTTAATAAGTGTCAGCGGTTTATGCAGCTTGTCCACAGTAGGAAGTGGGTCCAACTCTTAAGTCTTCTGGACCTGCACTGCTCCAGCCTGGGGAGGGTGCACCGAAGAATCACCCCAGAGCCTTGGAAGCGTGCTCTTTCTGGATCTGGGATGAAAACACAAACGTGGAGTGTGGTGATGTCATGAGAACAGTGTCCTCAAAACTGAGGTCTGAAGGATGTGTACCAAGTCCACCTACTTGTCCAGCATGTGATTCTGTGCTCTGATTGCCTGGAGCTGCAGCCAGAGGTGGAGGAGGAGTCCACACTACGAAGCAGAGAGTTGGTGAGGACGGAGAGCCATGCCGCACAGGTACGGTCTGGAGAGTGTACTGTGTTTGTGAGTTTTGGTTTATTCAAAAGTCTCACTGTATTTGATGCCTGTCTTAAGTCCCTGTACCTCAATATGTGGTATTAATGCCAACAGAAAGTGTGCAACCAGCCTGAAGCCCACAGAGCTTCAGAAATGTTCTGTTTTAATGCATCACATTTTAGAGGCTGTGTTTTATTGAGAAAGGGAGTAACCACCACCAGACATTCTTCTTTGCCTTGGGATACCACTCCTCGCATTGGAGTTTATGCCATAATTTGTGTAATCTGCTCAAATTCAGCATCTGTAACTTCTTTAAGTGGCATTTAATATTCTGACAGGCAATCTTTACTGTTTTTCTGTCATAAAGAAACATTACGAGACTGTACTGTATTCTGTCTGCAAATTGGCATGCCATCTCTAATGAACTGTAGAAGACATGGAAACAAGTAGTAAGCGAAGCAGGCCTGCTTTGTGACCCACCTCACTTTCAACAGGTGCTGCAGGCCTGCAGCATGTGTGCTGGGCCCACAAAGCAGCACTCAGATCTTTCTGGAGCTGCCTGAGAAGCATTTCTCTCAGGTCGGTTATGATGCTTACATGAAATATTATGGCACACAAATAGATAGCAAAAGCAGTTCTTTTATCTTTTAATCTCCAGCTTTATAAAGTCAGTTTTCTTAAATCAGTTGGAAATTAAACCACAGTAGCTTCTTGTTCCTAGCTGGAAGGTCTGGCACTAAAAGGCTATCAGGAGTATTTGTGGGACCGCTTGCTTGTGGCACTGGGTGTGGAGGCATTTCCTGTCCTGGCCCTGGGGTAGCAGCGGGTGAGGCGATCTGGTGCTTTCTCCCAGCTGGAGAGCAGCATACAGGTTCAGCTTAGCTGGTCAGGCTCTTTCCAGATTAGTCTCATGGAGAGTTATTCCCATGTTAGTATTTGCTATTTAATACATTTAAATATACTTTTCAAACAGTCACATGCTAGGTACTTGGAACAGTCTTAGAGTTTAGAAAATTAGGGATGATTTAGACATATTCCCTACTCTTAGGAATTCAACCATTAGGTAGCAGAGAAAAGAACTATACGAGTACACACAGAGATCGCATATACATCCATGCATACATATACAGTACGTGTACATAGGCATATACATGCACATATACATATGTGTGTTTGTGTTTTGGAGGTTAGGAAGTAGTGTCCTAAGTTTAGGGAAAACTCTCAGTGTGAGAAATCCAGTGTTGTGAGTGGTGACATAATTTAAATGTTAAAATTAAGTTTCATGAACTAAGAAGAATGCGGGTTCATAAAAGTTGGGGTATCATAGAATCAAGGCTGTCTCCTTAAGAGGTAGACCTTACCCTTTCAAGTTTGAAGGCTGTTAGAGAAATGGTCATGTGAATGTCCTTGGAAAAAAGAATGCAACTCTGAGTTGCTTTATAGAAGTAAGAGGAGGAAGGAGGGAGGGGAGAGTAGAGGAGAGAGGAAAGGGAGGGGAAAAGGAAGGGAGAGGGAGGGTGAGGAAGGGATGGGGAGGGACAGAGAGGAGGGATTCTCAGAGCTATAAGAGATGAGGAAGGGGAGGGAGTTTCACCACAGTGCTTGGGGAAGGCATCTAGGAGACCAGGGTTGCTGGATCTGGAGGGATGCTGTAAAGAGGCCCGACTGCAATCTAGTCTAAGCAGGGAGATCAAAGGGTCTTTACTAGATTTAAGACAATGAAGCTCACATCCTCAGGGAGCCAGGTGCTTCTGTGGCCAAGGACTCTTCAGCTTGTCTGGCTGACTCTTAGCAATGTGGTTGAGAACACACATGTGGGATTGATTAGAAAACTGCTATGCTTGGGAAAAATGTAGACATCAGAGATATAAAAATGAAAACATGCAAGTGTTTGTCAATGGAATGTGTCTATCATTGTGGTTTATTTGCCCAGGGGACCTTATGAGAAACCTGTACATAATGCCGGGGGAAAACATTTCTCTGAGACCCCTTCTCTCGCCCTTGAAATATAATGTCTTTCCTTGGATGGCACCTGATAATTGTCCTATTTTCCTTGCCAAATAAGACCACGCCTCACTGGTTGTTATCAGAAAGTGGATTGGTGGCCTCCTAAACTAGGCTCATCAGAATCTTGAAAAGAAAGGGTAAGTGTGCATGTGACCATGCGGATGGTATAGTAAAGGCACCAAAGATCCCCTCTGTAGACAGTTGTTGATATTTGGAGAATTACTTAATTTCTCTGAACTTTTGGTCCTTCATCCATCCATGGAAGTAATAGTACTTGTGCTGCAGAGTGGAGAGGACCTAATGTGGTAACACAGATTAGTATAATGTATGGCACACATGAGGTATTCAGTGCATCTCATATGTTTTTAGTGCTTTTTTCAGTTCTATTTTTTGCACCAGTGCATTCTGGGTGTGGTTAGAGCATACTTAATATCTTTTGGGGGGCCACACAAACATGCACATTGCTGTCCATAGTGCTGAACTATCATTGCTGAGGGTGTGGCTAGCATCCTAGTTCCCAGTGTCAGTGATGGCTGCTCAGTCTCTCCCAGGAATTCTGAGCCAGGAATGCCGAGTGAGGTAGACCAAGATGATAGAGAGGCAAGCTAACAGTAATGTTGGATAAGTCACTAACCAATTTCTACGCAGAGAAAAGGAGATATTTTGGTCTCTTTTAGATATTTATAGTTATCCAAATGTGTATGGCTAAAATTGCTGATAAAAGTGAGAAATGTATATTATATGTGGACGATGATACTAGTGTTAATGTCAGCAATGATTTCGGGTCGTCCACAGGGCCCTCGAAGGTAGAGAAGGTAGAGACTGACTAAGGTGTCATTATCGGTTGGGTTAAAACATGTCTGAATAGATATTTTAAACTTTTAGCTCAATAAAATATACTTTCATAGTCATAGAAGAAACAGAATGATTACTTTACGATGAATGTGACTCATTTCAAGTCATACTGAAAATTTGAGCTCACTTCTAAATGTAGCAGTTGTTTTTAATCTGTCTTGCTGAGAGTCTGAAAGCTTTAAAGGGCTGGTGCCTCCTCCATATTCCCTTCCTTGGGTACTGTAGTGATGATTCTGGATATATTGTTTCCTCAGGACAGTTTTCTCCATTTCTCTTTTCTCCTTACAAAGGATCAAGCTGCTGAATCTTGGCTAGCCTGCCTGCTAAAGTCTACCCATTATTCAATTCATTCTTCCATCTATCCATTCATCCACCCACTGATTAACCAATCACCAACCATCTACAGCATATTAATACTCCCGTGTTCATGAGCATCTATGACATATTAATATTCCAGGGCTCTGTTGTGTGTTTTGCACCCACACAGAACCTTGTCTGACTTACCTGTTATCATAACAAATCCTGTCCTTGGACTCAGTCCCCGTCCTCTCCTCCCCATAAACTTTTGGCACTGTATTTATTTCCCCATTTAACAGTATTTCTTAAGCATTCACTGTAAGACATCTACTGCTCTAGGGAGTGGGATACAGCAATAAATATACTATTAAGTGTTTGGATTACTGAAATAGGCCTCTAATTGTTCCCTCTTTGTATCATTGACCTGCTGCATTTCATTATCAAAACAGCCAGAGGACCCAGGTCTTGTCATATCATTTTTCTGCTCACAATCTCACAATAATTTCTCATCTCAGTTACAGAGGTGATAAGAAAAGATCTTTTTTTAAAGGAAAGGTGAATGAGGGCAAGCCAAGGCAGGTAGAAAGAGAAGAGGAAGAAGAATTTTATTTGTTTATCTTGGTTGTTCTCCCTGGCCCCAACATGAACTGAGCCATTGGGATGTATGTGGACTATGCCAGCAGAAGGCAGCTTACCAAACCACTACTCCTCCATGGCACACCCAAATTCATATTTTCTATATTTTGAAGGGATAGTTCAGAGGATTCACTGACAGGTTAATAAACAGGAGCAAAAAAGAGAGGAGTCAATTGTATCTTCAAGAAATTTGTCCTTAGATGCTGGAAAGAGATTTGTCAGTTACTGAGTTGAAAGAAACTGACAAGAACAGATTTGGAAGTGAATGTTTCAAATCTTATTTGAGATATGAGTTCGCTGCATCTATCTGACCCTTGAGTAGAAATGCTGAGAATGCAGTTGGATAGACAAACGGAGTTCAGACTGGAGATACACTTTTTGGAATGTTAGCATACAAAGAGCATTTTTAACAGATCAAAATTTATTATTATTTATTATGTTTATCTCCTTGCAAATGTACATTAAAGATTCAATAATTTTAAATCTATTTTCTAAATATAACAACTTTTTCAGTTAACTTTATTGAAGAGACATTTTATAATCACATTATATAAGTTTAAGGTGTGCCTCAGAGTAAATCCACATCTGTATGTGTAATACTTAAGTTCGCCAGTATTTCAGTTTTTCCTTTCCTAGACAATTAATTCTACTTTATCTAATTTGCTCTGCCCACTGTCCCCCTTCTCTTTCTGCAAACACTGATTAGCTTTCTTTTTTTAAACAAGAAGTTAGCAACACTAATTATAGAGATATATGCACCTGTGTGCTCATTGCAGTGTTGCTTACAATAGTTAAGAGCTGGAAACAACCTAAGTGCCCATCCACAGATAAGTGAATAAAGTAAATGTGGTGTATATACACAATGAAATATTACTCGCCTATCAAACATGAAATCCCATCATTTGCAGCAACATGGGTGGACCTACAGGAAATTATGCTTTGCGAGATAAGCCAGAATGAGAGACACAGACATCCTAAGATACCACTCATATGTGGTATATAGAGAGGCCAACCAAGTAAATAATCTAAATCAAGCAAAAACAGACTTTAGCGAATGAACTATATCAAGCAACAATAGACTTTTGGTGAAGAGCATTCTGAGATTCCAAGGCTAGAAAAGATCCCAGGATGGAGTTCTGGAGCACCCTCATTTAGAAGTTGGGAAGATAAGGAGAGACATGGGAAGGAGAATTAATAATTGTTACCTCTAGGAAAAAGGGAAGAATGTGGAAGTCAACTGAGTGAATTGCATCAAGGGAAAACTATATTTCGATAAAGAAGGAAGGATGGGAACTTAAAATGGACATCTGGGAACCACTGTAGGTCTTACTATGAGCTGTTTCGATGGAATAATGCAATCAAAACCTGACTAAATTGCATTCAAAAAAGAATAAAAAGAGACATAATAAGAGAATGAGTAGTGAAAACACTTTCAAGGTAAATTGAAATACAACAGGGAAGCTCATGATTTTCAAAAGGAGTAACCTGTGAATAGATTTGTTATTTCTATGTTCTAGAATCTCCAAATACTGCACTGACCTAAAGAAACATACCTATGAAGTGTGAGTGTCTTTAAAAACTAGCTAGGAAGGTGTTGAGTCAGCAAAAGTATGTGTCACCTATAACTTTTCTAGAAGTAACTCAAAGCTTGTCATACAGAGTCTTAAAACATGAGCAGTAACAAATACAATATCAACAACTAAGAACAGTACATCAGAGTTCTCTGCTCTAAACAGTATACCAAATGTAAATCATGGATTATCTTATTGAATGCTCACAACTTAAAAAGGTTGGTATTGCTGTTATACCAGATTTAAGATCTGGTATATATTATACAGATTTAATATCATATAAACAATGCCGGAGTGCTTTGGAATATTTGGTAAGACCTTGATTTTTATTCCTTTTTCCATATTATTTCCAGATTCCATCAGAGCAGTGATGTGAAATGATTTTTCAGCAGTGTTGTAGGGAAGAAATAAAGGCTGTTTTTCCCTAGGACTACTGTGTGGATTGAGACCTCACCTTCTCCTATCTCTTGGGAACATGGCTGCCATTTTTAATGGCGTTGCTAGGCCACTGATAGACAAAGCAAATCATCTCCAGGAGCCGTGTGTGGTTGTGGAAGAGGCCTATTGTTCATGATGTGGTCCGTCCCCTCTTGGACTTTCTGCTCTGATGCCTGCAGCTCTCCTGGCCCCTTATAGAGGGAACGACTTGGCTTTATTCAGAAGGAAGCCAAGTGCAAAGCGAGGTCACTGGTTCCTACTCACTCTTAAGACCTTGACTTTCAGAAACATTTCAGAAATGTTTCCTAAATATTTATAAGAAACAAGAGGTATTTTGATAGGCTTATAAACTTTATTTAGTTTTAACAAATACTGAAGTTACTGGTTTACTGGACCAATAGGAATTATATGTTGTGCCAGAAGTCCAAGGCCAAAATAGTTCAGATAGCTGGGGCTCTAATTAAGACTTTAGTGCGTGGTAGAGTGTGGGGAAAATTAACTCAGCACAATCCATAGTCTAGTCTTTTAAAAACAGTTTAGCTACTCGAGTTCCATTTATTTAAAAGAGCCTTTTATGGAAAACAGAAAACATTGGCTTCATTAATAAAACTGTAGGTTTCTGTGAGTAGCAGATGGATTCATTGAAAGGGCCATGTCAACCAGTAAGAATTGACCATGACCCCCAGAAATTCAGTCTGTTAGAAACCTGTTAGTGCAATAGTGTTTGTATAGTAGGTTTAACCTCTATCTTCTCTCACTGCTCTCTGCTTTGTATACATCTCACTTTATTGTATAACTCATATTTCATCTGTTTGAGCTTGCTTTCTTATCTGTCAATGAGGGTAATGGTATCTAGTCCATATTCTTGTGATGATTAAATGGGATAAATTGGATAGAAGAAAAGAGCTCATTGTAAGTTCTAAAGTTCTATTTAATCTTAAAATACAAATAATAATATTGAGAAAAAATCTTCCTGTTGGGGATGAGCATTTTTCACGTGTAATATAGCCTGTTTTAAAAACAGGTGAAGTGCTATGTCATAACCCAGTTGCAATTGGGCAATTAAATTTTTTCAGACTCTTATAAAGAACTCTTCAGCTGGCATGTTTAATGATAACTATTTGTCTTAATTTCTGAATATCTTTTTGGAGTTAGGCTCCAGATGGTCAGGCCCTAACCTGAAGGGCTGCTATTGCTCTGGACTCCTGCCTCGCCTAGTCCCCTGCCTTGTTGTTGGAGAACTCCTCTCCTGAGTTGTCTCTGGATTCCAGCAGGAAGGGCCTGCAGGAAGGGCTGAGCATCACTGTGACTGTCAGAGGATGGGTTTGTGGCTGTTTGTTGGTGCAGCTGGACAAATAGTGCCCCTGGGCCTCGGGTGATGCTGGTGCAGGGAAAGACGGGCTCTGCTCGGGGTGACAGCCTGGTGGACAAAGCAGAACACAAGGGGACAGATCAAGTCTCTGGGTGTGTGTTTCTACCCAAAGTCCCTTTTGGGGGTCCCAGAGCTCTCCCCAGATTGGTTTTATAGGATAACAATTGAATTGTCATCTGAATCTCTGCAGAGGGTTCAATTCTGCCTGTGCTGATACCCACTCCCCCAGGTTGTATCCAAAGTGCAGAGTGGGGGCCACAGCCTTCCAGACTGTTCGTAGCTCTGCCTTGGAGTGAACGGCTTGCTGAAACGTTAGAGAAGATCTGAAACCCTGTTCCCTGGGCGGATATCACCTTCTTCCTTTGGATTTTATAAAGAACCTGATCCTCTTTGCCTAAACGGAGCCAAATAACCCAGAGTCTCAGAGGAGGTTGATGGCTCCGCCATAGAAGTCCCACAGCAACGTCTGGTTTTGATGTAATGCTGATGGATACGGTCATACTCAGAGAACAAGATCACTTTTGCCAGTTTGAGAGAAAGGTCATGTTTTTAATTTAGCTTAATTTCCTACACCAAAGAGAAATTTCAATAGGATATTCGACTTTTGCACCTTTAATGAGACCAGATGCTTTGGGGCCTGCAGCAATGAAGAGAAAACAGATTTTCTAGTTTACACTTCCACTTGGTTCCATTTTCTAAATTGGGCATGTGCATTTCCTTTAAGGATATCATTCCTCATTGGCTTTTCTCTCTTCCTTTTTCCTTTTTTTCTTCATTTTTCTCTGTCCTCTTTGCCTTCCCTCCCTTCTTTCTTCCTTTCTCCTGCTCCTCCTCCCATTAGGGCTGCCTTTGATTGAACACTTATCGTGGATTAAGCAATGTGCTTAGAGCTCTAAAACACACACACACAATGTGTATGTGTGTGCATGTTTATATATATATAAAATTTCCTTTTTTGTAGATGAAGAAACTCAGTAGAGTTAAGTAAGGAGAATAACGTGTCGTATAGCGGAATGATGACAGACTGAATAACACAATAATTACAAGTTTGGACACTGAAACTTGATCATTTAGGTTCAGGTTTGGCCTTTTATTTGTGGAGTGACTTGGAAAATTAGCTTATTAACTACTAATCTGTGTTGATTGTCTTAAAGCGGTGTTGAATTTTATTTTTAATGGTGAGAATTATATATACAAGGAAACATATGTGTATTTTATAGGCTAACCAAACAAATGCTTGGATGCCATTCACTTAGAAAATGGAACACTGCCCCTACTTTAAAAGTCTTCCATGTATTCCTGCATTATGGTGAGCCTCAGAGCGAACCATTATCTTGAATCTTGATTTTATATTGATTTTCTCATTTTTTCTATACAAGTACTATATATACAAACATGCATGTATATATCTTATTTCTACACAATATATTGATTAGTATGTCTGTTTTTGTACTTTATTAAATTGAGAAATGCTGTAATGTGTTTTAATTTAACTTTATACCTTCATATTTGTGAAATTCAACTGTGAAAATTCATTTATTTTCATGACTATCTCAATTTATTTTCTCCTTCTCTTCTGAATAAACATTTTAGTTGTTAAAACTTTTGACATTATAATCAATTCTATTAGATACATTATCAGGCTTTTCTCCTGATATACCTCTAGGGTAGTCTGAAGTCTCTCTAGGGTATATACCAAAAGATGGGGCGGTCATGTATATATGTCCCACTTGATGCCCAATTTCTTTCTAAATTTGTTATAACACATTCATTCTTGCGGAGAGTAGAGAGTTCCCGTTTCTCTGCTTTTTCACCCACATTTGGTGTTGTCTGACTGTGAGTCTTTTGCTAATATGATGAAGAACATAATTTGTTGTTTTAACTAACAACTTTCATTTTCAATGAAATTCAGGAACTTTACATATGTTTTTAGTTATTGGCATTTTCTCTTAGGTAACATGCCTACTTATGCCTTTAACCCCAATTCATTCTCTTATAATGAATCTTATCCCCACTTATTAAGTGGGGGCCAGCTCTGCAAGCTCTCCAGTAGCCCCGACGTTCTATGCTCTGAGTCAAAGACTGTTACTTTGATCTAGTTAGTTCTCTGCTTTCATGTGTTGTATTCCTCATCTTGAAATATACTTGTAAGTCTTAAGGATTGATGCCAATTTATTTCCCTGTGTCTTAACTCAAGGATAGTATAGAAAAAGTCTCCCTTAGAATAAATAACACAAAAGAAATTTCTGACCTTCATTGATTATTTCAAAATTTTGTTGACAATTAAAAGTAAGATCTTTTTTCTTCCTTTACCTTCCTTCAAATATTTGTAGACTAGGAAAATTTCATGACTGTACGGACTTCAGATGTTTCTGTCAGATATCTAATAGAAGAGCTTTACCTGCCAAAACCAATCTGGAAATGCTGGGTGAGGTATTTTTTTCCCTTCCAATGCACAAAGATTCCAGAGCAAAGCAAAGCTGTGTGAATCGTGAAAAATCAGGTACCATTGGAGAAACTCTCAGTAAATGACCTCAAAGGAAGAGAAATTTGTAAATAATCTGAAAATGAATTTAAAATAAATATCTTAAATAAGCTCAGTGAGATTCAAGAGAACACAGATGACTAAACAAAATTCAGAAAAAAAATGCGGCACTTTATAAAGAGATGAAAATCACAAAAAAGAACCAAACCCATCCTGAAGTTGAGGAATATAACAACTGAACTGAAAATCTCAGTATGGCGCTTCCGCAGAAAACTCCATCACGCAGAAGAATTAGCAATCTCAAAGATAAATTAGTTAACATTAGCCAGTTAGAGAAACAATAAAAGTAATGAAAAGCAGTGGAGAAAGCATGACCTAAGGGATGCAATCAAGTATCACATAAGAATAATACGCACATTACAGTAGTCCCAGAAGGTGGCAGAAAGGGGCAGACACACTTTTAAAGAAATAATTGATGAAAACTTTCCAACTCTTCAGAGAGACATGAGTATTTTGATTCATGAAACTCAAAAGTTCCAAGCAAAATCAATCCAAAGATAATATACAGAGGCATAGTATACTCAAATTGGCAAAAGTCAAAGGAAAATGACAGACTTTTGAAAACAGCAAGAGAAATGCACTTGTCACTTACCAGGAACACTTTTCCCCCCAATACAGCTCTTGAGGAATTTCTCAACAGAAATCTTGCAGGCCAGGAGGGAGAAAGTTGATATTTTCAAAGTGTTTAAAGAAAAAATGGCAACCAAGAGGACACCAGCAAAAGCTGAACT
This sequence comes from Solenodon paradoxus, assembly GCA_004363575.1. Classification (NCBI taxonomy): domain Eukaryota; kingdom Metazoa; phylum Chordata; class Mammalia; order Eulipotyphla; family Solenodontidae; genus Solenodon; species Solenodon paradoxus. The sequence continues at coordinate 146,621 of RJWH01002662.1, forward strand.
CCAGAAATGAAGACGAGTTGAAGACATTCCCAGACAAAAAAAGTTGCAGTCCATCACCACTGAACATTCCAAGTAAGAAATTCTAAAGGTAGTTCTTCAACTGAAATGAAAGAGGATACAGTAACATGAAAGATTATGAAAAAGGGAAATATATATTCATATACATAATAGCCTAATATTCTAATGGTAGTTCCTAAATTGTATTTAACACTAGATTAAATAAAAAAGATGAAAGTATTAAAATAATGATAGCTTAGATAAGTTGTTAATGGATTACAATATGAAAGGATATAAAATGTGGCAATAGAATAAAATATTTGTCTGTGGCAGGAGAAGCAAAAGTCTAAGGCTTTTTATGTGATTAAAGTTAAATTGTTACCAGTTTAAGTTTATAAGTTTGTAACTATGAAAAGAAAAGTCCCCACGGTAAACAAAAAGAAGAACCTTCTAGTGGTTACACAAAAGTTAAAACAGACTCAATGCATAGGACTAAAAACTATCAATAAAAATAGAAGAAAGGAACTACAATCAGTTAACAATGAACAAGATGGCAATTATTTCACATTACTAGCTACTCTAAATGGACTAAATTGTTTTAATAAAAAAGACACAAATTTTACATGTATTCAAAAAATAAGATCCAATAATGTGCTGTCTATAAGAGACTCACTTCAGCTTTAGTACATACATTGGCTAAGAGTGAAGGAATGGAAAAAAAAAACCTCAGAAAATGGCAATGAAAAGAAAGCAGGAGCAGCTATATCTCTGTCAGATAAAATAGACTTTCAGTCACAACACGGCCACAAGGGGCAAAGAAGGTCACTATGTAATGATAAAAGGATCAGCTCATCATAGGCTATGGTATTTGTAAATATGTGTGCACCCAACATCAGAGCACCTAAATAATAAAGCAAATGTTAACATAACTGAAAAGGGAAATTACAGCATAACAATAGTCTGAAACTTAAACATCTCACTTTCAGTAATGGATACATCATCTAGATCTATCTAGAAAAAAAACTAATAAGGACATAGCAGAATTGAATAATACTGTAGACTGAGGGAACCTAATAAACATTTACAGAAGATTTCATTCAGGATCAGCATAAAATTCATTTTTCTCAAACGCACATAGAAAATTCTCAAGAAATGATTATATGTTAGGTTATAAGACAAAACTTAACAAATTGAAGAAGGTTGAAATTACAAGTATCTTTTCTGACCACAATGATATAAAGGTAAAAATCAATAACAAGAAAAATTGGAAAATTCACTACTATGTAGAGATTTAAAAATATGCTCCTGAACAAGCAATGAATCACAGAAGAAATCAACAGGAAATTCTAAAAGTATCAAGACAAATTAAAATGGAAACACAACATATTCAAATTTTGACATAGCAGAAGCAAATCTAAGATACAAGCTATAAAAGCTACTTTAACAAAAAAAGATCTCGAATAATCAGTTTACATCTCAAGGAACTAAAACAGAAAACTAATCCCAAAGTTAGCTGAAGGAAGGAAATACTAAAAATTAGAGTAGATCAAAAGAAATAGAATCTAGAAAATTAAAAAGATCAATGAAATTAAGATTGCTTTTGGGCAAGATAAACAAAATTGATAAACTCTTAACTATAATAACCAAGGAAAAAAGGACTCAAATAAATAAAAGAGGAGAAACTGCAAATGATACTACAGAATACATAGGCTCACAAGAGACTAGTATGAACAATTATGCATGAAAAAATCAGATAAATAGAAAAAAATGGATAAATTCTTAGAAACATGCAACTTACCAAGAAATGAAACATGGAGAAATAGAAAGTCTGAACAAACCAATAATGTATAAAATTAAATCAGCAATCAAAATCCCCCTCTCCACTGCAAAAAGAGTACTGGATCATATGACTTCATGGAAAAATTCTACCAACATAAAAGAAGAGTTTATATGAATTCTTCTTGATCACTTAAAAAAAATGAAAACCATAAAACACTTCTAAACTCATTTTTTATGACCAGCATTATCTTTATACAAACCAGATTAAGAAACTCATAAAAGAGAATATTATACACCAACATGACTCATTAGCATAGATGCAAAAATCCTTAACAAAATCCTATCAAACGAATTCAACAGCACATTAAAAGAATCAGATACCAAGATCAATTGGGACTTATCCTTGGCTTGCAAGAATGGTTCAGTATTTATAAATCTCTAAACACGATTTCCACCAATAACAGAAATATTAATAAAAATCTTGTGATCATATAATACAGAAAAATAATATGACAAAATTAAATATTCATTCATAAAAAATGTCCACCAAATAGGTACAGGAGGAATGTAATTTAACATTACTATGGCATTTATGACAAGCTCACAGCAAATAACATTATACTCAGTAGTGAAAAGCTGACAGCACTTTTTTCTTAGATCAGGAAAAAGACAAAGGTGCTCACTCTCATTACCTCTGTTTCATATAGTACTGAATTTTCTAGCAAGAGCAGTTAGGTGAGAAAAATAAATTAGGCAACTAAATAAGAAAGGAAGAAAGTAAATTGTCTGATCTGTAAACATTATAGTATATATAGAAATCACTAAAGAGATTACTAGAAAACTCTTAAGTAATGAACACATTCAGTAAAATTACAGAATATAAAAATGGCATACAAAAATCAATTGCATTTCTGTATACTAACAATGAACTACCTGAAAAATAGGATAAAATTTAATGTACAGTAGCATCAAAAACAATAAACTGCTTAGAAATAAATTTAACCAATCAGGTAAAAGATCTGTGCACCGAAAAGGATTGCAGTAGTGATGAAAAACTTGATGAAAAAAGTAATGGAAAGGTATCCTGTGTTCATGGATTAGAAGATTAATATTGTTTTAATGTCTGTACTACCGAAAACAACCCACAGATTTCATGCAATCCTTGTTAAAATTCCAGTAGAATTTTTTACAGAAATAGAAAAAAAAATTAAAATTTGCATGGAACCACAAAAAATCCTGAATAGTCAAATTTTGAGAAAGAACAAAGAGATATCGCACTACCTGATTTGAAACTATATCACAAGTCACAGTGATAAAGCATGGTCTTGGAATATAAATAGACATATGGAACATTGACTCAGAATCAAGTATTAGGAAACAATCCCATACATATATGATCAAGTTGTATTTGACAAGCATACCAAGAAATCCAATGGGAAAAGGATAGTCGCTTCACTAAATGGTGTTGGGAAAACTGGATATTCACTGCAAAATAATGAAATTAGACCTTGTGTACCATATACAATTATCTCAAAATGGATTAAGACCCTGAATATAATATCTAAAACTATAAATCTTTTAGCAGAACGTTAAGGGGAGAAGCTCCTTTACCTTGGTTTTGGCAATGATATTTTAGGTATAACCCCCAAAGCACAGGCAACAAAAGTTAAGAATGCTCAGAACTACATCAAATTAGAAAGCTTCTGTACAACAAAGTGAATAATTCACAAAATGAAAAGGCAACCTAACGAATGAAACAATATTTGTAGACTTGTGGTTAAGGGGTAATATCCACTATATATTAAGAAATCTTGCAAATCAAGAGCAAAAAGGACATATACTCTGAAAATCAGTAAAGGGACTGAAAAGACGTTTTTCCAAAGAAGACATACAAATGTCCAACAGGTATATGAAAAGTTGCTTAACATTACTAATCAGGGAAATTCAAATCAAAACCAAAATGAGCTATCTCTTCGTACTTGTTAAGATGGAACTTACTAAAAAGACAAGAGTTAAAAAGTGTTGGTCAGGATGTGGAGAAAAGGGAATCATTACTTACTGTTCATTGGAATGTTAATTCATACAGTCATTATGGAAAATGTGGAGGTTCTTTTACTTTAACTTAAAGTAGCACTACTTTATGATTCGGCAACCTCACTTCTTGGTATAAATCTAAAGGAAATTGAATCAGGAGCTCAAAAAAGATACTGAGTCCCCATGTTCATTACATTATTATTCACAGTAGCCAACACACAGGAAAATTTGTGTTTATTGATGAATAAATGGGTAAAGAAAGTGTCATCGTGTGTGTATAATAGAATGTTATTTAACTATAAAAATAAGGAATCCTACCATTTGTGACAACGTAGTTGAAACTGGTGAACATGATGGTACATGAAGTAATCCCGACAAAGGTAAACAATATATGACCTCACATCCAAAAAAGCCAAACTCAGCGGAGAGTAGATTGGTGATTGTCAGGGCTTGAGAGGTGGTGAAAATAGGGAGGGATTATTCAAAGATTATAAACTTTCATTTAAAAAATGACCAAGTTCTCGGGCTCTGAAGTATACAGTCTGATGACTGTATTTAATAATACTTTTTTATTTATACTTGAAAGTTTCTAAGAGAGCAGATCTTCAGTGTTCTTGCTAGAAACCAAACATGGAAATTATATAAGGTAATGGGATGTGTTTGTTTATTTACAGTAATCATTTTTACAGTAAATACATGTATAAAACATCACATTGGATCATAGAATTTTAAAAGATCAATTACACCTTGATAAAGCTGGAAAAAAGAACGAGGAAAAAAGTGACATAATAGGAAATCCCTCAGCATATTAAGCACCCGGCAATGCTCTCATGTTCAGAGGCTCAATTCAGTATAAAATTGCCAAGTGACTATGATGAGAACTTCTGCACCAGAGGCAGTGAGTAATACCTGATCGGTTGGCAGTGGTGGTTGTAGAAATGTCTTGAAAGCACATTGCCTTTATGGTATTTCCATTCTGCACCAGGGAGGCCCAGTATGTGGCATCTTGCTTCTGCCTCCTGCGGTCTGAAGCAGAGCTTAAGATCAGGTCAGAAAACGGGGTCCCGTCTTCCGAACAGGACTACCGAACACTCTCTCCCAAGGCGGCGTGTGAAACAATGAAACTGGCAGTGCTGGGAGGGCACTTAGCTTTCATAGGGCGGTTATTCATGAGCTGATTAAAATGATTCTGTGACAGGAAGGAGCTGGGCTGGGCGGTGAGGGTGTGTGGACTAGTTGAAGATCCTAACCTGGAATATTTGAAGAGCACACATCGATTTCTTTAACTTCACAATTTAACATCCCTGGGAGTTCTGTTGAATTCTGGCAAAGCTGGAAATAAAAGAGTTTGGAGATCCAGGGCACTTCTCAACCTGAGCAGCTGCCTTACTATTTATTATGCATTTTGCTTCCAGGTAAAATATAATTTTAGCAAAAGTGTATTAACCTGGGTTCTACAGGGAAAACACACACACACACACACACACACACACACACACACACACACACACACAGAAATTATTTTGGAAGCTGAAAAGTCCGAGATCGGCAGTCAGCAAATTAGAAACCCAGGAGAGCTGATGGTTTAAGTTCCAGACTGAGTCTGTCTTAAAGTAGCGGAAAACACCATGTCCCAACTTAAAAACAGTCAAGCAGAGAGAATTCTGTCTTACTGGTTTTGTTTTTTGTTTTTTGTTTTTGTTCCATCTAGGCCTTTAATTGATTGGATGACATCAGCCCACATTGGGGAGGCAAATCTGTTTCACTCAGTTTACCAATTAAAATGTTACTATCATCCAGATAAATCCTCTAAGGAACACAGAAAATAATATTGAATGAAATATCTAAAAAATAATTTGTGATTCAGTCAAATTTCAAATAAAAATAATCATTACAATATTCTAATATTTAAAATTAGGAGAAAGTGAAAATCCTTGGTTCATAGGATAGTAAGGTGATTCTGATGGTTATAGGGTGTTTTTGACATTGAGACAGAGGTCTTGTTGGCCAAATTTCCCAAGAGTACAGTCAAAATGTATCCTCAAATTATTGGGTGATCTTTACAAGATCATGTAGTAACAATGTCTAAGTGTTTTTAGCAAATAGCCTCATGTAAAATCTCTTTGATTTCCCGGGATTTTTTTATCAATTCCTACCTTTGTTAGCTCTTACAGTCACTCCCGTAATTCCTAATCCACGTGTACTATTGAATACCATGATCCTTTCCTACAATGCACTGGCCAACTCATCATTCTTACCCATTTCCCCTGGTTCCCTGGGAAAACTCAAATTGAGTTGTTTTGGGTAATTTATTTATCTGGGATTGATTTTTTCTATATTTTTGATTGTTGCTTCAGGAGGCTTAGTATCACCCTGCAGAGCTTTCTAGCACAGATTCCTGGAACTTGTTCTCAGATAAGAAGGTCTGAAGTGTGGACCAGAGAATTAACATTTCTAACAAGGTGCTACCGTGTTTGCTCTCGTTGCTGGTTTGAAGACTTAAATTAAAGGAGTGCTATTCTAGATGGTACTTTCAAAACCAACAGAATCTATTTACATTTAGTATCACCCAGGATGGTTTTCCATTGCTGTCTAACGGTTTCAAAAATAATTATTACTGGAGTCATTTCAGCCATTGGTTATTTCATACTAAGTTGTTGGTTCTTTGAAGACTACCTCTTACCCAGATTTTGGTCCCTCATAAGGTCAGTTCACACCACGCTCAAAAGTCTATGTTGAGGGACTATAAAGAGAGAAAGGAATGATCAGTGGATTGATGCCTACAGCACTCGGCCCCCCTGGCTCGCCTCTCACATCCTTATGCCACATTTCATCCATGCCCTGGGAACTCTGATCTCTCTCACTTCCTGCAGCAACTACTGGCAGCCTGGGGACCACCCTGCCTCGGGCTGAGAAATTCTGAAAGCAATCGAACACTGTAAATTCTCACAGCAGTTCGGCTGAAAGCTGTTGTGCACAGATGTTTCTGTAACTGTGATATGCTGGGAACATTCTCTGGACTCCAAGCACACAAGCCTCAGCCTCCTTCTTCCACCTGGGTGCCTCAGTGGGCCAGCCCCATTGTGCGGAGACGGGGATGGGAACCAGGTGGCAGCATGTGTCTGTCATAAAAGAGCTGAGCCCGGGTCACACCCCAGTCCCAGGCTCTCTTTCCTTTCTGTCCCAACTCTTTCCTTGGAAATCTGGCTTTAGTGATGGTAGACCCCTCAGCTCACTGCAAAAGAGCGTTAATTCGTGGCTCTTTGTCCGAGATGGGAGCAGAATGTCATGTGTGCTGTTGGGTGGAGCTACGGAGGCCTCCCAGCTGCTCATTGATCAACTGTAAGAAGAGAACCAGGAAAAGCCTTTGGTCTGAAAAAATGTGGTGATTCCAAATGAACTGTGTGATCAGGATTCCTACTATCATTTTTCAGTTTTGATTTTGAAACTCGTGACATATTCCATCCAAAGTGAACTTGCTGTTAGCATAGACTCTTCTTGCCTTTGGTGAGAGTAGGCTCTCATTTGCTTCAGGGCTCTTCCTGCCTGTGGAAACAGGAGGGCAGCTACGAATAGCTCAGGGGAAACATCTGCCACTATCTGAAATGTGCACAGCAAAACTATCAAAAGTTCAATGAATTGGCAACAGTTTTCACACATGTTTCCAGTTGGGATAACTTTAAGGGGTAGAGACTGTAGCCAAAGGTGTAAAGAGGACAGAGCATGAAGGATGTGCAAGTGCAAACCTCGGAAGAGGAAAGCAAGTGGGTGCCCTGCCCTGGTGACTCAGCTGAGTGACTGTTCTATGCTCAGAACCGTCAGTGTTACTGCAGAACCAATGCTCTTCCTCTTCTTTTTACAGCACATTTCTTAACACAAGCTGCTGGAAGACCTGTTTTTATAAGTCCTGGTATAACCTTTTGTTTTCATTTTATCACCAATCATAACACTATACCACTGCTTAAACAAGCTCGTTCTACACATTATTTTAGTATCTTCTAAGAGCCTGGAGGAGCAGTATTGGCTTCAGTAGTGTCTTCTCGGAGTACGTGGATGTTCCACATTAAAGTTATATCTTTGATCTTGGTTTCCATTGTTCGCATTGCAATTGTCTTTTAAATGATATGTTCAGCTTTTGAATCTTTAATCCCTGAATAGCATAAAAAAAATTCAAGGATGATTTTCTGGAATGCAGTGAGTTAATTGATGCGATCAAATTAAAAGAGGCTGCTATAAAGGAAAACAAAACCAGACAAACTATTGGAAGTAATAAAAACTTCAGTACATTTGCTGGAAATCAGATCAGCTTAAATATGTTTATCAATATTTTTAATCAGCAAAAATTATCTATCAACTAAAAACATGTTTAAAAAGATAACCTTCATGATATCAATAAAAACTGGAAAGTATCTGCATATTAGTTTAATCAAGAGTGCACAGGATATGTATGGAAAATGTTAAGTTCTAGCAGAGTACATAGAAGGTGATTTATTTAAATGGAGAGACATTTCTTTTTCTTTAATGGGATGCATAGTATTAACCAACTGCTTTTCCTCAAATTTATTTGCAAATTCAATGATTTCATTTAAAATTGAATGAGATATTTCAAAGAACTTGATAAATGTATTTCAAAAATTATATGGAAGAGTGAAAGTCCGTCAATAGCTAAGTGAACTTTAAAATGAGAAAAGATGAAAGTCCTGTTTTCTCTTGTTTCTTCACAAAATAAAATGGCTGAGTGTCCCCATTCACAGACAATGTTTCTCACATTAGAACAGATTGTTGTCATTGACACTCTACATACTTCTTCAATTATTTTTCCCTTTAATGCCCATTTTTCACTTTGGTTCTTAAAAAATGAAGGAAAAAGAAATTTTCATTTGAAAGTTGCCAGCTACCAGGAAAACATTTTGGAGATCTTTTTCCTTTCAGAAAATAAACAACAAAACAATCAAAAGAAAAACAAAAAAAAACTTTGAGTGATAACTCTGCTATGTTAATGTACGACCAACTTCTGTGTCTTTACCAAGTTAGTCTCTGGTGGATAAGGTGCTGTTGGGTAATTTGTATAGGAGCAAAAATATCCCTTTGGGATTAATGAATCGAAATCTAACTTGTCTTTTTTGGAATAAGATTCAATTGAGAAATGTTTGCTTTAAGTTCTCTGAAAATTATGTGCTCCCAAGAGAAATTCAGTGTTGTCTGATCTGTTGGCCCAGGTTCAATGCCAGTTTAGGGGATTCACCTGGAGCTGGAGGGAGGAAAGGGACAGGGTTGGCACAGATTTAGGCTAAGGCTAACCCCTCTCCTTATCCAATCCTTTCGGTCCCAGGGAGCAATAGCTGAGCATGTGACAGTAATGTAAATCTCTGCTACCTTGAGAAGCCAAGCTTGATACATTCTTGACCAAACCCAATTCTGGAACAAGTGGTTTGTTCCTCCTGAAGAACATCCCCTGTTTGCACAGGGGTCTAGATTGGGAAGGGTGTCATCACTGCAGTGCCCCAGATACATCTAGTTTTGATAGAGACCTATGTGGTAAAGATAACATTCATAGCAATAGAACACTGGGAATTTAGTGTAGACAAATCTGATTTGCTAGTGGTTTTGGAAGTAGGAATAACCCCCTGTGCTTGAATAAACATTGTGCTCTTGAACAACTCTAGGCAAAGGTAGTCCCAAGAAAAAGAAATTGGGTATCTTAATCATTTAGATACAGTAGTGACTTAAATGGTCAACTTGAATGTTAAGAAGACAAATGACAGTGTTTTGGTGGAGTGGGATATTGGTGACACAAAAAATACTCCAGAACTCCAGTGAATAAAGTACCCATGAGCTGCTAGGCATTATGCTGGATAAGGAGATGGGTTGAAGATGGCCAAGACATGGTCTTCTAGACAGCACAGGAAATGAGTTCTTCAGACAGCAGGGAGTCAAGCTCCTGGGGTTCATTGTGGTTCTTTTTTTTTTTTTTTTTAAGGCAGGAATGAAGGTGAGCAGAGAGACAGGCAGAAGAGAGAGGAAGAGAAAGAAGCAAGCACTATTTAGTTGTTCATCGTGATTGCCAGTTCCCAGGATGTGAACTGGGGATCCTTGGGATGTATGTGGACTATGCTACCTGCAGGCACTGACTAAACCACCGCTCCACCCAGGCGTACCGCACTGTGATCCTATCGGTAAAGGGAGGACAAGGACTACAGTGCATTGTCTGCTGACTGGAGTGTACCCTCAGCCAGGATTTGCGTGATCCTAAATTCCACTGTGGATATCCTAGAGGTAAATCAAGTACATTTTAGAAATAGTACAACCATAGTCTCTCAGCCACTCGTTTCATTGTTTCTGTGAGTGCTGAGTGCTGAGTGCTGCTTAGGCTCTGCTGTGGATCGACTCAAGGAAATTGCTGGAAGAGCATCTCTGAAAGAATTCTCTTATCCCTCTGTGGAAGAAAGGCTTCACCTTGCAGGGACCTCTGAGGTTCTTTCTGGTCTGTTTGCCTGTCATAACTGTGTTTATGTCCCACCCGGCCCTGCTCATTAACAATGACACAGATGATGGGGCCCTCAAGAATCACTCCCTGAGCCGGGAGTCACAATACTCAATCACAACTCCATGTCATTAGTACAACGGTCTCTGAGAATCCTGATCTTTATGTCAGCTTGTTGAGAGCCATTAGGAGGGGGTGTGTCTCACTTTTGATATAGTGGTCCGGCAAGAAGCAACATGTCACTGAGGCCCATCCCTCACAGGGCTTGGTGCTCTGAGTCACAGACAGGCAGTGTGGGAGTAGAGGGGACCTCTGGGGTTCAACAATCTCTGCCTCAGAGAAGGCATGAGACTCAGCCGAAGGGTGTTTTCTCCCTGCACATTGTGGGCAAGATTGCAATCTCTGGGTTACACTTTCTGCCTTTTTCAGGCGCATCTGCCCTTTATCAGACCCTGGCCCATATCAAAGCAGAGTTTAGACAGACCTAGCAGAGCCTTGGGGTGGATGGGTGGGAGGGTCAGCTAGCTTGAAGTGGGTGATAGCCAAGGGCAAAGGGAAAAATGAAGGCTCTATTCAAAGAGGAGATCCCAATGGGATTGAACATAGGAAGAAAGTTCTTTAGGAATCATATATGTGATTGGGGGCAGGCAGATATTTTATTCTGGGAAGAGATGAGAACACAGGACTTTTATCTTGAGCAGGGGCAGGTGCCCGGAACTGCCATGAATGAAGTGATGGCATCATGGTGTGTCTGTGTTCAGGGCACTGGGTTGGGATTGACACCTCCAGCCACCCCAGGTCGGTCTGCTCTAGATTCTGACAAGAGTGCTGCCTTCTCGCCTACAAGGAAACCTCTCTGCAGCCTTTTGGGGGCGGCAAGTAGGGGGTTTCTTTCTGCAGAAATCTGCAGACAGAGGAATGCCAGGAGAATGATCCTGGGACATAGGCCTCCCCTTGGATCTGCCAGTGTCTGTGGCTGCCTCCCTCATCCCCGCCAGTGAGTCCCACCAAGCTACCTACTCTCCACTGGCAGAGACCCCACTCCTGAGACCCTCGCAGGCCTGGCTTGGGTCCCCAGGATCACCCAAGGGCTTCTGTTTGCCCGGTCTCAGGTCAATACTGTTAAAATTCTTCAGGGTTACCGAGGGACTGAACTGCGAGGTCTATGCACATCGCATCTCATTGAATCTCTGTGACAACTCAGGAAAAGGAAGTTAGTGGCCCAGTTTTATGAATGATGTGTTATACATTTTATCAAACTAGTTTTGTTAAAAAACTGTTTTATAAACCCTCAGGCTCAGAAATTTTACATAATTTCCCCAGATCGCACGGCTCATAAATGATACATCTGGAATTTTGGCTTGAATTCACAGGACTAGGTTTTTGCTTCTTTCTGCTATTCTCCAAACTAGTTGATGGGAGAGATTGGATCTGTCCTTTCTTCTTGGGCCATTCACCGGTTCCCCACAAGGGGCCTCTTGGGCTTGCATATCCACTCCACGGAGGAAGAGACTCCTGTGTCAGGCCAGTGGGCCGTGCGTCCAACCCGCGCCCATCTATGACATTCAAGTGGCAAAACTTAGTAGAGGATCTTGACTGGTGATTTTTAAGCCAAAGGAAACGCTTCAATAATGACGTTAATTTGATTGGTTCTTTAATGTTGCCTCTTTGTGTGTGTGTGTATGTGAGGCGCTATCTAACTTAAGATGAAACTCATTGCTAAGCAATTGGTTTAAAGAACTATTATATTTTGCAACGATTTGTCTTTTAGACCAGAATTTTTTTGCTTTTGAAATTATGGAACCAAGATAATAATAGTTGCAATCAGTTGGATGCTTAGGGGGATAGAAAACTGCGCTGTGACCCTCCATTTCACATTTTCATCTTAGTGAAATGAACTTTATTGTCCTTATGCCTGGTCTTTATAGTTGGTCATTGTACTGATTATTGATAACTGATATTTAAAAATCCATGTATGTGTTAGGATTGCATATATGCTTTTGTCTACTAGAAAAAGAAAGTTCCTCTACTAAAAATGTTTGCTGTTGGCTATCAGTCTGAAAGCCCTTGTTTCCCCTTTACTTTCTTCCCCACCTTTGCAGAAAGCTTACTTGCAGTTCGTGCACCTGTCTTAGAGCTTGGTTTCCTCCCCTGCATTTAGGGATTTCCTCAGTTCCCTTCCGACTATCTTGAAATTCGCATTAAGTTTTCAGCTTTGCACTCCCAGTGTCTGCAGTTTTCTGAGGTGAGGACTTTCTTCTCTAGCTTAGCCCTGCAGAAGCAACTTTTTTTCTGAGGCTGAACCTGCAGATGAGCCCTGAGCTGGACCCTCACTTGAGAGGCTGGGACTAGTCCAAATCTCCATTGATTGTTCTCTGGTTGCGTGGTGGCTGGTGGCGGGAGGGGGGTGCGGGGTGAGGGAAAGCAACTAGGAGTCCCAGAAACTGAGCATCTGAAGTTTCCATTGTTCTTTCTTGTGTGTGGCAGGTCTGCACATATTGCTGAGAAGCAGGGTTTTGGCAATGGTACCCACCACACACTGTCCAGCCATGTTTGGGGCCATTTAAAACATGAAAGCTTTCACTCCTCAAATAAGGAGCTATTGGAGGGAAAACAAGAGTTCCTGACTCTAGGCCATGTACTGTGCTAGGTGGCTCCTTGTGCATTTTCTCTTGTTTGCTTCTGGCTTCAACTAAATGGAATAAACAAAACAAAGAACCCATTAGAGAGCACTTGTAAGATTGGGTTGGAAAGTTGCTTTTATAGGGGAAGAAGTAAAAAAAAATATTTGCCACCAGGGCAGGGATTTATTTGTTCTGTTGGTGGGTCTCAGATTTCACCTAAGGACTCTAATGTCTTTGGAGAGCCCTGAAGGATTCTGTGTACATGGGTGGGATCACTGGCACTTTGAACAGAGTTAGGGGAATGACTTCTATAAATGTTTAGGGCTCCCTCATTTGTCAAAGGACAAACAACATGAGAAGGATGTCTGTTTTCAAGGAGCTCATGAGCTGGCCGAGAGGAAAAGGCGTAATATATCCAACATCATGAAAGGTTTAGTCTAGCCTACAGTTGTGCATGGTATAAACCATCACGGCTCAGGAGAATGAATGATTCCTACAAGCTGGGCATCTGGGAAGCGACTTGGGGCAATTAGGACTGGTCTGGATCACTTTTGAGGGAGTGCTTGTGTGTTGTATGCTGGTTTTGTCTTGACAGTTTTTCTGCTCCTGTTACAAGGAGAAAATGTTTAACACTTGCTTTATCTAATGGGGTGGTCCTACAGGATAGCATGAGGGTTTGTAGTCATAAATTGAGGGATCAGTAGACAATGGGGAGCTTCTGGAATTTAATCACTCCCTGACTCATTTTCTTCTTCTAATGGGACTAACACTGCCCACTCATTGACTTACTGTAAAAAAAATAGAAAAGATAATCCATATATTGCTGAGTTCAGTGGGTAGCACAAAGTAGATATTCAATACATATCATTTCTCTATTTACTAATATTTTCTGGTCCATTATAATTTTGTCTTGCTGTGGTCTCTCATGGCTCCAACTCTATTTCCCTCAAGGATCATCTTAACTTCAGGACCTTCATATGTCTTTCAGTTTTACCCTTTGCTGCCCTTGATGATTTTCTTCTTGTTTCCAGCAATATTCTTAACAGAAACTCTCCTTGTCTTAGTTTATGTTTGGGTGGGACCATGGGCATTTTGTCATGAAGTGTTTGTAGGGTCTGTGCTGTGTTCCAGTCTCATCATCAGGGACCCTTGGCAGGAAAAGAATATTTAGAAGGGGATGCAGAGAAACATGTTGGTTGGTGGGTTTTGTGTTGTCTCCTCAGAGCCTACCTTTGTACAGAAATCCACTTAGTTCCTATCAATACACAATCTCATCTGCTCAGTGCTGAGAGACTGTGTAGCTGTGATGTAGATGGTCCTTCTGCGACCCCTTCCTCAGGGTGTGATTTGGGGGTAAGAAATCTAAGTGCTCCAAGGTTGTAATGTATGTCTGCTTCTGAGAGTGGAGGGAGGGCACAGGCTACAGAGGTGGGTGGGCCTTGAGGGCTGGTGGATTGGGATGACAGGAAAAAGATCCTGGGGATGGAGGTGCTTTGGAATCTTGTAGGCAAGTGGCAGCAAATATGCCAGATTCTGTGCTAAATACTTACATTATTCCATACAACATGCCTACAAGGGAAGTACTATCATGACCTAAACTACACATATGAAGGAAGGGATAGACAAAAAGGGTAAGTGGTTTTCCGTAGAGAAAGGAGCGATCAAACCCAGGTTCCCACAATAAGAGCAAGAACAAGGGCGCAAAGGGAAAACATCGTTTAAGCTCATTCCATCAGAAATTACCTTTCGTTCTTCTTGGCTGAAGGCCAGCTTGCCCACTAAGGTGTGTTGGGAAAAGACTGCAGAGGGTATTAAATGATGAGACCAGAGTCTCAGCTACAGCCCCTTGGCACCAGGTCTTGCATGTCATGGGAGTTCAGCTTTTTGAGGTGTTAAGGGATTAACTGCCAGAAGGAATGGCGATTGTGACACTTTCCCGGCTGCCATCTTGGATACAGAAGCCTGCCTCCTCAGCTCTACTCACCCTCTGTCGTTAGCTCCTGTTTCATGCAGACACCAGAGTGATCTTAAAATCGAGGCCTCTTTCTGTCACTTTTTTTGCCTCAAGTCCTCCAAGAGTTCCGAGAGCTCACCGAACAAAGTTCTAATTACTTGGTGCAGCATAAAATGCACTTTCAGTCTAGCCTCACCCTATGTCTTGTTTTCTCCTTAATGTTGCTGAAGCTGCCAAATTGTTTCCAAGACTCTATATGGCTGATAGACTCTCACCCCTGCTTTGCCTGGATTGCCCTGCTATGAGCTCGCATTACCTGCCAGCCCCTGGATAGAAACTAACTAGTTAGCTTCCTCAACAAGCCTGTCAATCAGATTTATTTCCATTTTACAGCTGAGTAAACTGAGCTTCATAGAAGTTAAAGTGCTTGACTCGAATCACAGAAGTAATAGGATCAGAGAGGCTTTCAACTCAGATAACTTGACTCTAAGACCAACTTTTATCACTATCCCAGATGGTCTTCTTCCTCTACTTTTTAAATGGTGGACTCTTTCTTATACTACATGGCCCAGATCAGATGTTTCTTCTATAGCATTTTCCTCATTTACTCCCCATGCCCAAGACTCTCTGTCAGATGAGTCACTCCAGGGGATTTTGTTCAATTCTCTAACAGTATTATCACCATTTACTAGTGCTTATTCTTTACAGCTGTTATGGCCTGAATGTTTGTATCTCTCCCAAAATTTACATGTTGAAATTTCAATCCTCAATGTGATTCTGCTAAGAGATCGGACCTTTAAGGAGTTAATGAAGGTTAAATAAGATCATACGGTTGGGGCCTCCTTCAATAGAATTAATGTTTCTATAAGAAGAGATACCAGATAACTCACTCACTTTCTCTCTGTCACATGAGGACATAGTGAAAAGGTGGCCTTTGGTAAACTATGAGGGGAATTGTGACTTTATTAATATCTTTTAGGTGTGTTGGATGGTGAGCTGATGAGGACAACAGAGCACGAGATAAACTGAAAGAGCACGCTTTATTGCTTCAGGTCCTGGAGGCCGTACCTAGCACACCTGGAGAACCTCAAGGGGAGGTCGAGAAAGAATGGGAGGGGGCAGAAGAAGGGCACTTGCCTTTATCAGGTTCCCTAGGGAGAGGGTCTTGGGATTCCTAGATTAAAGCAGGATTGGTTAATTCAAACCAGTTGGGCATTGGGAAAGCCCTATAGGGGTTTTATCTCGGGGTCACATAAGGCACATGGAGGTGGGAGGCCAAGACTGGAGGGGAAGTCCTATCTGGAACTTGTATCTGCTTACAACTCTGAAGCTGATATCTAGGGTGCATGCTTGTAGGTTAAGTACTAGTGTCAGTTTAAAGTCCCTGGAGGCCACTTGGTCAAATACTGTGGATACAGAGACAGCAGTGCTGAATAGCTTTTGCAAACTCTCAACAAGAGCCCTTCTCAGAAGCTGACCCTCTAATCTCTTGATCCGTGACTTCCGGCCTCCAGAGCTGTGAGAAAATAAATTTGTGTTAAGTCACTCCATCTGCCATGTTTTTTATGGCAGCTCCACTGGACGAGTACGAGCTTTTTCCCCGTTGGTGACAGAGCTACGTCTTGTCAGTGCCCCTCACTTCCCAACATCCGGTCTGGTGCTTCTTGATGGAGTGTGCTGCCTGCCAGAGGCTCACAGGACCGTGTGGGCTCATGTTTCTTTTCACCCTCACCATCTTGTTCCCCAGGAACCCACAAGCCACCTGGGGGACACTCCTTCCCCTGCCGGGTTCCCCTGTGCATGGGCCCCGGGGAGACTGGAGGCGCTGTCTCTTCTGCTCTGCTGACTTGATTTACTAGTTTCTCCGAGGGCTCGGCGGCCTGCTCTCTCCTCTGGCCTCATAAAGCAGCTCCCTCCACCCCTCACCCTGTGCCAGCAGCCACCCCCCTGACTGCCGGCAGAATTTATGACAAGGATTCATCAGATTAGGAGGGACGTGACCCTGCACTTCGTCCCCATGTGCAGAATGTAGTCAAGCAACATTCAGGCCCTCTGCCTACTAAGCAAACCCACGTAGGATAATGTCTGGCATTTTCTGACCTGAGGAGTTATTTGGAAACATGGTCATTTGACAAGAAATAACTTTAAAAAAGGTGCTGGAGCTGAATAGAACTTTAACTATATCAGGTCTTCCTGGGGCTGCCTTCTGCCGGCCTGTGGGCATTTTGGGGGTGCCCCTCACCACAGTTTGTATTTCATCAGTTTGGTCTGGGACTTTGGTTCACCTCGACTGTCTTTTCAAAGAGTGGAACACTCTCCTGAACCCTGAAAGACACTCATCTACGCTGTAGGTTAAGTGTCATGAGAGGGACACACTTCTGCCCTCCTGTCAGATCGTGTCACTAGTAGAAGGCTTTGCTTCACAGAAAGTTTTTTCAAAACATAAAAGACAGTTTACCTCTCTCATGCTTTAGCATCTGTGTCTTAAATTACTTTTGCTGTCTTGGGCAACAAGTGAAACAAGAACAGAGCTATTCTGTCCTTCAGAAAGCGGTTGTTCACAGACGAAACATAGTATTGGGCTTCCGTCACCAACATTGAACAAGAGGTTGCTCTCCTGGACACTGTCGGGGAGCACAGAGCACCTGAGTGAGATTCTCACACTCTGGAGGCTCCATTCACATGACTGTCACCTGTGTCTCAGGGGCTGTTCTTGACTTGACACCTTCACAGATGACTCGGCATCTTCTGAGTCTTCTTTGCCTGGTTAAACTTCTAATGATTTCCTCTTGACTGAATTTACCCACCATTTTGTTCTTTCTCCCTGAGTAGGTTCTCTACTCTTTCTGCAAATCTGAGGTCTTCCTGCCAATGTGGGACCACCAAGTACCATCTGACCCTATCAGAGTGATTTAGGGCCATCGCCTCCAATTTGAACTTTGAACTTCTGTTACTGCAGTCCTCTGGAAGGGCCATTTGCTTAGGTTTTGCTTTAGCGGGTGATTTTTAGAGGCCAATAAGACTTGGACATCGTTTGACATTAAGGGGAAGAAATACTCTTCAGCTGACTTGGGTTCAGTCCCACCACATACAACATATACCACTCAGGATTATAATTATCCCCTTATGTATTGTCTCCCTTATTAGTGACGAGATGAATTTTATCTTTATCTATCTTCAGAGATAGCAGAGTGCTTGGTGGGGACAACTGTGTGGTAAGTGTGAAAGGAAAGACAACTACTATATTCATGCCTCGTTCTGTATTTGGGGAGGAGACATCACAGTGGAGAAAACATGGCGTCTTCTCTTTCAGAGACTTTGACCGGAGTGTCTCATGACCTTACCAGTGAATGACTAAGTTGTGCGTTTTGAGACGGTGATTCAGGGGAGGTGATGCCCCCCAACTCCTGGCTTCACTGTGCTCTCGTGAAAGGCTGTGGCCACATTGGCAGCATAAGTGTCCTTTTTGATCTTGACCATGGCGTGCCCTCAGAGAAGAGAAATGTCTAGCTGCCTCTGGAAAGCCATGATTTTTATGGATCATCTGAGTCAGTAAGGAAAAGGTTTCAAAGGTCTCGACTTTCATTTTAACTTTTGATTCAATATTTCTAGGGATATATCATCAATATTTTAAGGTGGTACATATCTGTTGAGGGGTCAAGATAAAATGTGACTGACCTTTCCTGGTCACCAAAGACTTTCCCAGGCCACCTGCTCCAAGTTATGCCAGTTGGTGCCTCCATAGAAAAATCAGACACATCAGAAATGTCGCAGTTCAAAAGAGAGATGGAAAAACATGGAAGGTGAGGCGATAGCTCTTCTGAAGCCCAGTCCTAAGTTTTTTCACAGCAGCACGTGTGGCTGCACTTTTGCTCATTCACTCATCCACCCATTTACCATGATTTTACACAGCTCTGGTCAGATATTCCCAATCACTGGGCCAAAGGAAAGGCCATGAGTCTTTTCTCTAGTTTAAGACAACATAACAAAGCAAGCCGGGTTTTTGGTATCCCTCCATACCTCTCGCCCTGAACCTTTCTGCTTTGTTCCAGAATACCTATCACTCTTTTTGGGTGATATTTTGTAAATGTAACTTGAGGCTGAATTTATAGCAGTATTTGGAAAACTACCTTAATTTTATAATTAAAGATTAAGTGACTCACTAACCTTCTTTCCCTCCCCACAAATAATCTGGCAGTAAAACAGATCTCTGCTATTCAGTGGTATTTATTTAATTGTGATTTGCTGTAGAGCAGTTTAAGAGTGGGTCACTAGGTTAAAATCATCGCGCTTGTCCTCTGAGCAGAGGACGTCTTATGCTGACTTACATGGGGTGTGATCTCCCTGCCGCTGAGCTGCTGAGCTAACACAGCCGTGTTTACATTACACACATTCTTTAAGGGCTGACATTTCTTTTCTTTCTTCTCTCTCTCTCTCTCTCTCTTTTTTCTTTTTTGGTTCTTCCAGAAGGAAAAAACATGCAACACAGACATCTGATGTGATATGTCAGGTTCAACTGGACCAATGATGGAGAACTTTCCACTTGCATTAACTCCATTTTTATCCCATTGGTTCCAACCGTGCTTACCCCCAAATCTGTTGCAGAAGCCACCTGTCATTTCAGATGATCCGAATCCTTTGTAGCTGGTGCTGAGAATGTTTGAAACTGGATCGTGTTTCAAGAGGCTATGAAACAAAGGGCCCCTTAGGTACCAACCCTAAAACCACCTGAGTGTGTGGACTCCAAATGGAGAGGAGTAGGGAGACACACACCCCTTCTTTTTGAGGTATTGAATGGGACAGTTTACAGACTCTGTAAAAGGGTGGGCAGGGTAGGGAAAGGCTCTACAACGCCCTTTCCT
This sequence comes from Solenodon paradoxus, assembly GCA_004363575.1. NCBI lineage: Eukaryota > Metazoa > Chordata > Mammalia > Eulipotyphla > Solenodontidae > Solenodon > Solenodon paradoxus. Next base: position 166,355 of record RJWH01002662.1, read on the forward strand.
CGATTGCTTTTTCCAAAGTTTGTCCTCTTCTTCCCGCTCAGAGCTCCCTTGACCATTCTCTGGTTGGATGTGAGAAATGTCACCACATTTCCTAAGAGGAACTGAACAAGAGAGATGGGCTGTCTCCCAGCAGGACACCTGGATGGCAGCCTTGTAGAGAGAGAGCCCAGATGGGATGCTATGTGCCTGCCTGTTTATTTATTCTCCTGCTGTTCGGAGACTTTCCCTGATTAATGACTTTCTAGTAATCGAGGCTGCTAACGAATGTCTCATCTGATTAACCTGTTGTTTGGCCCTCAGTCCCAGAGGGTGGGCTAACCATCCCAATTGGGGAATGAAGGGGGTCACTGGCCAGGGGCTCTGGGAGGCCAGCATGGGGCTAGTTTATTTGCTTTAAGTCTTGTTTGCTATTCCTGCTGCATTGACTGGCGACAGCTCCCCCCAAGTCCCATCCAGTGTAATTGGCCTGCAGAAACAGCAGTGAGCATGAGATTTAAGAAATGTTTTCTTTGAAAACTTCTGGTCCGACAGACACTTGGTGATCATATTTCAGCCCATTTCGGTGGCACACCATTCTGGGACTTCAGGAGGAATAATGGAAGTGAGTCTTGCAGGGGGCCAGGCTGCTTTGTGGGTGGGGGTGGGGAGGAGGTGCTGGAGGTAAGCCGTGCTGAGGGGGCCTGCCCTGCAGGCTCCAGAGGGCCTGCTGATGTGAGCACCTCCCAGGAGGTGTTGGGTATCAAAGTCTCTCATATTTGGCTCCATCAACACGATACTAGTTGCAAAAACAAAGCTAAGGAGCTCATGCTGATTACTTCAATAAAAGCTGTTTAATTATGAACGTTTGGGAAATGAAGTTACCAACAGGCCTAGGAGAGCCTTGGCATCCAGGGTCTTGGCTCCCAGTGTCCCACTGTTATCTCAGATTGTCCACTCAGCTGAAAAGTCTGACTGGGAGCAGGGCACACTCTCTGCCCCGCGGGACACTGCTGTCCTGCCACGAACATTCCCCCTTCCCTTAGCGGAACCGATAAGGGACAGAATGGGCCAGTGTTGTCAGAACCATTTGTAGGCCACTTCAGGGTGACTTGAAGTGGGGGTCAAAGCTCTCAGAAGACCTGCACTTCCTCTGGGGAGCTAGCTGAACTTTTTTTTTCCTCTCTCCAAAAGTCAGGGCTCTTGGATTAGACAAAGTGGAAGGGAGGGTTTGATTGTAATGATACATTTTGAAGTTCTCAAATGAGTTTTTTTTTTTTTTTTAAAGGAAAGGTATAGGTAGGAATGAAGATGAGTAGGCAGGCAGGAAGAGAGAGGAGGAAGAAACATTCCATTTACTTATTTTTGTTTAGTTGTTCACACTGGTCGCTTCCTCCCAGGACCTGGGACTCGAACCCAGGGGTGTGCGACCTGTGTCCTTTGGAAGTCATTGACCCAACCGCTGCTCCACCAGGGTGCGCCAAAGGAGTTATTCTTAATGACAGTTCAGGAGACAATCTTATTAACGTGCTATATCATTTTCTCTCTGTGTGTGGTTATAGTCAGTTATTTCATGTCAAATGGAATAGGTAGAATTCTCTGTGTAAAAGTTTGATAAACAAAAATCGGAAGTGAATCTGTGTATGTGAGGAAAGAAATAGAAGGCCAACACATTGTCAGAGTGTGAGCTGTCCCCCCACCCCCGCACCGAGTGGATTCTTTTCCCTGTTATCAATTATTTTTAAAGAAACAAACTTTATGTGGCAATTATTATTGCTAGAAATTGTAAAAGCATGTCCTTGCTCATCAGTTAGTAAGGAATGCAAATGAGCATATTGACACTGAAACACTATTCAGTAATTAATGTTTAGGGTCATTTGTGTGTATGTGTGTGGGGTGTGTCTGTGTGCCCATGTGTGTTTGTGTGTATATGTGCATCGGTGAATATATGTGTTTCTCTGTGTGTGTCTTTCCATGTATGTGTGCTCGTGTGTCTCTGTGTGTATATGTTGTGTGTGTGTATGTATGTCTATGCGGGGGTTCTTTTTGTCATGAAGAAGTTCTCTGCTCTTGTAATGACTGAATAGACTCATGACTTTTGTCTCCCTTTAAACTATGCAGTACTAATCATTTCCTTTCAATGAACAAGAAAGGTGACAAAGGCAATAATAAGGAAGAAATTCGGAGTGTTGGGGGAAAGTTCTTGCTTTAAGTTCATATACCTGAGTAAAGACTGGAACATCACAAGTGGTTCATGAAATTACAGTGGTGAAGCTGGGGAACTCTGGAGATTGTGGGAGGGGAGACGGGGGAAGAGGCAAATCTGATGTTTTGTTAGGGTCCTGGAGTTAGACTTTAGGCCCTGGGAAATCCACCTGGAGAACATGTGTTAAGAATTTTTTCCCCTAATTTATTTTCAAAAATTCAAGTAAAAGGGTACTGTTTAATGCATGGTATACAAAGTTAAAACAACACCTTAAATTCCTATGTGTATAGGTTTGTTTTCTCTCCACATGGTTGGAGTTACTGAAAGAAACTTAGAAAGAGGGTTATTTGAGGTTCACAGGACCCTCTGGGAGGAGACTGCTTAATCAGACCAGCCACTGGGACTTTGAAAAAGACCCGTGTGATGTTCTTACCTGGCATTAGGGAGAAAGGACCCGGACTGGCGACCAGGAGCTACTTTTGTCATTATTAATGACAAACACCAGGGTTTGTGGGGTAAGGAAGGCACCAGGCTAAAACTCAATATGCCTAGCTCATGGGCCAACCTCTCTGCTATTTGTATGCCCTGAAATAATTCATTTAACTTTTCTGAGTCTGGTACCTCCTTCATTTACTAGGGTAATAATATCAATGACTTTGAATCAAAGGGGGAAATACAAACCAGCGAGGTAATAGACATGACAGAATTTTGCAAATATTACAAAATGCTATACGGATCCAAAGCCTGATTAATTCTACATAAATTCATTGCATTTACCTTGTGGATTTCATGCACATTAGATCAATGATGGTCTCACAGGTCATCTCATTTAGTGCTCTGAAAGAGACTTGCCCACAATGTAAAACCGCACATTAGTGCCAGGTCTGAAACCAGAATGAGGGACACTAGGCCTCAGGGACTCAGCATAGGTGGTTTGTAGAGGGAACACCTAATCAGTAAGGCTGAGTTGGAGTGAAACAACTTAGGGTGTCACAAAACAGTAAAATCCAAGGAAAGTCAGATGTGGTTGTCAAGAAAGCCACTGTGAGGTCATCCTGTCTTGCTTGATTTTGTCTGAAATCTGCTTACATGCCAGATAATTCTGAACTCCATCCTCTTAAGGAAGCACACTCTTTAAGTGTCTTCTCTCCATCTCCTAAAATCACACATACATGTGATGTTAGGGGACCTTAAGCACATGGGACTCTGAGTAACTGATCACCCGGTCACTCATAATGGACCCGTGGATTCATGTCTTACCTCCTGGGTGGGAGAAGGCTGTGTGATCTTGAGATCAGGACAGGCTCTGAGGCTCGCCTCCAGGGAGATCCCTAGCCATCAATGCCGTGTTCATTGTATGTCTTTTCCATAACAGCAGTGCGTTCTGAAGAGTAAAGCTGGGGAAATTTTCTACTGATTGCCCTTCCTTTCATTCTAGATTTGCTTTTCCATAAACATCTTATGGGGAAGCTCAGCCCCAGCCTTGAAGTCCCAGGTTCAGACATCCCAGAGGAAGTCTCTGGAAGTTGTGCCTCTTGCGTCGAGATATTTCCAATTTTTGACACCATTATAAATTTTAATTAAAAAAATTCCAATTGTCGCTGCTACATGTAGACATGTAATTTATGTTTATATAGCGACATTGCATTTGTAGCTTAGCTAAATGAACTAATGAAGTCTAGAAAACTTTCTAGATTTCCCTAGGATTTCCTTCAGGATTAATCATGGTGTTTGTAAATAAAGAAAATTTTAATTCTTCCTTTTCGATCTTTCGTCATCTTTTTTTTTCCTTGACTTTTAGTATTGGCTAGAATCTGTAATACAAAGTTAATTAGATATAGTGAGAGTAGACATTTTCTTTGTTTCTGACCTTAAGAGGGGGAAATGTTGACTATATTCTTAAGTAGTAGTGATGTTAGTTGTAGGAAGATTTATGGAGGAATGTTCCCTTCTATTCCAAGATAGCTCTTTTTCCCTTATCATGAGCTGAGCCAGTATTACATACTTTATATTTGTATGTTAAATATTAAATATTTGAATATTTCTGATCTGTTCAGAAAATCATTACTTTCTACTTTTTTCTGTGAATTGGTGACTTACCTTGATATATTTATATATGTTAATCCAACTTTGCATTTCTGGATAAAACAGTCATTATTATCTTCACTGTGTTTTACAAGGTTCTTTTTGATAATAATTTAAGACTTTTATTATAAGCACATAAGGAATCTTGATCGCCAATTCAATTGAATTTTAAAATCCTTAATAGCTTTTTTTTTTAGGATTGTGTTGGCTCATAAAATAAGTGGAATAGTGTTTCCCCTTCTTTTATCTTTTATCATTTGTTGAAGGTTAATTTTTTTTTTTTTACTTAGTCATATGGTGGAATTCACCAATAAAGCCACATGGATTCCGAAAACTCTTGTAATTAAGAATTTAATTTATTTATATAAGACTTCTGACTTTCTACTTTTCTGCTCTACTTTGGAAAGTTATGCTCATGAATACATCCAGTTTCACTATTTTATAGAATTTACTAAAAAAATTATTTGTGATATTCCCTTGTTATTCTTTTTTGGTCTGTAAAATCTTTGTGATGTTTTTCTTTCAATTCTTGATGCCAGTAAATTTGTACTGTATTTTAGCCTTGAGTATTCTTACCAGAAATGTATCAGTTTTTGGTTTTGTTGATTTTTTTCTAATATTTATGCATTTTATTTAAATAATGTATGTTCTTATATTTATTAATACATCTTCATTTTTTACATATCATTTACTCTTCTTTTTCTAGTTTATCTCAGGATTTATTTGCCTAAGATATTTTTATTTCACTTTTATTTTTGAGTAATATTTTCAGTGGGTAAAGAATTCGACTAAACTTTTTTTTTAAGATTTTTAATTTATTATTCAATTGTTTTGATTTAGGAGGAAGGATAGATGACAAAGAAATTCGGGGAAGAATTTTATAGCTGTACCTCTGTTCCAGACTGTGTGGATACTGAATTTGCTGAGGATATACTGGCTAATGGGTCCTTTATAGAGAGGAATCTTAATCATCAGCCAGTCAAGTGATCCAGTCTGTAAGTGCTGATTGGATTTTTTCCCTGGCTTTGCAGTGTTGGTACGGGGGACTCAGAACAGAGTGGGCACGGTGACAGCAGCGGGCACTCTGCATGAGCTTAATAACACAGCTGCCCCTTTTCTAGTGTGATTCTGCCATAGATACTGCTGAGCACCCGATCCAGTCCTCAAGCAGGAGATACCAATGCTGAATACTCCACGGCATCATAGTGGACTCTGTATTGAGAGGCAGTCACCTAGTATCTGTCCAATAACAGGAAATGCCTTCAGTCATAGAAAGGGAGACACATTGTCTTCAGGGGAAAAGATGGTTTATCAGGTGTGGCTTTTCTTCTGATCCCATCATGATTCTGATACCAACATTATCTGGGGGTTTACTGAATGCCTGACCATCACTGTAGAAGACAATGCTACATTGCTTCTGATCATTGCTTCTTTTTTTCTCACAAATGACAAAGAATGACATTCTTAGAATTCACTGGCCTTATCATATATCCTAACTTTCAGAAATCATTGTGTTTATAAGAATGAAAGAAAGGAATTTTGAAGACTCAGTGGAAGTACCAGTTGGAAGATACCTGCCCCACTGAATATAGTTTGTGGATATTGGACATATCTTATTCTCTGAACCAGTTATTAATCTAGAACTCACTTTCTCGTGACATGAATACTCTCATCCCCGACCAAGCAGTGAAAGTAGCACTCTGTTAGAACCAAAGCCTCGCCTATCTAGTGTTATGATGCAATGCTCCTTCGACAAAATAAAAGAAAAAATAAAAAGCTATAACCTACTTGGACTACAAACTAGTCAAAGGTTTCTGAGCTTAAGAGTGAAATGTTTCTTTACAAGGAGATACAACAATTATTCCACTACATTAGAATAGCAGACAGACATCTGATGAAGTTTTAATTTTGCCTTTGAAAGAACAAGCAGATGCATATATTACTGAGTTTGCTGGGGTATTTGAGCCTGCTTATGGGCAAGAATTAAGTTTACTGGTATATAATGTGGCAGGATTTTGCTGGAACACAAGGGGGAAGGTATGCAATGCATGGAAATGTGTGAAGGGTTATTAATATGCCCATACTTTTCAGATGCTAAAGTGGTAGTTGGGTATAGTAGCCACAACATAATAGCTAGAGCAAGAAGACCGCAGGCTCCTCATGAATATACTTTAAGTCAACCCCTCAGGTAAGAGGCTCAAGCTAAGAGAATAGCTGACTAAGAGGAATGTGAATGAGAAGTAGTGGAAAGAAGTAATAAATATCAATGGTGCCTTTGAGATCATAAACAAGAACCATAAGGGCTGTGTACATTTTATTCTGCTCCTTTCCTTTGTATATTTATATATACACATTTTTTTTCTTTTTTTATAATACTTTTCCCCTTACTTATTCATGTAAGTTGTATAGTGGTAGGTGACTTTATAATTTAGGCCATAATGATCTTGTAACTGTATCTGAGAAAAAAAATAGCATTACTTAAAGATGGATTCACTCAAGTGTTCCTTTCTTTATATCAATAATTATATAATGAGCACTTACTGTGTGTGATATGCTTGTAGATACTTAGAAGACATGCATGAACAAGGCAAATAAATCATTGCCCTCAAGGGGCTTACATTCTAAGGGGAAAGAGCAGGGAGAAAGTGAAGAGTAGACATATGAAATAATAAGAAATTCCAAGTTACAAGAAGGTGAAGCATGAGATCTGATAGTAGAGCAAGAGGGGGAGATCAGGAGTGCCCAGGGTGAGTAGGAAGGCAGAATCTGCAAAGGCTATTATATTTGAGCAAAGACTTGGAGCATGTAATGGAGTTGAGCATGGGGTTATCTGCAGGAATGGTATGGTATTCCAGGCAAAGGGAATGCTCAGTATGGAGGTGGAGGTAGCACAGTGCTTGGGATGTTCAAGGAAAACAGGCCAGCAAGTAAAGTGGAGCACCTCTCATTCTGAACAGAGGGACTTGATCCCACTGGGTGATGTACTGAGGACTAACTATAGTCAGATGGAATTGACTTCGATCACATCAGCACCTGTTTTGGGGAACAAGTGCAGAAAAGATAAGAGAAGTGAGCAATCTATGACAGTAATTCAGATGAGAGGCAATGGTGGTACTTCTCTTACATCTAAACTCCCTGGGCTCTAGAAACTTCTTTTGAATTTTTAGTCCAGAATTAAGAGTGGTTTCTGATTGTTGCTAGTCTCAAGACATTTTATCATTTCAGGATGAATCTCTCTCAAAATAATCTCTTCAAGTGTCCTTCAACTGTGTTGTCTTTTTCTCTGGGACCCTAATAGTTAAGCCCCAGACAGAATATACATTCAAATTGGGGGTATATTCCTGCAAATCTGAGTTTAATGGTAGTTGACAGTAACAGTTAATTTTTATTTCATACCAACCACCTTTAGTAGGTATCCTAAGATACCTTTAATTAATTAAAGATCCTTTAATATTGGTTACCTAACTTGATAGTTATTATTTACCTTATGACATAGTGATATGGATTTTATCTCCATTTTATAGATGAGGACACTGAGGATAAGTAGTGAAAATTTAGGGGAGTACTCACATGCTCTTCATTAAATAATACAACAGACAGACAGCAGGGCAGTGCTGGAGAGCATGGACCCTGAGCAGAACTGCCTGGTTTTGAATCCTGCACCTGCCATTGACATGGCGGTTGACCTCAAAGTCCTCTTGGTGCTGGTTTAGTTATCTCTAAAGTTGAAAAAAAATTCTGAATTCCCTGGGTTGCTATGAGGATTCAATGATGAAATTTGAGTAAAGTGTGCAGAACCCACCTGGGACGTGCTCTGTGCTGTCGTGTCTGGGAGTGTGGTTGGTTGAGAGCAGAGATATCCTGCTTGGATACACCTGGGGACTGGATGCAGGTTTTGCTGTAACAGGTGTATTGAAAGAGTGGGGCTTCGTGCTGTGCAAGCTGTAAAAATCCCATTTTCCCTCACTGCTTCATTATACACCAACTGAGTATACTGTTTACCCTTTTTGCCAGAAAAATATTCATCAGGTCTTTCCTGATCTCCCCTGCTTGTTCTGTTGTTTTACATGGTGTATCTTCTTTTAACTTGGGATTTCTTATTAATTATGTTTCTCTTTGTACTTGCTCTTTCCCTGTAGAATATAAGCCCATCGAGGACAATGATTTGTCTGCTTTATTCATGGTTGTGTCCTAAGTATCTATCAAATTTTCAGATAGTGTATCTTTTGTGATAGCCATAACCTTATTTCCACAATTAATTTCTTCAGTCCAATATAACATCCAAGCTTTGAATTTTATTTTATATTGATGTTTTTCTTCTTCCACCTTCTCAATAAAGTCTCAGGCACTGAAGCCTCAGTTGGAGGAGGGGAAGTCAGTGGTCTTCTCTATTTCTCGTCTTGTGCTGCCCTTCCTTCCCTGCCCCTAAGCTATTCTGGATCCTGTAGGGATGAAAAAGGGGTGTGAGGGCCTCTCAGGATCAAATATTGCTGCTAAAAGTGTGACCCTTACTAGAGATCAACCGCTGTCCCTTTAACATAATTGACACACCTTCACATTGGCCACTTACTACTTCAGATATCAAATGTTCAAACTTTCTTGCTATTGTCTTGCTCCCCGGAGGATGTCTTGGGCTGACATGTTTACAGCATGCTCTACTCTGGTAACTTTTTTAGGGTTTGGAGCAGAAGGGAAACTCCAAACCTGGGCCACTTCCAATGCAGCCACCTCACTGGCCTCGCTGTCAGGGTAACCAGCAACTCTCTGTCTCTCTGTCTTGGATTCTTCCAAGTTTGGAACCATTACCAGCCTCTGGACCTTTAGATCAAGAGCTCCAAACTCAAATCCTGAAGATTCCCTTGGATTAAAGGTATCTGTCTCTTCCTCCATAGGAGTGGTGGCATGCTTGACAAAGAAAGTGTTTCTTCGGGGTCTCTTCAATCTGAGTTTTTCTTTTTTCAGCCTTGAGGTCGAGGTTTAAGGATTGAAAATCTGATTTCTGAAATATTTCCTTTGTTAAGTCCTACATTGGTGGGCTAGCCTCCCATTTTATAATGTACTTTTAGGAAAAAAAATCTCATTTTAGCTCCTCTTACTCTATCCCTTGAGGTCCTGGCAAATCACATCAAAATCTGCCTTTCAATCTTGATGGATAGATGGAGAGAATTTCCAAACAGCTCATAGAAGGAAGAAAATTTTGCAAACTCTTAATATACTAGAGAAATGTTGGGTCTTATTCAGAACATTATCCTTTTCTACTGTAAATTAGGAAACTTGAATGTATAAATGAATCACATTTTTATCCTTCAAATCTGAAGATTCTCTCGTGGACATTGACTGGTATCTTGGGTCACTGAAGCAATTCTTTAGTAAATAGTGATTTATAGGATTAATCTGATTCAAACCATATGTATCTCTCTCTTTAACAGAAAAACTTGACTTTTAATGCCTGATTGTCTTTATGCCAGAGGGGATGATGGCCTTTGGTTACTCATAGGTGCAGACCAAGTATGTCTCACCTTGGCCTTTGGTAAGAACTGTTAGTGCCCCCACAGAGAGGAAATATGTTTTTGCTGTTTGCAAAGGAATTCAAGACCTTTATGTTCACCAAGAACTCATGAAACCAATGATCCATATATAAATGAAAATGATCGCAGGCTACAAACCAGCATGATAAGCACTTTGGGAAAAACATATGAGCAACCCGGGGTTTGGTTTGAGAATGTGGTACCTGCTGGAAAGTGGAAATTCTCTTGAAGTCATCTTGCCTTTTTTTCTGCTTCTTCTATAAAAACGCATGAGTGGAAGCAGGTCGATTTCTTGTTATAATACGCTAAACAACAGAAACAAATAAACACCACCACGGAGCAGAGAAAAAGCAGAGAATTGAATGCACGTTTTCAGTCCTGAATTTTTAAAGTTTATTTGAAGTTTTAAGTTGTAACCAAGGGATCTGTCATAACACCGTGTACTTTAACTTTTACCTATTGCAGATGTTATATTCTCTCAGGATGTGAATTCTAGAATGAGAATCTTGGGTCTTTCCTGATCTTTCGAAATAGTAATTTCCAGATATAATATCACACTTTAAATTTAAATTTCTTTGCATGGTTTAGCCTAGGTACACTTATCATTTGTGTATGTGTTTATGTGTATTTGTGTGTGTGTGTGTTTGTGTATGTGTGAGTGTGAATATTGAGAGGAGAGATGGAATGAGGTGTGGTGATTCTGTAAAAAGTTAGTAGGTAGGATTTATTATGTGGCTCCCAATGTGGTTCAGTCTGACATTTAGTATTGCAACAAATATTTATTGTCTCTCATGTTTAGGAATAGTTTCTGAGGCTACAAAGCTGATTAAACCCTGGTCCCTCAAGGTGCTGGCATTGGAGTTGGATCTTTTCCACTGTTGTATGTGGAGTGCAGAACTTGAAAATCGAACACTATGATACACATTTAGTCTTTATTTGGTACCCAAACAATGAGATAATCCTAGTTTAATTTTTTTTTCAGAACTTTCATTTGAAAGTGCTTTTTCCATAGAACATTCCTGTGTACAGTGATTTTAGTTTTACGAGGAGCGGGGATTTTTCTTATGCAGATTTTCTTTATAAATTCGGAGTCACTGATGAAGTGGCAAGGGTGGGGGTTTAATGGGTGGCAGCAAGGTATACACAACATCTTTGGAAGTTGCCAAAATCAACATGAACAAGATGTTCGCTGTCATAGCTTTTAGAATTTGGATCCATAAAAGTATTGTGGTTATGTCTAGGCATTGGTTTTTATATTACTATAATATTGAGGATTGCGCCATTGGCAAAAGAAATTATTATACCATTCATTTGGCAAGATAAAACAAACTAAGTCTGGTTCTACTTCATTCTGCAGCAGTAGATTTGTCTATGGGTCTGGGGTGGATTAACTCAGCTGGTGGGAGTCTGGGGCCAGTGAGACCTACTTACAGCTCTTGTTCCCCATTAGACACCAATGACCTTTATATAAAGCAAAAAATACCTTCATACAAAAAACCTTTGCCAATGGATGCCAGATAATGCCAGCCACCATAGCTAAATCCTATGATCATTGGAAGACATGGGGAGACTATGGCGATTTGGTTTCTTCAGTCACTCAATGGAATAATTCAACATAATTTATACAGTGACTATATCACAAAGGTTTTGTGAAGTGAACCTTGGGAACATAGCAGTGTAATAGCTACCAAAATGGAGCCCAGGTCCTCTGGTAACTTCCATCAGGAAGGTGAGCAAGTATATTTCTGGGTCTTATCTCTCCCTTGATTTTCCTGGGATAAGCTGCCCTCATGCTCAGAATGCCAGAACTAGTTCACTTTCAGTTGGGTATGGGGCTACTTAGTATTTAGCTCTCCCCTCCCAGGTGTCTTGTGTGAACTAGATCCCTTTATAAGGAGGTCTACCCAAGAAGCAGGCCTCTAATGTCTGCTTTTCCAAACATTACCCAGGATTGTGGACATGCCCTCAGGCATTATTTTTCTTATAATCTCAGTTTTTGCAGTTGTCTTGGGCTGAGAAATTGACATTACTCAGCCACAACCAGCGTCTTGCAAAGATCTTCTATAAAACACATAATCAAGCAACATTTTAAAGATAACACATGTTTGTTTGGTCATTCTTGTTCAGGGAAAATCTGATTTTCCCAGGAAGATAGGAAGCAGCAGGATGGTGGCGGCACCGGACTGAGGTCGGTGGGAAGTTCTCATAGATGTCTGCAAAAGGATGCAGGCAGTGGTGAGCACTGGAGAAGGAGAAAGCAGACAGCTATGTTGGTATGGCATGTGCTCCCAGGCAAGGCGGTTCTACAGGCCCTGGCTGGGTGCCCTGGAGAAAGAGAATGGAAGGTGACTCATGGCAATGGAATATGCAGCCACTTGGCATAGGTCAGACTTTGTAGAGGCTATAGCCGATGAGGGATTCTTTTCAGCCAGACCTCACTACAATGGGCTGATACAATACCTTCCTTGTTTTTCCAAACAAAATCAGATACTGGCCCAAAACTTTTCAGTATGATTTACTTCACCATCTACATGCACGCTGCTTCATTTCTGAGACTGAGAAGACTGAGAACTGTCCAGACACCTGCTTTTCCATACACTGTGTACCTAGCATTCCCAGGTCTCACGTGGTTATGCTCATTCCGAAGCTGAGTCTTTTAGTGTCTCCTGGATGGAAGGCACTCTGAAGTGAAGGCTGTGCCATCACACACACTCACACACACACACACACACACACACACACACACACACACACCCCAGATACCTTGAGCAGTTACTTTATGAATAAGTGACTTCTTCACCGTGACCCAGATAGGAGATTTGGGAAAGCGCATCACCCCTTCCAAGTGGTGCCCTTAGACCGTGACACTGGGGAGTGGGAAGTGCTGCATCTGCAGTTAATCTTCTCTAGGTGGGAGCCGCTGGTAGTGCGGGGACCACTCACAGTCCGTATGTGTCCACATGGAGGTCAGTCCACCGACCTCATTGACTAAGTACCTGCTGGGCACGAGCAGGTGTGGAACATGACAGGTGCATAGGTGTGGGGCCTGAGCCTGGCTGCAGATTGATCAGTCTGGAAAAAAAGACAAATAAAACAACAGGGCAGGTGATGAAAGACGGATGGATAGGTGGGGACAGCAGTCATCAGAGAAGACCCAAGAGGGGAAACTGTGTCTGGGCTGGTGAGATATGGTTTGAGAGGAGGGTCCTGTCTTCCCATAGGGGACACAATGGGACATGGCAGGGGCTCTGATTCTCACCTGAAGTTCCCACAAATACTGGGGTTTTCCAGGGTGAGGGCTCACCTGACACTTCCTTCCCTTAGTGGTGGGAAAAAAGGCTTTAAGAACAAACCTGCTCCTGGAGCTGAAGCCTTGCCTCTGTGTTCCCAGGGTCCTCAGGGACCTCAGATGCTGGAGTCACTCTGCTCAGCTCACCCTGAATTGCCACTCTTAATGTCCTCAGGGTTTTCTTTTTTTTTGTTTTTTGTGGACCATTTAAATGACAAAAGGGAATTTCATGGAGAGGGAGTGGGACGAATATTTTTAGAATGAATGACATTTTAAAAAATAGGACAACTACTGCAAACTTTTGAAACTTGACAGAGCAGACATTTTCCATCCCTGTTGTGAAACTTCTCCCAAACTTCTGGACCTTTAAATACCACAGATAAGCTTCAGTTTCTGGCCAGCGGGGACAGGGGCATCTGCTGAGATCTGGGGAAGCTCAATGTGACACCTGAGCAGGGGCTGCCCATGGGGCCCTGTTTTCAGCCTGGATTCCCTGCTTGTATCCCAGGCACTGGTGGCTCACCCACTGTTTGCAGGATTTGGCTTCACACACCTTGCTTGAAATTCCAGCCCCACTTGTTTACTGGCCGTGCGACCACATGCAAGTGAGCTCATCTCCCTGGACCAGTGGTTCTATTTGTAAAATCAGGTAGAATTTGTAAAATTACATCAAACTCACCGAGGTGTTGGGTGTTTTGTTGCAGGGGATTGAGAGCAAGAGCAGAGTGAGATGCAGACACATGGAGAAGAATTTGCAGTCTAATGAGAAGGCAGGTGCTCCAAACCATGATTCCCATGTCGGGTGAGAAGTGTGATCATGTGTTTCAGGTGCGTCCACAGAGCGGAGTGGAGAGGAAGCTGAGTCCCTAGTGCGGTGGAGGCAGAAGGCATGGATACTGCTCCCTGAGGAGTGGTCACCCCTGTGGCCGAAGGTGACAGACACTGCCCAGCCAGCCCCCTAATGGGCATGGAAGGACGATGGACAGAGACGGTCCCATCCACAGTCTAGAAGCTGGGCACAGCCCATGTCCCATAAGGTGGGATGACTGCACAGCTGAGGATGTGGCTTGCTTGCAGAGTGGAGCTGGTTGAGGAGCATGGGCTGGAAGGATGGGCCAAAGTATGACACTGGACAGGACAGACTCTTCTCCTGACCAATTTTTCTAAAGTAGCACAAAGTCTTTCTTTCCCACCAGTCACTCTCTGGATCATTCCTCTGGTTTCTTTTCTTCCAAGCACTTCTCACTATCTGAAATTATATTGTCTTCTTTTAAATGGAATTACAAATTTGAACACTTCTCAATGACTGCATCTCTGTGTTACACATATAGTCGGGCCAAAATGGACACAATCAATATTGGGTCAATGGGTGAATAACGAGCAGTGGATTCTGAGCTTCTGAAGACGAAATGCTTGCAGCCCGAATCAGAGACTCAGTCTAAAAGATGACTCAGCCACAGGGTCAGCAACCCTGAGTCTCAAAGAAGAGTTGCTCCTCTTCTCCTTTACTGTAAAGCCACCTGGTACTGGGAAACTGGAAATGTTTTGGAGAATGTTTTGGAGAATGAGGGAATGAATGTCTGCACCTCTTCTGGTTGCTGTAACAAAAGGCAAAAGGGAGCAGTAGTCAACTCAGAGAAGCTCCAAGAGGAAGGGAGGGTATATAGACTGTCTGATTCTGCCATGACCTCAGAAGACTTCTCCTTGTGGAGGCAGGATAGCTGTCTGCTTTGAGCTTCTGTTGTCCTCTGTGGCTTGACACTCCCCTGTTACTCTGCCCGACTGTAAAATTCCACAATGTTAATGTGGCATCGTAGGAGGCATCCTCATTACATTCAGATTTACACTGATTTGTAGTAGCTGACACTATCACCTTTTATGTTTCCTTTGAGAGGGGTTTCATGAACTCAAGCAGCTACTAATGCTTCCTTGCTCCTTCTAAGTTCCCACATAGGGATGGGATCAGGGAGGAGGCATTCGGCATCTTTGCTGCTATTAGAAAGTAGACTGCACCTACTCTTACTGAGAGCACTGGATTTAGATTATACCTGCCTTGCTAACAACCATATTCCTACATCACCTGCTAACTGAGTCTTAAGTTCTTCCACTGAGTTGGGTTGTGTGTCCATAGATGCCTTTTCTGTGACTTCTAAAGATACTGGAAAGACAACTAGTGGAGCCTAATGTTGACTCCACCTTAGATTTTACCTGGTCCAATATCTGAAATCTCGTGGATTAGTCCCAGCAGGACATAATTTAATGAAGAAATGATATTCAGACCAGGAGGAGGATGAAGAGAGTCAACAGGATGTGTCCCCAGGGACTACCTACCAGGGGAAGCCAGCAAGCCTGAAGGGTCAAGCCTGGAACCAGTAGTACTCCTGGGCGCTGGAGTGAGCTGAAGCCCTAGAGATCAGGCTATCGAGCAGGGGCTGGGGCTGAAATAACATCACTCAAGTCAGAACTAGGATGGGGTGAAGATGGGGATCCAATAGAAGGTAGATAATACACCCCCTCTATCTCTCTTCTTGCCCTTTGCTTTTCTGCCGGTGTTTCCCACTGACCAAATAAAACGGAAGCTCAATGGCACAGAGCAGACAGAAGGACAGAAGACTAGAGGGTGTTTGGAAAACTGATAATAACTAGCATAGATCATTAGCAAGCATAAATCTACCCAGAAAGTCCTTGGACAGGATCTGGCAGTGAGTTCCTTTATAAAGATCCCAAATATCTAAATAAATATATTTAATCAAGAAGCAATCATCAAGTGTATTTGCTCTGTTGTTAAGCTTTATATTTAGTGCCGGTGGATTTTATTTGGGGTTTTCTTTAAGTGAGGTTCTTCCCTACAGAGCCCCGCCTGGATAGTTTACAAATATGATGATGTCTTCTGGGTGCTTCAGAGGGTCTAACCCAGCTCTGAAGATTTCTCTGATGTCTTTGTGTACCCAGCTTTGACTAGATCAGAGCTGAGTTTTACTGGCCTTGTTTGCACTCAGTTGGACTAGTCTCTGGTGTCCTACAGAGACTGAAAGAAACAGAATCTCAGGTCTCCAACTAGGGAGCTGGGAGCAAATTCTATGAACTAAAATTGGGGGAGAGAGAAGATGAGAAAGTTCTGGCTACGAAGTTATAAACCCAGTGATAGCCTGGGTGGACCTGCTTGACTGACTCCAGGGGACTGATGTAAAATGTTGAAGATTCCTGCTCCCATGCCATACAAATGTGCTTTGGGTTTCTGTCATTTCATGGTAAATACTTCTGCTATAATTCCTGTGTATTTTGTACAAACTACCTGGCATCTTCAATGACTGTGCAGGAGTTTCTCCAGTAATTAGTGAGAACTAATTAGTGAGGACACAATGGGGATTTACAGATGCCACAAACTAGCGTTTTCTACTTGTCATCATGGAAGATGAGTAGCATTTCATGGGTGCTCACCATAAACTAGTCATTGCTTTAAGTCACTGACATTACTAAGGAATTTTGTTTTCACAAACTGAAGGAGGTAGATGCTTCTTTCATCCCTGTTTTCTGGGAATGGAAGCTATGAGGCCACGGGACCTGCTCGTGGTTACAGGGTGAGTGGCCACGCTAGAACGGAGATCTCTGTGTTCTACTGGCTCAGCCCCTGTTCTGGATCAGGGATCCTTCATGGCCTCTCTCTTTTGTGGCCTCATCACTGTAATCATGAACTGTGGTTTGTTGTCTGAGGACATTCCAATGCAGAGACACAGTGTGGCTCTCTGCTCCAAAACACAATAGGGGGCAGGCCCTGGTGGAGCGGGCCCTGGTGGAGCAAGTTCTGGTGGTGGAGCCATGGTTAGGTCAATCGCCTTTGAAGGATGTAAGCCACATACCCCTGGGTTCAAGTCCTAGGCTCAGAGGGAGCAACCAGTGTGAACAACTAAAATGAAAAATATCTCTTCCTCCTGTCTCTTCCTGCCTGTCTGCCTACCTAAGTGCCTTCATTCCTGCCTGCACCTTTCCTTTACAAAATAAAAAATGGAAAGTTCTCGAGTTACCTGTGGCTGATTATTCTCTGTGCCACGCTAACCTCTGTGCGTGCATAAGGCTGCTCTTGATTGCCTCTCCCTGGCCCCATCCCTGGACATTATCATATAGTGCACACATGACATTTCTCCCAGCCCGAGTCAACGTTACTCAGGATTCTTACTTCCCAAGAGCCTCTCCATGACTTCTCAGGATTTTTATTTAGGTGTTATTCGAGTTTTTGGAAAACATAAGTCATCATTAGAATTTTTTTTTCTTATAGGGCATTCATGTAGAGTACTGCAGAATCACACAATTGTTATTTCAAAAATTTACTTTGGTTTATAACATCATGTAATTTTCAGGTGTACAGCTTTATAAATCCACGTCTGTGCATCCTCCATTCGGTTTGCCACCGAAAGTTTCATTTCCCTCCTTCGCCATGCAGTTGACCCCTTTTATCCATTTCCCTACCGTCCAAGACTCCATGATCACTACTTCCATTCTGTAACTGGAGAAACAGAGACTCAGGCTCCGATTGTATGACGAGAAAGATGGTGGGTGTGCAAGATCAGGTGCGTACTGTGCTCCTCCTCCAATTAGCTGTGTGTCTTTGGGGGTGTCCTTTCTCTCTTTGGGTCTCTGGCTTACCACTTATAACCCATGAGGTTGAAGTTAATGTTTAAGTTCTTCTCCAACTCTAACATTTTCTGACTTACTAAGATAAAAGCAATTTGCTTTTTAATTGATGTGTTTTATAGAGGATCTGGATCAAAAAGAAATTTGAGGTGGCTTATAGGATTAAAATGCACTTAAATCAGGGTGGTTAAAAATAACCACAGAATTGGAAATAATAAAAAGCCATGCAAAAGAGAGACTTCAGGCCCCAAGACTGAGTGAGTCAACCGTGGCCAGTATTATGTCTGGAGTCCCAGAATCCCAGAATATTGCTGCTGAAATTAACCCGAGAAACCATGGTCTTACATAGATGTCATCTTAAGTTTCTCCTCTGGAGTATTCTACGAATAAGGGTGTGTTCTTTCTAAATGAAGCCGACTTGGAAATAGAGTTCTCTGACCCAAAGGATCAGTGATTTCCAGAGATCCTGGCTGATGCAGCATGAAAAGATTTACAAGCTCAGTCAAGAGTGGACCTCAGATCTTTGGATTCTTTGCCCAGAGCTTTGTCCATGGAAAATGCCACCTTTTCTAATAACCATGACTTTTCTCCAGATGATACGCAAGCTGGAATTTGTGATTTACAGTTTTTCCATAAATAGACACTTTCTGATTCTCTTCATCTCCTGAAGGATAGGCAGGAGAGGACCTATTCTTCCCATAATCTGTCTGAATGAACAGGATCATGAATGGCGAGTGTTTTGCTTGAGAGCACACCACTGTCAATGGAGAGCTGGACATGGAAACTGGGTGTTAGTAGGAGTCATCACTGTACCACTGGGCTCCTGGGGGCTGCAGCGTTTGATGTTGAGGCACTGAGTCATTTCTCAGGAAGTAAATTCAGAGCATCTTGTCCAAGACAGACCAAGCCCCTTGTGGGCAAACAACTGCCAGAGAAGGAAGGAGAGCGATGGTGGGTTCCCCAGCCTGGAGCCATGGCCCAGATGCCAAGGCTGGAGTTGAAATTCTGTCCTCTCTGACTTTATTTCTTAGCTCTGTAAATATAGAAAACATCATGCTATGTTCTGCACACGTCTTTGAGATTGAGACTGATGATTCTGTGGGAATGCCAGCAGGTTAAGTCTCCTTGAACACTGCAGGAGCTTTTCATCAATTCAGCTGTGGGGCCTCTTTAACTGGGTCGCATTGCTACTGAACATGTCATCCATCAATCAGTTAGTATTTCTTGAGACAACAGTATGAGAATTCAATGAGATCGCCCAAGGGACAAGTTAGGAAGGCAGCATAGTGCACAGAAAAGATGGACTTTAGAGACATTTAGAATTTGTTTGGAAGACTGGTTCTATTAATTATGAACTGTAAAAACCTGACCAAATCAGCCAACTTCACTAAAACTCAGTTTATCCATGTTTAACATGGGAACCTGATGGCTTAGGCATTAAGCTGGTGCCTGGAGCGTAGGCCAAATAAAGCCTTATGAACTGGGTTGGTAACCTGGGACTGGAGGGAACAACCAAAATGAACAAATGAATAAAAATGCTTCTCCCTCTTCTCTTTTCCTTCCTGCCTATCACCATCCCTCACTCCTGCCTTCTTCCTTCCTCTGAAAAAAATTAAGACCTCTTTAAAAAAAAGCAAGAAAATTGCCAACCTAATTTAGCCTTTAAAAATACATATTTCCTATTAATTTCCTTTGTCCAACATTTAAAATTATAAAGTGGTAAGTCATTTATTGTTTTCAATTGATTATTCCTATGCACTTGGCATTGTACAAGATGAAAGGTGGGATAGGAAACAGGAAACCACGACCCCCGTGCTCCTTAGACAAGATGATAGAACAAATAAGAACAGATGTCAAAAAGGGAGACGACTGAAGGTTTGGGCCTTCGCAGTAATCAGGAAGGATGGGATGGAGCTTGTTGAGTGAATGAGAACCTTCAATAATGAGGGAGACTAAGATTCCAGGTGAGAAGGACAGTTGAGACACACCCTGGCATAAAGGCTAGTCTGACAGAGTGGACAGGAAAGAAAGATAAATGAAGATATACAATGCTCATGGGTGAAGCAGAAAGAGGTGTCTGTACAGACACATGAGTAAACTGAAACTTTTTAGACTCTCTGGCACAGAACACTTTAAGCTTTTTCATAGAAGAGTGATAGGTCTGGGGCCATGAGCGACCTATGTATAGGAGTTAATCCACACGTGTTTGAGGAGAGTCAGTCTGCAGTGGTGTGTGGTGGTGACAGCCTGTGAACATAGCCCCTCTCATCAGCCCCTGGATGCATTCATGAAGCCAAACTGAATTGGTTTCCACATTGATTCAGACTCTTTGCCAGTGACTCCATTGATTTCACTTAGATTTTTAATTTTTTATTTTTAAATATGAGACGTGTACATGCTTGTTGATAAAGTGCTAACACCACAGAATGTTTCTACTCATGTTTTCCTCTTAGTCTTGTGTTTCCTTACAGACCATTTTTGTGGATCTGAAACTACACCTATAACATCCACTAAAATACATGCATATAACTTGTTTCATCAATTTTACTGAAGTATAATTGCCATAATAAAAATGCATACATTTAAAGTTTAGTGTGTGATGAATTTTTAAAAATCTGTGCACGTCTGCCCTATGTAGTTTTAAAAGATAGAAAAGAGATCTTACTTTATAAATTATGTAAACATGTTTAGGTATCCAGTAATGTTTCATGGGCACAATTTTTAATGACACCAATCCTTTTAATGATTGGATTGTTCCCTGGTCTGTATACCACAGATGAATGTTTAGATTCCCTTCATATTTCACAATTTAAATGGAATGATAAAGATCCTTTCCAATGTAACAGGTATTTCAATTGGCTGGATTCCTAGATAGAATTTTTTGGCTATAATCTCTATAACTTAAAAAATATCATTGTAAAAATTGTCCTTCAAGGAGATTATAACACTTCATGATTCCATAATATAAGAAAATGTCCTTCTCTCAAGAGTTTAATTTTTTAGAACATTTCACTCTATGTTTTACCAATTTGATAGGAAAAAAAAGGATAACATGATGTTTAAATTTGACTTTCACAAATCACTAGAGAAGATGAAAATTTTGTTTATGGTTCATTGCATTCTTCTGTGAACTAACTGTTCTTATATTTTATCTTTGCTCCCAGTTTTTCTTTTTTATTGATTTATAGCAGCTCTTTTTATATTAGGTTATCTTTCTCCCTACTAAGCATTCAAATTAATTTGCTAAAGGGTGTCCTAGAACAAAGTTACTCAGACTTGATTGTGCCTAGTTATCTTGAGGTTCTTGTTGAAATGGAGAATGTGGAATCAGTGAGTCAGGGAAAGGGCCCAGGAACCTGCATTTGTAACAAACTCCCAGGGTTGCCCAGGGCTGCTGGTCCACACACCATACTTTGAGTAGCAAGGCTTAGGGTTTATGAGCTTTGTTTGGCAAGATTTCATCATGTTTAAAGAACAACATGCCATACATTTTTCTTTTGTTAAGTAAAAGCTCTAGGAATGAGCTGATGAAAGCGATTGGTGTGAAGATAGAAGCCAAACTGTAAGTGTTGTGATGATGCGAGTCAAATCATGTTCTTTCTCGGGAGCAGATTGGGGCTGATGTGCCAGGAGGATGGCCTTTGAGTTTTGAGTTCAAGTTCTAATTCTTGAGATCACTTAGACTTTTGGCTTCCACCTTGATAATAAAAAAAGACGGCAATCTCGGCTCTGATGATAACACAGCATTGTTTGAATCATCGCTGTGCTTTGTGACGTCACACGCTGAGCCACATCAGGTATCATGCTTCTACTGAGAAGCATCCAGGAGTCTGAGCAGCAGGCCTGGGGATCATGGGCGTCCTTCTGGCCAGTGTCTGTGGTCAGGCAGACTGCTTGGCAAACTGTTTATCATGCCCCCCAATTTTTACTTAGACAAACTCTCTGCCTCAGAATTTGTATCGTTGTAGGTAGCTCTGAATCACTTTGGACTTCAGTGTTATAGCAGGGAACCACTTCAGAATTCCCTGAATGTTCATCTGTGGTGTCAGGTATTGAGCTCTGTGCATGATTCCAAAGTTGGGTCGCCCACTGTATGCCACTTGTCTGGATAACATGCACATGTGCTCGAGCTGGATAACATGCACATGTGCTCGAGCACACACACACACACACACACACGTGCACAACCCAAGCCAAAGTATGACTTGTATATTGCTGCGGTTATTATAACATAAGTAGAATTGAGAGTATATGTGAGTCCCATCAGCTGCTTATGACGGACAGTGGCCAACTTCATTAAAAGCATTTCCCTAACTAGAAAATGTTCTTCAGCTGTTTTTGCAGTTAGGTAATTAAGTTTTAACCAGTGAATTGTAAGTTAAAGTTGTGTGTCTCATTGTGAACTGAGATCTTTAAGAAGTAGATTTGCCTTTTCCACTTTCAGATCCCGTCAACTGGCAAGACACAGGAATCCACAGCCTCACAAAGACTGAGCTTATGATAGAAAGACCTGGGTCCCTGCATCCCCATGTGGAAAGTTGCAGCCATCTACACACCAGTTTTGAACTTATATGTGAGCAAGTTTTTTTATGCATATTGTGTTTGACAATAATATTTTGAGAAATGTTCATTATAGTAATTCGAGTTTTCTTAACAAATTCATTCTAATTTGTATGGACTATGGGAGCACTTTTCAACTGATATATGGTATAAACATTCCAGTTCCCTGATTAAGTTTTAAGTAATTATGTAGGACAGTGACGTAGGAAAGGAATGTGATAACCCAATGACCGTGTTGGAGAGTCTCTGAGTGGCTGTGGTTCTTTGAATATATGGGGAAACTTCTGTTTGTCCTCTTTCCAAGCTTCATTAACTTTATTTATTTTATCTTTTTTGAAAGAAAGATGCAGGTAGGAATGAGAGCAAGTAGGCAGACAAACATGAAGAGAGATTAGGAAGAAGCATTTTCTTTTTTTTATTTTTATTTTGGTTGCCCATGTTACTTTTTCCCCTGAGCCCCAGCACACAAAACTGAGTCTGTGGGATGTAGGTGGACTGCAGTAGACTGGAGGTGGTAGACCTAACTGCCATTCCACTGGGGTATGTCTTCATTAACCTTTTTATTAATAATTGTTTTGAACCTTAGACATTAGGCCAGGAGAAATAGTGAAATGCTCCATGTGACTAACCCCCACCCCCTTCCCCTTAATTCCTTTCTTTCTGCTCAGGCCTGGAACAAGATGGCTATTTTTTGGAGAGTGAAAACTGAGTGGAAGTCATGTAATGTTTCTGTTTGGTGTTTTTGGCAGTGAGGATGAAAATTCTAGACTGAAATGATATTATATGAAGTCTGGACCAATTGCCTTGTTAAAGCAGAATAGATTTCCTCTCTTTTTGCTGCCTGGATCAATTCTTGGAGGAGTGAGTCAGAGAATTTGGTCTCTCCGTCGGAGAAACATATTGTGTCAACAACACGAGATAGTGTAGTCTGATTGGCCTCTCCAGGTCTTTCTGACACACTGCTCCTATGAACCATAGGCTGGCTTTTGCAAAATAAACAGCCCTCACCAAGGTTTGTTGAGAAGGGTTCCAGATTCCATTGACCAAAAATGGAATGTTTCATATTCTCTACAGTAAAGAAATAATAATTAAAAAAAAAAAAAACATGGATTTTTGGGTCCCACCTGTTAAATTATTTGTCCTTCTAATAGAAATAGGAATGAAAGGCGTCTGTTCAACATCATTTTGGACCCATTTTCTGTGGCGGGAAACCAAGGTAAACACATTTTTTCTTGATGTAATTGTTGATATTAGTTCAGCTCATATGATGCAGGCATAGCTGTGTGAACCATTTTATTTGGACCGTCCTCGCTGGAGTTGGACACACTAGTGAGAAAGCCTGGGGCCCAAGGAGTCATCAGTCTGGGGGCCTGCATCTGTTAGGGAGCACTCCGTCCAGGCATGGCTGCTAGAGAGGCACCCCTGGGGGTGCTGGCCTTGGTTCTCATTTCTTCACATGCGTGTTTGGGGACCATTTGCCTCAATCTCCCCACTTGGGTTAATTCTATTTCTTCCAGACTTTTATGAGAGAATTCTCATTTCCTTTCATAACTCACCTAGCTGCTTGTATGTGATTCTATTGTCAATATTCAATTTTTTTTCTTCTACATCTCCCTTCTTCTCTTTGGCTATTCTTCCCTCTTCTCTGGCTCTCAGCCTCACCTCCTTTAACCTATGTTCGTAACCCGGTGTACTATCTTTCCTAGTTTTCTCCATGCCTATGTATGTATGTCCAAACACACTTGCACACATGTATGTTTTCACTTTTTTGTGTCAATTTTTAGCCTTCCTTTTTTTTTAATGCATCTGGCTTAACAAGAGCTCCCAGGGGAGCACATAGGGTTCTGTCCTCAGATTAGTCTTTGCAAACACTTTTAACTTGAGAAAGTTGATTTCTTCATTTCTTTGCTCCACATTTTATCGCTTGAGTAGTTCTGTGCAGGTCCTGTGCAAGACATTGCCGAGCGAGACGCTTTGGATACAGACCCCACTCTCAGGGAGCTCATGAGTGTGTGCTGAGTGCTAAAGACCAGAACTCTGGAAACCGAGACCAATCTGGAGGAGTCAGTCCCTGGGAATACCACGGGGCTCTTTGCTTCTCTGGAAGAACATTTCTGCTTTGGGATGGTTGGAATTCCACCTATCTACCCCAGTTCCAGGGTAGAATGAACTCTGGCATGTAGTCAGGAGAGGGAGCAGAAGTAATGGGATCATGTTAAGCAAAATAAATAAAAGGGAAAGAGAAATGCAGGATGATGTCAGTAATATGTGTGGTATGATGACATGAAACAAAGGAACTTACCAATCCCAACAAACATACTGGGACACAGGACTGTGATTACGGGGTGGGGAGTAGGGAGAGGGGAAGGGAAAGGAAGAGGGGAAAAGGTGGTGGTAAAGGTACCTGGAAATTTGGTGGTAGGTGTGGTGTGATATGGACTGAGTAGCGGTTTCAATATCCTAAAAGAAAGAGAACATTGTGAAGTAAAGAACTGACAAAACAATTCTGTAGAAGAATGCTTCATAATCATCAAAGATGCTCCTGTTATTCTCAAGGTGGGAATGGCTGCCGGATGTAATTTATCCACTGCACATCCCACCCCACCCACACTCACCAGTAAAAAATGTCTGGACAGTAAGTGTCAAATTACTAGAGTAATTCTATCTGAAGGGTAATTAAAGGTGATTAAAGGTGATTTTAATTTTCCTAAAAAGATAGAAATCGTGGGACTCTGTAGTGCGAGTGGGCAATGGCGGGGGTCTTCCTACTGGGTCAGGTGCCTGCTTGTGTGACTTGCTTGCAAGTCGGCATTTGTAAGTGCCAGCTGTGAGAATGTCTGCCCTGCATCTCTTAGGTTGGTGACCTGACCTCCTGACCAGGCTCAATGCACGGAGGGCAGAAACCACGTCTCCTTTTTCCTCTACTTTTCCTGCGTCCCAGAACGTTGTGCTGGTCACACAGTTGTTGGTTTAAGTGCCACGCTGCGGATCAGAGGGCTGAAAATGAAATCATGGATGAACATGTCCACGTGAAGCCTCAGTCTGAAGACTTCTTAATATGCTTTGCTTAATATCTAGCTTCTAATAACAAAAAATGCCTGCGTCTCTGCAGATTTTTTGGTTCCCAAACCTTTCCCCAGCACTCACTAGAGCCTCACAATGACCTTCAGGGGTGGGCGTGTTAGATAATATCACCTTCCACATTCGTGTGGACACCAATTTGTGCAGACACCCAGGCTTTCACCCTCCTGGCCGCAGAGCTGCTAACGGGAAGATCTAGGACTCCAGTCAGCTCTGCCAGCCGAGATCTGGTCAAGTGCAGCTCTCATGGTTGTGATTTGGGGCAGGCCCCTTAAATGGGAGGGAATCCCGCCTGTATCCTTGGGGCAGCTGGCCTTCACTGATGCCCACGTGGACAGACACGCAGGCTGAAGGACACTCACTGGTACGCCAGAGGGTCCTGGAAGGGACACTCATGTCACCAACCACCTGTTTGCAATCATGGTTTCAGACATGCTAGTAAAACCATCTGTTGGGTTAAACGTTGCCTGGCTCAGCTTTTTGCTTAAACCAGAGATTGCCTGTTGGGGAGGAAGATCTAAGGTGGGAACCGTCAGCTAAAGTTTCTGCAGTCAGTGGTTTTTCCCTTGTTTTCCTGTGGGCTCCTAAGGAAGGCCCCACCCTAAATGGATGTATGTGAATGTATTTGTTTTAGGAAACTTTGTCACCTGCTCTTTGATCCAAGAGATGGACCCATGGGTGGCCTTTGAGGAGGGGCAAGGAGCAGGAGGGCTCCAGGAAGGTGCTGAGGAGCTTCTGCTTTCTCTAGATCCTTGTATCCCGGCCAGAAGATTTTGAAGTCCCTCTCAATTCCTGACCCTCAGACATCACCTCGGGTCTCTGAAGCCACCCTGGGAGAAAGCAAAGTCGGATGAGGATGAGGCTTCCTTCTGTGGAGGGGCAAGGTGAAGGCAGACAGCAGAGAAATCCGGGCTAGGAATGTTTGGACAGAGGGAAGCTGGGCTGAGTGGCTGCTTTAGGAGAAGCATCCCCAGGCTGTTGATTTGGGGAGCAGGTCAGCCTCCCTAGCTGAGTGCTGGACCCCTGCAAGGCAGGGTGGGTGCAGAGACAGCAGGGTGGGTATGTGTGGTGCCCGGGTCTCAGTGACCCTTAGACCACTCTCACAGGTGGCTTTTCGAGTCCTTGCATGATAAACAAACATCCATTGGTGCTGAAGTTCAAAGTCACGGTTCCTATGTGTTCCTTAACATGACACAGGCGGGCCTTCACTGAAAACACCTTCTGCTCCTCGAGCTCCGTTCTCATGAAAACAAACAACCGTGCCCTTTGCCCAAGTCGGAAGAGGTGTCTGCAATCTCCCCATGTGCTTCCCCTGCACGCCACGGCTTCAATCAGGTCCTTCTGTCGGATGAGGACCTGCGCGGGCATCGAGTTCACCAGGGGCAGCGGGGCAGGGGCCGCGGGCTGTTGGTTCAACTGGCTTCCTGCCACGGCCCGGGGACGGGGGCGAGAGGTCAGGGCCCGTCAGCTCCGGGCGAAGCACAGAGACAACTGGGAGGTCTCTGCATCTTTGCTCAGGAAACTCTTTGAAATCCAGGCTTTGAATTCTTTTCTCCTTCCCCTTCGTGTCACAGCTTCGTGTCAGAGCTCCGAAGAAAGCTGTGGAGACTGAGGAAAAAGCTGTGACCTGGCGCCTAAGTCTCTGCATGCGAAACTAGACACATGTGACGTTGTATAAGCCCCGAGTTGCCCCGTGTCAGTTTCTTCAATAGTGAAATGCATGTGAGTCATGTCGGTGGTCACCTTACAGGACTCTGCTCGGGACTCAATGCACTGATACAGATAAAGTACTTGGGCTGGTATCTGATTTGCCTCCCCAACAGGCAATCTCTGGTTTAAGCAAAACACTGAGACAGGCAACGTTTAACCCAACAGATGGTTTTATTAACAGTGGGATGTCTGAAACCATGATTGTAAACAGGTGGTTGGTGACATGACTGTCCCTTCCACGACCCTCTGGCGTACCAGTGAGTGTCCTTCAGCCTGCGTGTCTTTCCACGTGGACGTCAGTGAAGGCCAGCTGCCCCAAGGACACAGGCGGGGTTCCCTCCAATTTAAGGAGTCTGCCGCAAATCACAGAGGAGACTCTCAGTTTAATAATAGGCCTACTATTTTAAGAGAAATTTTAGGTACTCAGAAACATTGAGGGGACAGCAGAGATTTCCCATATCCCTCTGTCCCAACCCATGTCTAACCTCTCCAATGTTGACACCCTGCACCATGGTGGACCCTTGGTGACAACTGATGAATCTCCATTGACAGGTTATTATCACCCCAAATCCATAGCGTTCTTTGTGGTTCACCATTGGTGGTGCTTGTGGATGGATTTGGACAAATGTGGTGACATGTTTCCACTACCATAGCATCATGTGGTAAAATAGTTATCCTGACCGTCAAATTCTCTCTCTCTTCCTCTACCCCTCCTGACTCCTAATACCTGGAAACCACTGATGCTTTTACTGCCTCTCTAATTTTCTTTTCTGACATGTCCTAGAGTTGGAATCATACAGCGTCACCTCTTCATATTGACTTATTTGACTTCGTGATGTGTTTTTAAGTTCCCTCCATGTTTTTTGAAAGCTCATTGCTTTTTATTGCTGAATAACATTCCATTTTTGGATGGAGCACAGTGTTTCTATCCATTCACCTACTGAAGGGCGTCTTGGTTGCTTCCACAAAGCACAAAGTTACCAATATTGTGTGTGTGCTTTTGTATAGCAGGTGTATTTCATATTACTATACAGAATAGTATTTCCTATACTATACAGAATTTACCTCTGCCATCAGATTGCCCAATATATATCTGGATTAACACTGGGTTTTCAGCTCCTGGTTCTTCCACAAATATCCCAGGTGCATTTCTATGCCCAGGCTGGTGGCGATGTACATTTCTAGGATTCCCAGAAGATGACCTATTCTTTCATACAATGGATACCCTGCAGTCACATCACACTCCTCTGCATTTGTTGGTGCTCTTAATATCAATGAATTTCAAAGCTCAGGAAAAGTGTGTCCTTACATATTTCCAAGGCTGTTTATGCTTTCCCCTCCCTGTGGCAGACAAGCCCATCAGTGCATGACTGCTACATAATGGTGCAGAGAGCCCCCCAGAGTTTCTAAAACAGAAAAGCAACTGAAAATGTGGTCAAATGTCTAAAGATATAAACTAGGCAAAACAGAGAAAATAAATTTTGGAAAAAAGAAAGGCAAAGTTTCTGAGAGAGTGAATAGAATTGCCAGAAATTCAGACACAATTGTAACAGTTCTCTTGATTAAACATGTTTAAAGAATGTGCACTGGAGATTGCAAACATTTCATTTTATGTTTTATAAATTTTTATGGAAGTATCAGTGCATTATAGAAGTTTCACATGTACATCATTTTGAATCGACACCTGTAGATACTCTATTAAACTCACCAATAAAAGTCCAATTCCATCCTTCACCATAGAGTTGGCTGCATTTACCCATATTTTAAACTATTTGGCTGATAAAATCATTTGAAATGGAAGCTAAATTTAGAAACTGTGCAAATAATGCTAAAACAAAAAAAGAATAAATGCCTGAGAATCATTTAGAAAATCAAGGAAAAAATTAACACAACCTTATTACTATAAAGCAATAATTTCATGAAATATATAATAGTGCAATAAAAAGCCAAAATTTTGGAAAATTACCCAATATTACCTGCCAAAATTTCCAAGAAGAGAAAAAATGTTAGGAAGAATTTTCACTTTCTACTAATATTTCTTTTCTGTTAAATGGTCAGTTACTCAATGGAATAACACTGACAATAGACCCAAGTGTCAGTTTTTGGGAAAATAGTGGTGATTTCTTCACATATGTGAGGAGAGGAACCTTACTCAGTGGACTCCCATCAACTTTCTCTGTCACTTGCTTTGACCTTGACACTGTCTTTTCTCCTTTAATGCTTCTATCTGACAGTTAAGATAGAAGATAATAAACTTAATTTTTAAAAGAAATTATACATTCACAGAAATAGGGGAAAGTACACATTTCCCATATTCCCTGACCCCACCCCTGCCTAACCTCCTCCTGTATTAATACCCTGCATCACAGTGGAACTTTGGTTACAACTGATGAACCTGCACTGACAAGTTATTATCACCCAAAGTCCATCGTATATATTAGGATTCACTCTTGGTGGTGCTTGTTGTATGGATTTGGGCAAATATAGTGACATGTTTCCACCATCGTAGCATCATGATGGACCACATGTTCTACAGAGACCTAATTTATGCCTCTTCTGAGTTCAAACACTACCAAGCACCTTCAGTCTCCCAAACATTGACCCAAGGCATAACTTTGTCATGGTCTCTTCTTTCATCTCTACTAGAAGGATCATTTAATGATGAAGTTATTCATGTTCAAATCACCTAAGGGGACACTCAGAATTCTGGGCAAGGTCACAGAGGAGCTTCTGATGCTGAGCAAAAGAAGTGATTCTATAGTTAAAATACTGAAAATCACAAGCTCTATCCCTAAAACAAACCTATAGTTTCTAGCGCACCATCCGGAGTCATCAATGTTGAATTTCTTCTTGCTCTTCCATGCCCAACATTCAGACAGTCATTTTCTAATTTTTTACCTTATACAACTGTCTTTAAAGTTCATTGTAGTCATTAATAAAATAATAACAGCAATTAATCACTGTGTGCTATGTCTATCAGTACCTCTCTTTTTTAGGTAACGTTGAATTTTTTGTTCAAGTCTATTATCATTTCCATTTTGATGCTTTGACTTAGAAAGTATTATATGTTTTCCATGACCGGATCTACTTTATCACTCTTAACGTATGCTAAACATAATGGGCACATACATGTTATCACTTTTAATTTATCTTTTTCTTCTTCTCTATGGCCGTATCTAGTAACATTCACCTATCATTTTAAGTTGCCTGCTTGTGCCTGAGAAGAAGAGAAAGGGGGATTTGGAGTGATTGGGAAATATGACAGTAAGGTGCTCATTTTTGCAAAGAAGTTATTGTCCTTGCTTCCTCTGGATCAAATATAGAGTTTCTGTTGACCAATTATATTCATTTATGTTACAATATACTTCTAAGTGAGTAAAGATCTCTATTCCTATTGAACAGAGGAGAAAACAGAGTTCTATAGCATTAAATGAATACATAAAGGTCTTGCCTAGATATCTGTATCCATAGGCATGAACACATATTGGATAAATTGTCCTAAATCACCCTTTCCCAAAGAAGTCCTTCCTTATGTGATTTATCCTGAAGGGCAGCCTCTAGTCTGAAGCAACATGATAGTAGATGGCAGCCTTCCAAGGAGGTGCTGATTTCCCTAGGTCTCAAGTTTCTTACTTGTGTGAATGTTAAAGCACGTGGAGCAAGATATTGCGACATGGGGACATTACCGCTCACTGGTAACTTGCCTGGGAAAAGGTCTCCCCCACATAGATTAGTTCAGAATCAATCCTTTGGAATTCTCTGCCTTGCGGTGAATGACAGGGACATTTTGTGAAGAAAGGGACAGAGACTGACTTCTGTGGTTGTTCATTGGAAAGTGTAGAGGAGTATATGTGGGCAATACAGCTGCATTTGTCATAGATGAAGGTTGCTTTTCATTATGCCACATGAAGCACCCAGTCACACCCACTCCAGCTAGATGACTTCTGTAGGTATTGTAACAGCCCAGAATGCTCCAAATTACTCCCATGCTGTGCTAGATGCAGCAGTGATTGCATACTATTAGTTAGGGCCATTGGGATAATAGGAACCTCATCAGTCAACCAAGCAGGCGTGGACAGCAAATTGGGGTAAAAAGGTCAAAACTGATCCCAGGCTGGTGGTAAAGCAAGGTGTGCCCAAAACTTAGTTCCCTAGACCTCAAGACCTGAGCAAAGAGGAAATCTCTGGGTCACATGACCAGGCAGTGTGGCTGGAGACACAGGTCATCCACACCCCTTTCCCAGAGGAAGAATACACAGACACTAGGAAGTTGCATCATCTGTTCACAGCATTGGGACTCAAGATGCTGCAGCTACTGCGCTTGCCTCTAGAAGGAGATTTCAATTTTGCAGCAAGACTTTTAGTACATTTAAGGCAGAGAAGTGTGGTCAGTTTTGATGCCATACTGATGGGACTCATGGTACATTTGTACTGAAATGTGGGAGGTCAAAGCAAGAGGAGCATTTGAGTAATTGTGATACATACAATAAAACCTCACTGATTTGAAGAGGAGAGAGGGAGTGGTCTGAATATACAGCATTTCACAAGAAATACATCTTGATGAATGTAAGATGTATTCAGGGATAGATAGGTATCAGAAAAGTAAACATAAAAACATACTAATTAAGCATAAAATGTCTTTCTGGATGTCTTAAAATGTCTAAGTAAGCAAAACATACACCATGCTGGCTAATTTATACTATTTACTTTCTAAGTAGTTATTGCAAAGATAAAATCTAGCCTGTTTTCTTCACAAATTATCAGAAATTCCAATTAGAAGAATCTGGATCAGGTACAAAATGGTATAGGAAGAAAAAGAGGATTTCATTTGAGTGGGTCCTGACATAGGACTCTGGAATCAAGATGGGCAAATGAGATTCGGTTCATAAATATTTAATGACATCCACTATGTGCTAAACATAGTACAGACTGTGAGAGGTGCAAACAGACATGCCTTTGTATCTGTAATTGTAACAAAAACATCTGTGGTTGTGGTTAGTGGGGAATGAGGTCAAAGATTAGTATGATTTGGTCTACCTTGGTTGCCAGACTTAACACCTAACAAGAAGCCAGGGAAAGATTTTGGGCAAGAGCTCTATTTTAAGAGTAGCCATATGTGGCAATTTGTTAAAAAGATAGTCAGGAAACTTCAGTGTAGTTTGAATGAGAAGCATGGTCCAAGAATTGTAAACAGTGGCGAATAATTGGATGTGAAGAAGATAAAAGGTCTCAAAAGGCGCTACGCTCCTTCCAACCTGGAAGACATGATGTGTTAATAGGGTCAGTCTGGCAGATGGGGGCTACTTTGAAGACTAAGTTTTGGACAATAGTTTGGGATATTTGATTGTGGGTCCTTGTGGATCAGGCAGTTGGAGAGAAAGAGTTGGTAGATAATCTTGAATTTGATGAAGGTGGATATAAAATGACACATTTGAGAGTCAATTACATAGATGAGACGCCTGAATGTGGAGACTGGATAGATATGGATAAATGTAGAGAATTGTGGTATGGACCTTGTGTAATAAATTCTCTGACTATGAAGGGGCATATGTGATCTGTATTTTCCTTGTAGCTTTTCCTGTAGGGATTATAGGTCCTTGCTGGGGGTTCTAAGGATAAAGATGAGACAGCCAGGTTTTCTTATAAAGAATGACACCATCACACTTGCAGTAGTGACTAGATTTCTGCTCTGCTTACAGACTATGTTTAAATTGCAATAAAATGATCCTATTGGTCATTCCAAGTCTTTGCTTTCCTTTTCTTGGGTGGTGTCATACAAACACTTTTGACTATTTATTGATTTATGGTTAGAAATTTCTGGTATAGTTTGTGGCTGAGAATTAGAAGGTCAGGTTTTGGGTTTGAAATCCAAACAAAGTTTTCACTGCTTTCTACAGCACATTTAAATTCATTCAGGGGTCAGAGGATATTCTGTGAAAATATCAAGAGCCATCCAGCCTCTCATTTTCACATGGATCCAGAAGAAAAGCCCACTGGAGTAATAGCATGCAGTCCATTCCAGAGTAGCTAAGCCATACTAGACAACTAATTGAGAACAAATATACCAATCTCAGGATCAATTTCTGAAATAAATACTTGGAAAGATAAGCATGTTTAACTTTGTAAAAGAATTTATAGGAAATGAGAGGCGGTACAGCAAAACCAAAGACCCCGATCAAGTATTGAAACATCATCAAAATAAGACAATCTTAGCAATCCAATTCAACTGATGTTTAAAGGAGCGCATCAAACATGACCAGGATAGGGATCACTGTTCTAAAAAATTAGGCGTGATTCTTGCTCTCAGGAAGAGCAGACATTACTGGGTGAGCTTACTCATAAAAACAGTGATGAGAGCGATGGCAGCATAAGACTGACATTAATGGCATGTTCATGATATAAATGAACAGAGATGAAGAAGCTCTGAGTAGGAGAGGTGATTCAATTACTTCTCACTGAGATTAGACAAGTTTTGTCAGAGGAGATAGCATTTGAACTGTATCTTTGAGGATCGCTGTGAACCTGATGGTGGGTGGTGATGGTGATGACTATGATGATGAAGAGAGGAGTTCCCGATCATTGAATACTCATAATTTACCAATCTCTTAATTATTTAGTGAACAGATTCTGTTTTACTGATTCAGTAGTTAAAGCAGAGGAAGGAGATTTCACCAGAGAAAAGGGCATGAGAAGTACCATGTTGTATATAAGTGTGTGTAGAGTTGAGAGTTATTTAGTGAGTTCAAGAGTATGTGGAGGGCTGTGATCTGAGAAAAGACTGGGAGAGGACTCACAGTCAGATCAGCAAAAGGTTCTAGATGCTCCATGAATTCCAGGAGTCACACGTAAGGTGCTCTGGATCCTCGTGTGGAAGTTGGCCACATAAGCTAAGTAGGACAGAGTTGTGGTCTGGGCATTCAAAGGTCTGGAGAATGATCCGTGGAATTATATGGTCTGTAGCAAAACTTTCACCACAGGCTTATGAAATAGTCCTTGAATCCAGTCTCTTGAGGACTCCAGGAAAGATGGATTTGGTGAGGAACCAACAGACATTGTGGACAAAGGATGGTCAGTGCATCATAAGCAAGTGAAGAGCTAGATCATTTTTTCTCAGAAGATATATTCTTTTCCACTAAAATCCACATGCTTGCTAAAGCATCTGGGTTTTCTCTATTTTTAAACAGATACTCAAAATATGCCTGATATAGCTTATAACTTCCTCAATGTTTCACTAACAAAGAACACTTTCTATTATTCTAAAAATTAACAGTCTCCCTTCTGTAACACAGTGGAAAAAAACCTATTCATGCGGATGGTGTCTTTATGGGAAAAAATGCAGAGAATTTTGAAAGCACTGAAAGTGACAGAGAAACAGCAAAAAATATAATTGACTCCAGGAAAGGATATTGTTATGTTTTAAACAAGTTGAAATATCTCAAAGATAATAGCTGTGGTCTTTTTTTCTTTAAAGTATGTGGTCATTTGGGGAGTGAGGAGAGAACTTATGTGTGTGGCGGGAGGGTTTAATCAGTTGGATAAAGCTCACTGCTTTATTCCAGCTGGGCTGAGTCCAGCTGAGATTAAGAAGGAACAGAAAGGTTCGTATATAGAACAATTAATGGGTTGACAAGCATAGTCGGTTCCATCTTTTAGTTTTGGTAGGTCTCAAGCAAAATAATGAACTAATAATGACAAAAAAACACATTCTTAAAAGACCTCTTTGCTTTTACTTAAGCACAGAGAAGAGGTCTTGTAATTCGGCAACCACTTCTCTGAATGATGATACAAGAACAGTTGCTCATATGTTGAATTCAGCTTTATTCCCACTATCCCTCGGTATTCTGGAACAGATGTAGGGAACAGACTAGCCTTTGGGGCTCAGGTATCCACAAAGTTGGTTTTTTAGTAAAAAAGTTTATCTTAAACATCCCAGAGGATTCTAGGCAAGCTATTAATGTGAGAACCAACATTTAACTCTTTCCTCTCTAATTCACCTTGAGACAACCCACAAAATATGCCCAAAGGGAAAAGAAATCTTTATCTATTGAGTGATAGCGAAGGGTGCCATTCACATGCTGGACATCTGATGAGTTCAGTGGGAATAAAGTCTTTAGAACCAAAGGCAGTCAGTCTACAGTGGAACGACCAAAATTGTGATGTCGAAATATTTTCATACTGACTGATATGACTGATAAGACAGCCAATCCCTGGAGCTTCTTGAATATTCTCATGCTGTCTGCCATCCAGGTGGTTCCCTCCTCTGGGAAACTTGTAGTCTCCCCACAATTCCACAAGTAACAGGTTAATGTTTGACACAAAGGAAATGTCTCTGGAATCTGAATTTAAGGGCCACTGCAATTGCCTGAGCTGTTGTGTTAAATATTTTGTGTTAAATATTACTATTGATTTGCTACTGAGATGGTATACGAGGAAGACACTGCTGTCTTTGGTGTGTTTTTTCAAAACAGCACCCCCTTCATTTTTGGGAACTGCTTCTTTCCTACAGCAAACATGTGGTTTTGAGAGGGTTATGGTCTTGGCTCTAGTGTGTGGGTCAGAGATGAGGTCACAATTTCAGCCAGGCTCATACGATCAGATGTTGATTTACAATGATGCTCACCTTAAACCTATATGATGTTACGATGTTCCTTCCATAAATGAATTAAATGTAAAATATAAGGTAAGATATAAACAAGAGCCAATCCTGTCCATGCCCTATGAATAAGCCAGGTGATGAGTGGACCCTGAGTAAGGACCTCCATGGGAACACAGTGTGGGTTCTCTATCAGCAACTGAAGTGAGCAAATTCAGGTAGGTGACCACAACTACCAAGGCCTGATGTTCTCCAAACTAGCAATCCATTATGGAGTGGACCCTTTCTTCTCCCTCTCTGTTTTGGTTCCTTTAATTTGTATGGAGTTTCTTCTAAAGTTTTCACCAGGAGAATATAGACCAGATTCTCAAAAATGTCAGCTTCAATTCTCCCTAAATCTGAGCCAATGTTAGGTAATGGTGTGGCACTTACTATGTGCCAGACACTGTAATATACTTATGCCGCCTCCTTTAATGCAGGTAACAACAGGATGAGGTACATACTCTTATTGCAACTGTTTTATAGATGGAGATACTGAGGGAAGAAGGGCTCACAGAACTAACAGCTGGTGGAGATGTTCATTGAACCCAAGCAATCTGACTCTTAATTGTGCTGCTCCACCAAGATCGAAGGTCCGTACGGTGGTCCTGAAAAAGCCCTAAGATTTTGGAGGTTGGTTATCTTGAAAACCTGCATTCTAACCTTACTCATTCTGTTGCATTCCTCACAGCCCTCCTTATCTAGTTTGAATTGGATTTTTGTCCAGTTTCAACCAAGATGTCTAGACTGAAGAGTAAGTAGGAGAGACCCTGGAAGACCTCTGTCAACACTCAAGGTGGAAAAGCAAGAACTAAAGGTAAGGAAAAAGATATTTCTGTGAAGTGATCAGAGAAGGCAACATGCAGACCTTGGAGAACTTTCTGCATGTCGGGCGGGACTACCAAGGACTAGAACTGTTGAGAACTGCTTGCTCTGAAGTAACCTCCCTGTGAATAAAACAAGAACATCTGGAGACGTATTTGATGAATATTCTTACACTCATTAGGGAGCAGGGCTGTGAACTACATCATTAAAACAGAACAAGTGAAAGTGAGTCCACTCCTTATCTTGATAAACTACTATTACAATTTTTTTTTTTAAATTTTGAAACAGTGACTAACTAGGACTTCACCTTGTAGAAAACAAATCATGAGAAGACAAGTGCTTAAAAATGTCTGCCAGAATTCTGAGGAAAGAAGAAAAATGCTGAGGTTGATGTAGAGACAGGGGACATATGTCTGGGAGCCTGTACTATGCACGGTAAGAATTCTTAAAGCTAAAACAATAAAGATGTAGTCAGGACACAAATACATAAATAATAGAAGAAAATGTCCTGCCAGGAAAAAAAGAATAAAATGCAGCACAAAATAAGATGACAGAAACAAGAAAAAATAAAACAAATTTATATTATAAGGGATAAAATCACTTCAATTGGTTTAAAGTAAATTGAACGTTTTTAAGTGACCAGTTCAGAACAATAACCCAAGAGGACTAAAAAGAAAATGAACTGGGATGACCAGATCATATGAGACTTCCATCTTCAACATTTTGAGGAATCTCCACACTCTTCTCCATAGATTTGCACCAATTTCCACTACCACAAACAATGTATAAGTGTTGCCTTTTCTCCGTCAGCATTTGTTGTTTCCGGTCTTTTGGATAATAGTCAGTCTCTCAGGTGTAAGGTGACATCTAATTGTTGTTTCAATTTGCATTGACAACCAGCAAGTAGGAACATCTTTTCATGTGCCTGTTAGCCATCTGTATATCCTCTTTGGAAAAAATGTCTCTCCAATTCCTCCTCTCATTTTTTTTTATTGGATTGCTTATATTTCTGTTATTGAGTTTTATGTGTTCTTTGTATATTTTAGATATTAAGCCCTTGTCAGAAATATGGAATACAAATATCTTCTTCCAGTTAGTTGGTTGCCTTTTGGTTTTGGCGATGTTTTCTTTTGCTGTGAAGATTTTTAGTTTGACGTGGTCCCAGTTGTTTATTTTTATTTTTGTTTGCCATGTTGCTGGAGTTGAGTGCACAAAGGCCTCCCTAAGGCTGATGTAATGAAATGTCTTTCTTATGCCATCTTCCAAAAATTTTATGGTTTCTGATCTTATGCCAAAGTATCTAGTCCATTTTGAGTTAGTTTTTGTGAATGGTGTTAAAGAATGATACAACTTCATTCTTTGGTACATGACTGTCCAGTTATCACAACACCATTTATTGAAAAAACTTTCCTTTCTCCATCAAATGCTTTTGACTCCTTTGTCATAGATTAACAAACAGACTGCATGTGAGTAGGTTAGTTTTTGGTGATTCAGGTCTATTCCACTTGTTGGTGCCTCTGTTATTCTAGTACCATACTGTTTTGATCACTATCACTTTGTAGTACAGCTCAATGTTTGGGAGTGTAATTCCTCCAGAATCATTCTTTGTTCTCATATTTGCTTTGGCTTTTCGAGGTCTTATGCTGATCCATATAAATTTTAAGATTTTTTTGTCCTGTTTTATTGAGGATTGCTTTAAATTTGTATTTTGCTTTAGGTAAAATGGACATTTTGATGATGTTGATTCTTCCCAAGCATGAGCAGAGGATTCAACATGGAGGGATCTAAAGGAAGTTATGCTAAGTGAAATAAGTCAAAAGAAGAAAGATGGATACCGGAGGACCTCCTTCATGGATGAAACTGAATAGATAAAACAAAGGAACAGATGAAGCAAAACCACCCCTTGGACATTTGCAATGAAACTGAAGTTACCAATAGGGAATGGAATGGGGATGGGAGTAAGTGGTAGTGAAGCCCACTGGACACCTGGTGATTTGATGGAGGGCAGAGTGTTGAAGAATGGGGATCCTAAACATATGAGTTTATTTTAATGTGTTAAAATAAAAAAAAATTAAAAACTGACAAAAAATAAAGTTGTACTAAAAAAAAGGAAAATGAACTATATCTTAGGGGACAGACCAATAGAATGAGGTATCTGACTTTGATGTCAGATAAAGTGGAATCAAGGAGGATGTATTTAGGAGACTAAAGCGCTCATTTTATACTGATCAAAGAATTGATTCATCATGGAAATATGGGCTCATGGATTTATATATTATGACTAATACAGCATGCACATAACTACTTCTCAAACTTACACGTCTGAGGGAAAATTGACATTAATACAATTGTGATATAATTTGAACATAGTACTATCAGTTGATTATCTTTTAAATAGGCAATAATACAAAATGAAACAGCAAACATGAATGAGAGTTTTAGAGTACATAACAAGGCTGAAATTCCACATTAGCAATTGATTTTTTGTTTTTCCAGATAAGGTTCATTCTTTTCAGAAGTTCATGGGACAAGTAAAACATTGAATTACTGCTAGTTTTGTTTTTCTTGTGTGATTGTGTGTGTGAACACTTATTTATATACATATTGTCACAGGTGGGTAAGCAACCTAGCCCAGCCAATTGGCAGGTGCAGAACCTGTAAACCCCACCTTTTCCAGGCTCTCCAGGGAAGGCCTGGAAGAACCAGATGCCTGGATAGAAGAATTTGCAGTATAGATACTCAAAGGAATTTGATGCATTTAGAAAACAAACAAGTCAACAATCTGGATAGAACTGGAGGGGTTCATGTGTCATGACTACAGCCAGGAAGAAAATTGAAAGTACAGGGTGGTGTTTCTCATTCGTGCAGCACAATTAAACTGAACGACTGAATGGACAAACCCCAGCAAAATTCACAGGATGCCAGACAGTGGCTGCCATGGGGTGGGAGGGGGAGGGACAGAGAGAGGGAGCAAGGGGGGGTGAAGGACGCTGGAGCCCTGGTGGTGGGTGTGGGGTGACTTGCACACAGTCTGAGGTGTGATGTCAAGATCCTGACATGTATGTATAGCAATGAAACCAACATAAATAATTAAATTACATATAATAAGAAAGAACTGATTTCAATACCTTTAACTTACTTCTTTCCCCAAAGCCCATTTTGTTAAGTATGAGACTTCTCAGCTCTGCCCCATTCATACCTTTTGCCATCTGTCTACTCAAGATTGCTGATAATGACAGCAACAATAATACTCTGTGATATTAATAACACTTCACATTCGGATGAAGCTGACAGAATGTTTTCACGCAGAGCATCTCCCCGACCTCCCAGAGCCCTGTGAGAAGGGCGTACTCACCTCTTCTACCTCACAAAGAATATTGCAATGAAAAAAAGACCTCCCAAGGCCCCAGCAGAAAGTGTGTTGACCACAATGTTTGACCCAAAAGGTTTCTAAAAG
This sequence comes from Solenodon paradoxus, assembly GCA_004363575.1. Classification (NCBI taxonomy): domain Eukaryota; kingdom Metazoa; phylum Chordata; class Mammalia; order Eulipotyphla; family Solenodontidae; genus Solenodon; species Solenodon paradoxus. The sequence goes on from RJWH01002662.1 coordinate 206,336, forward strand.
CCTTTCATCATTAGAGGAGGCTCTGTGTGACCCCTGAGCCTGTCATTTGGAGCACCGCAGCCTTGCCCTTGAGGAGGACCATTCCGTGTTCTGTGCTGTGATAATTGTCATAAGGGGAACAGCCTGAAACCGTATACCTAGCCAGGGAACAGAAAATTTCCCTCAGGCAAATTCATGTGTGCTTTTGGAAGGAAAGAAGTGTATCCTGTGATGTTTAAAAAATGGATTAAGTCATGGAACTCTGGCGTTAGAATGGTTCCTAAGCCAGCCTTGTGCCCGGTGTTGGCATCCCCCTCGCATCTGACAGAGGGGAGTGGAGACCAGAAGGAGAAAGGTTTGTCCCCGGAGGTGCAGCAAACAGTCTGGCTGGTGCCAGGCAGGGTTCACAGTCTGTCTTTCTGCTGCTCCAGGAGTTTGTCCTGAAGTGAGAATGGGGCCTTTGCTGCACGTGTGGATGGTGGGGCTTGCTTGCTCCACTGGGTCAAGGTCAGCTGCACCCAGGTCTCCTTGGCAGCCGGTCTCTGCTGCTCTGCTAAGGGGAGTCCCCACAATGTGTTTGTTATTACTCAAATCTCAGGCTTCCCGCCTCTGCCAGGTAGCCTGTCAAACAACCTCTGACATCATTAAACGCTGAAATCACTAAACTGTAAACGTATGTTGGGGGTGTTTTCTGGAACATTCTATGATCACTTTTTGTCAAGGTTCATTTTGCTTTTATTTTTCGCCAGGAACTGGCTGGTGTCCCCTTTCCTTTCTTCCAACACGGCTGCCTCGGATGGGCTGCACCCTTTGTCTCCTCTTTGGTGATGTTTCTAAATCACATCAGGTGTGCCAGCAGCGGTCCTTCGGTTGCTGTCTGACCGGGCTGTAGCAGGGCTTCCAAACAGAGTAGAGCAAGCCGAGATATGAAAGTCCTGCTGGATTTTCAAGGGTGCTGACCAAAAGACTTCAGGGGGAACTCCTTTCCCTCAGTCCTGAATGTACGAACTGAAGACTATGAAATACAGTCCTCATGGTTATTATAGCAGAGTTCTCTTTGATTTAGCCATCCAATTTTCTTATCATGGTCACTTTGTCCTTCTTTCCCCTGTCAGAGGCTCTGTGCATCTAACCTGTGGTAGCCTTCTCCTGACCCCCGATTCCTGCTAGGAGGCTAGGGCCACAGCTTGGCGGAAGCCACTCAGAGTCCAAACACTGTGACCACTGCAAAGTCACTCTTGAAAGAACATCCTCTGAACTTAGCACATCGTAGTTTGAGCACTTTCAGATGAGCACTTAGTGTTGAAAAACAATGAAAAGCAAAGACTTTCATGACAAGAAGTTGTCTTAACCACCACCAACTCCAGACTCCTATTGCTATGGAATATGTCACCCCCAAAGTGATGACTCACAAGCTACCACCATTGATTTGCTCTGATTCTGTCATGTGGGCAGAACCTAGTGGGGCTGGCTTGAAACCTCTGTTCTCGTCCACGTGCTCATTCTGCCGTGCCCCACCTCCCCGCTGTGACCATTGCTCATCCTCAGCTGTCCATCCTGTCCATTCTGCCCATCTTTCTTCACTTGGAAGGTGTCTTCCAAGAGGTAGAAATTACCTAGACTCCTATGACCTGGCCCAGAACTGGCTCCTATCATCTGTTAGTCAAGCAAGTCAAAGGGCAGCTCCACATTTAGAGGAGACAGAACAGATACTACATCATAGTGGGAGGGGGTGAGCTTGTAGGAATGGGAAGAATATTTGGCACCATCTCTGCAGACTATCCACTGCAGTCTGGATGTACAGAGAATTGGACTCAATGCATTAAAGAAATTTCCTTTTAGATTAATCTGAAAAGATCAGGGAGAAGGCAGCAGTGATGGTGAGAAATTGTAGGGGAAGGGAAGCAGTTGTGGCAGCCACAACTCAGCTCTATCAACTAAGTCAAGCTCATGTTTCTATTTGGATTTATATACCCCTCCTGCTCCCAGGCTGCTTTTTATGATTGTCGAGTGGCTATTGATTATATCACCTTAATAAGTCTAGTTTTGATCTGGAAATGTGTAAGCACAGGAAAATTAAAGCATTGAAGCTTTTTGTCCCATCCTTAAAGGTGATAATACCAACATAACATTTTAACTAGAAAGAGTGGTAGTAAGATAGGAGAAGCAACTTCATGTTAAATCAACCCTGGAGCAACACAGACAGCAAATTCTCAGAAACTTGAGTTCAGTCGGAATGGCTTGGGGCTTCCTTGAAGAGGTGTTGAAAGTCTCTGGCCTTTTTTCACTTTTTTCTTTGCTCATTGGAAAGAGGTTCAGGAGAAAGTTGATGGAGGTGGTTTCAGAAGGGTACTTCTTGGTGTGTGTTGCACCCTACATACTCTGCCAAGCTGCTTGCTTCTGGTCCTGGAAAGAAAAGGCATCTGAGGATGTAGGAGTGGCTTGGAGTAAGCAGGTGCAGTTGAGCCCCTGCCCTGGGCGGGGGCTCCAGGTGTGAGGTCTCCCTGGCTGATCAGCCTTCCCAAACTTCTAGGACCGTGGCGACATACAGTTTTGCAAGTGTAATACGTAGTTCTCCCTGATTGAATAAAATTGAGTTCAGGGCCATTCTATCTATTTTACACATAATTGATTCTAAGACCTTGAAACCAGGAGCTACATGAAGTCTTTTGATCTAAACATGACTCAGTGCAGTACCTGGAATCATTATTTAACCTGGGGTTTTATACAGTAACCATAAGAATTTATTTCATTTATGTTACACATCTGACAAAGGCCTTATAAAATGTTATTATCTATTGTCTCAATCTCTGACTGAGTTTCTCTCTGAGACAACACTGGTAAAACTCTTAAGGCCGTACCTCTGTAGTCGGAAAGTTGTATACTATTTCCTCTGTTGAAAAGCTGGGGAAGTGCTGATGGTCACTAACACAGATGAACTGGTAAAGATGGATATCGACCTTACCATCACCATGTACGATTGTACGATTTGTATTAATTTCCTACCACTAACAAATTACCTTTAACGTAGTAACTTGAAACCACACAAATTGATTCTCTTGGAGGTCTGTAGATCAGAAATATAAAATGGGGCACTAGGGCTGCGATTCTTTGGGGTTACTGGAGAAACAGTGTTCATTTCTTCAATTTTTTTCTGATGTTCGCAACTGCTAACGACTGCCTTCTTCCTTTGGGTTTTGGTCCCATGTCAATCCAACATCTTTGCTGTTGTCACCTCTCTGTTTATAAAGACCCTTGTGATTATGATGTTGCACCCACCTAGAGAATCCAGGATCATCTTCCCATTTTAACCTCCTAAACTTAAGCACAGTGATCAAATCAAGTCCCTCTTGCTCTTGAAGGGACATTATCAGTCTACCACACAGTCTACCACTGTTGTGTGAAGCAGACACAGAGCATAGTTACAAACACCTGTACATCCTGTCTGCTATCGCATGTTGTTGTTTTTCAATAGGAAACCTGGTATTGGTATAGTGGTGATTTTCAATTCCACATTTTAATCTTTTAAGAAAGAAGGGTACGTTTGCTGTAAGTAAAAAAAAAGTCTTTGTGCTATATGAAGACCTTAAGAAAAAGGTCGAGCAATCCCACATAATGCTTTACTTCAGAGCAAAAAAAAAAAAAAATAGCTGAGATGAATGGCTTTAAGTTGCATGACACAGTTTTGCTTTGTTTTTTTTCTGTTTCAGGCTACTTGGGTGGAAGTTATAGAGCAAATTTAAAGCCACAACCCATTTCCCCTAGTATTAAACAGTTAACTGGGAAAAATGGCTTCTACCTTGGATTATGTATTTTATTTTGAGGAGAATAATCTCTATTAAATGCAAATGCCCTCCATGATCTAGGTCTCAAAGGCAGAAATAAAATAAATTAACTCGAATACTAAATCAAAGAAATTGAAGACTCGACTGGCTTTGATGCCAGGAGCAAATACCAGTGGCAAATTCACTTCTCTTTTATGTGCATTACTAAGTCTTAGCATTTTTTTAGTGATCTGGTTAAAATTTCATGTTTTTTTGAGTGGTATGTCCTTAACCTTATTTCCCCAAAAAGTCCTGCTGTTTTCCATGTGTGTTTTTACCAAATGAGAGGTTTATCGGAACATACATATGTATATGTGTGTATATATGTGATATTGCAACAGAAATTCCTTTATTTGAATTTCAAAACCACAGTTAATTCATCTCACCATATAAGGTAAGCAGTTGAGTAACAAGTGCTAATTTCTTTTCTCCTGAAAACTTCCAGCAAAGGGTGGGATTTGTCCCAAGAACAATGGGAGAAACTTTGGGAAATCTGGGAAGCTTTCAAAAAGTTTTGGGATGACAACACTTGAGTTAATTGTCAAGAATGAGTAGGAATTACTTGTTAAAGACAGGATGGGAGGAAGACTCAAGGCACGTCACACACTCACCAAGCATCTGTTGCATTAGTTCGTGCATTTCTTAGGAAGCACAAGTTTGTTTACAGGAAATCAAATGGCTTAGATAGCAGCTTCTTTGTTGTATTCCGTTTAGCATTGTATTGAAAGGGATCACTAGACATTTCTAAGATAGAAGCAGCTCTGTTCCCTTGAGGACACCACACTCCAGGATTCCCACTAGGCCTGTGCATCCCCATTTCCCCTGAGTTGTCTGGCACTCACCTGCCAGGAGATCAGAATTGATTTAGAAAAAGCCACCTTCAAGGCAAGCAAATACATCATTGGTACCGTTTGCAGAATGCAAGCCCTGGCAAGGGTTTAGGCAATTCCCATTT
>RJWH01002663.1:0-14476 GCA_004363575.1 Solenodon paradoxus
GGAAGGGACTGGGGAGGGGGTTAGGAGTGAGCCGAGGGAAAGGGAGGGCTGTCGTGAGGAGGGGAGGTAGAGGGGGAACGCGTCCTGCAGGAACAGCGGTGGTGGAGCAAACAATGGCAGGGGCAATAGAGATGGTGGCAGTCGACGCAGTCCCACTCTGGGCACCTTTCTGAATGGACAGAGGCAGTTGGTGGAGAAGAGGAGACCAGGCAGCGCCCACCGAGGCTCTGAGAAAAGCGGCGGAGGGAGGAGAAGGGGGAGGAGGAGGCGGAGGAGAAAGGGGGGAGGCAGGAGGGGGGACGAAGCAGGGGGAGAACCCGGGAAGGAAAACCAGTAGCAGCAGCAACAGCAGCAGCCGCCGCCGCCGCCGCCGCCGCCGCCGCCGCCGCCGCCGCCGCCGCCGCCGCCGCCGCCGCCGACGCCGCCGCCGCCGCCGCCGTCGCCACCGCCACAGCAGTAGCGGCAGTAGCAGCAGCATTTAGCAATAGCTGCGACAGCGACAGCGACAGCTACGGTAGCAGCCACTCTCCTCCTCTCTCCCTCCTGTGGACGGCCGCAGCCACCACACGGAGCTGGCTCCAGGAGCCGCGCGCGTAGCCGGCTGCTGAGGTAGCCCCAGCCGAAGCGAGCGGCGGTGTACGCGAAGCGCGGACCCAGGAGCCGCTGGCAGCCACCCGGGCTCTGAGTTTCCTGGCGGGAGCCTGACAGCTCCACTCCATCCAGCGCTGCGGCGGCGGCGGCTGCGGCGCCTGAGGGAGCGAGCGAGTGAGAGGCGCGTCCACCTGGTGGGCCCGGCGCATGAAGCTGAGGCAGAGGCGGCGGCGGCGGTGGCAGTAGCGGCGGCAGCGGCAGCTCGAGCAGCTGTAGCCTTGGCGGCAGAGCAGCCTTGACTGCGGCCGCGCTCCCCAGCGCCCGCTGCCAGAGCCCGCTAGCGGCGTGCGCCTTGGGAGGCGGCCTTTGAGGTGAGTCCAAGCACTGCCATCTGGCCCCCCTGGCCTTCTCGGGGTGGCGATCGCAGGGGCGGGAGCTAGTTGGGGGACGCTGGGCTGGAAGAGGAGGAAGGGAAGACGGAAGGGAGATGTCTGTTCGAGAACGGCGAGTGTGTGTGTGTGTGTGTGTGTGTGTGTGTGTGTGTGTGTACGTACGTGTATATGGTGGAGCGAGGCCGCAAGGGCGAGAGAGCCTGACTAGCCCTGACAGGCACTGCAATCTAGGAAAGGCCTCGGTGCTGGCGCCCGGGCGGGGGAGAGGGGGAGGGGAGAGCGGGCCGAGCCGCCACGCTCGTCTGCACACCGCCAGGCAGCAGGACCAGCCGAGCGCCGCCTGGCCAGGGAATGGGCACCATGCCGCACGCTTCGGTGCGAGCGGGAAAGCCCTCACGGAGGCCACAGCCGAGTACCCGGGTCCAAGCCGCAGATGTGTTAAGCCGCGGCTGTGCTTGACGGACGGGCACGCGCGCGGGGCTGCCCTGACTACCACCGAGCACGCCTGGGCACGCGCCACCTGACCCGGCAGCCGGCAGGTACGAGTGGGGGGCCTGCCAGCCTCGCCCAGCGCTTCACCCCACGGCCCCTTCCCGCCCTCACTGGCGGTGTAATTGACGCTTTCCTGCGTGGCTCTGGCGCTCCTCTGCCGTGCCCCACAGCACACTTCCGCTCTGGTCCCACACACCCCGAGGGGCTGGGAGGCCCCGGGTAGTGCGGGAAGCGGAGCCCGCTCTGGGAAAGTGTGGAAAACCCGCCTCGGAGTTGGCGCCGTTCTGCTGAGGAATCCAGTAGTTTTAGCATGACTGCTTCTGTCTGATTCGTGAGGGACCGAATCACTGGCGCAAGGTTTTCTTTTTCGAAGTTAAAAAAAAATGTATCCCCATTTCGACTCCAGCACCCCTGATTTTTGTCTAGCTTCTGGTTGCATTTAGAAGTAAGTGGCTTTCATATTTTGGTTTTGGGTTTTGGCTCGCAGCATATTGCTAAATTTTGTGCACAGCAGTATGCTTTGCTATGTGACCTTTTAAACTAACGTTTCATTTTATAGACTGTTATTCGAAAGACATTGTTTGTAGGACTGCCAGGGCTCTTTTTAAAACCATTAAAGCTCTTTAACCCGGAATTTGAATATTTCCTTGTTTGTTTTTGGCGGAGTAGCCTAGTGGGCTTATAGTTCCTGAAAGATTTTGTTTGGTGAGAAATGATTTTCTAATGGTCTTTGAACTATAACGACCATTTGGGTTTGAGGAATGAATCCCCCTTATACCTTTTACACATTGGATAGATAACATATGACGAAATGTTTTCTTTACAGCAATGACATTCTCATGACTGAGGAGAATTTATACTAATTCAAAATATATTTTTAGAAGAGAACAAAAAAGCCCTAAGTAACTCATTTTACATATTAACTGGGAAACCAGCTAATCAAATAAAACTGGCTGAGTGTCTGAAACTCTATCCCAGTGAAATATGTGGCTGTGAATATAATTAACCATCTGTCTAGTGAGCAATTTAAATTTGGGCTTGCACATTTTTATTGCAGTGTCCAATTTTTGGAAGACTTGTACATTTTACCCAGCAGTAACAACAAAAACGTATTTGCTTACTAAGTCAAATGAATCCTGCCTCTTGACCCCCCTCCCCCACCATCTCATCTTCCTTGGTCCACATACTCCTCGACCTGGGAGGTCAAAATGAACCACTTGAGTTTACATATGTCATATTTACAATAGTGCAACTCAAACCAGCCATGGCAGCTAGTGATTGGACATTTCTGTTTGTTGGAAATACCTTTCAATATTTTTACCTCCCACAGAACCTAGATAGATTATATGCATTTGAGTTGAAAAATATGATTTTTGTGCACGTGTGTTCAGATGGAATAATGGAGTAGGGTGATACAACAAAATTTGTTAGGACTTCAAATTTATCGCCATACCTTCTTATTCTAATTCTCTATTTAGCTCTCCCCTAATTGTTATACACACACACATGCATTCACGCACAAACACACAGGTGCAGGCATGCAGAAGAATCATATCCTTTTCTTCTTTTAGCAAGTTTTTTAGGTTAGCAGAATTCAGATCAATTATTTAACAATATGTTGAGAAAGTTTTTGTGGAAATCAAGAGTGTATAATACTGTAACATGAAAAGACATTGTACATGTTTTTAAATTTTTTCCTGTGATGTAATTTTAGCCAATAATTTATTATTAGGGAAAAAAGGAATCGATTTTGGGTAGAGATGAAATAGCACTGGGAAAATTAGATTTCAGAGACCTCCACCAAATAGCTGTTGTTAACATAATAACGCACAACAAATAACACATGACGGCAATTAAAATTAACCGCAAATTGTGTGTGAAGTGGGCTAGAGAAAGTCATTTAAAGGAAAATACTTTTAAAGCAAATATTAGGCTAAATAACAGCTCTGATAAATGGGTAACAATTATGTAAGCACATTTTAGAACTTGGCATGTCAAGTCAGTTAAATAAATCAACCTGTTCAGTGAATAAATTTTCAATGCATCAATGCTTTTTAAAACACCACACACACACACACACACACACACACACACACACACACACACACACCTCTAACACCTGTTGTCAAACAACTGCGGAACACCACTGCTGTCTCTGTTTTACTCAGTCTCTTTTTCTTTTTCCCACAATTTTCTTATTACATGAAAACTACCCACTGATCATAGAGAACTAAAGATGTGATGGTGTTGCCTATGTGTAGGAGGTGGAGGAAGAGAAATGAGAAAAGGCTTAAGTGCTGCATTTTTAAATATTCAAGATGTGCTCAGGGATTTCAGATACAATCACTGTGAAATTCTCAGTTCCACAAAAATATTTGTTTAAGACAGGGTCTAGTCTAACCAAAGAAGCATTGACTAGGGTTTCTCTGTCCCTAAGTCTAGTTACAGTAAATACTCCCCGCTCCACCCAAATCCCTTCGAAGGGAAGAAAGGACAATTCTAATTGACTTTTGAGGCTGCTGCGTTATGTTTACATGTATTTAACTGGTGGCATATATATGATTTAAGTCTTCCTGCTTATAGTAAGCAGAAGGAAAGAAAGACAAGTGGTCGATAGAGAACAGAGATGATATACTAAGGAGTTAGTCTTCTAGCTTCCCATTTTTTCCCATCTCAAATTTGGATATTTTAATTTTTTTCTTTAATTTTTTTTCCTTTTACCTAGGCCGAAGAGTTACTTCTTAGTTCCCAAATTGACACTTTCTATACCAAAACAAACAAAACCACAACCGCTTTTCAATTGCAAGGTCATAGGGTTAGACACAAAGGACTACATGCCTTTGTGTCATGTCAGTCATGCCTTTTCTCCAGAGCTGCTTGAAGGCAAAACAGAGGGTACTGAAAGAGACCACATTACTTGAGGCTACCTTTGACTTCATACATTTTCCTCTCCCTGATAATTTAATTTTAGGTAGAGGTTAACATTCCTCTCTTCTCTAACAATACCGGCCTTGTGCAGTAGTAAGCACATCACAGCCTTGGGGAAATCTGGTCTGGTATGAGGTCAGCCAGGAGAGTGGAGGTTGAAGGGAATCTGTCTTTTAGTAATGATACGGTCTTTTCTGGGTCAATCACAGGTATGGGTGTTTCTCTTCCCTCGTTGCCCACAGTGACTCATAGGTCTCAGCTAAGGAATGTGCTTTTATGGACCTCTTTTTAAGCACTATGACTTGATGTCTTTCCTTCCTTGCTCTTTGGTGGAAAATGACTGAATCCTTAAGGCCAAGTACTATGCACATACTTTTTTATTTTTCCAAAAGATGCTTCAATCATTTTATCCATTCTAAGTAAGATGATTGTGATATAAAGTCATTTACTATTTTCCTAAACACCCCCAAGCCCTGTTAAACAGTTATAAACTTTCTCTTAGTAGCTCATTTCAAGGATTATACAACTAACCTAAGCAAGAAGCTGCTTCTGATGTTAAACCCGAGAAGATTTAGAGGTTAGAGTTCAATATTATACTGTGAATCTGACTGCCAAACCATCTTTCATCAAGAACAGGCATAGAGATCCATTTGGTTTGGAGCAAGTTAAAGCAGTTCTTCTGTTGAGGACTATATGTAGGGTAGTCATATGTTGTGATTTACACCTGTATACTTACTTTATCCTCCAAAGCATCCCAGTTTAGACAAAAATGCTATAGTCACCCTATAAATCACTGGTGAGTCAAACTATGCTTCTTGATTTGAGAAAATGGTTATATTTGTAAAACTTGGAGGGGAGAATAAGCTTTGATGATGCACAGTCCCTTAACAAGCTCAGCCTGTTTTCTAACTAAAAAGTCTTTCTGGAGGATAAGAACCCCAGAAATTATTCTGGCTTTGGTTTTAATGGAATTGAATTATTGGGTCCAAAGACATCCCCGCAAAGTATACACACACACGTATACACACACACACACACACACACATGTTATCTGAATGTTGGAGAGTTATTGTTCTTACTTTCATTAAAGATTGGTAATAGATAATAAGCTTATGTGTATCATAAGGTATTTAGGTTTATAAAAGATTATCTTGACCATGGTAGTTGTGACAAAAGAGGTTAGTAACAAATCTTGTCTTGAGAAGTACATAGGTAACTGTCTTTGTGTCACTGTCCAGAATAGATTTGCTTGTGATCTTGCTATATATGTGGCATATTACACATATATGTGTGTGTATGTGTGTGCACATGTGTGTGTGTATATAGATCTCCAAATACATTATTCAATTATACATATGTTTCCATTTGCCTTTTCTATAATGGACAAGATAACCTTTTAAACCTCCTTTCTGTCCTAAGTATCTATGATTGGCTTTTGTTTAGGGCAAAAGAAACTATGGCCCACAGGCCAATATTTTCATGTTACTCTTTTATAAATTGAGCTTTACTTAAGTCAGTGTTTAAATTGGTCTACATTTTTAGAGTTTGGGAGATTGTCTAGAACCTAATGGAGTAGAAAATGGAAGATATAAAAAGTAAAATTCACATGTGAATTAGTTTGAGACAGAATGTCAATAATGATCTTTTGTGCCCATTGAGGTCATCTAAATTTTGTGATGGCACTGAATTTCTGCCCTCCTTCCCAGTGTTTGCTATGTTATTCCAGGTATGCATGTGATTTATTAACCCAGAGGCTAGGTCTCAGCAACTTGCTTGACCATAGACCTACTATTCTGAAGATTTGATGCTTTACAGAGTGGAGGAATAGAAAAAGTGGACCATCACCATCTAGCCTAGTGGTTCTTAACCTTTTCTTTGACATAAACCCCTGTGAAAATTGCATGAACACTATGAGTACTCTCTTCAGAAAAGTTCATATTTATAAATATGTCACTTGCATACATTTTCAGGAAGTCCAATCATTCATTTTGAGTTTAAAACTTCTGCACTAGCCTTGGCACAGTTGTTACAGAATTCTTGTTGCATAGCTATCACGATCACAGTAGCTTGAAATGGAAGAAAATTACTCTCTCAGGAAGACATGTTGTTTGTATACTTTTATATAACCTTCAGCTATTGTTATAAACATTTATCTGATTAGCCTCTATAGGCATTTTTTTATTATGAAAAGGATTCAGTCAACACTCATTTTGACATTACATTCTCACCAAAACAAGTCAAGGCTAGTTTGCCCAAATCCTTGACTTATCTGCTTTCAGATTCATAAAAATCTGTTAAGCATTCACTCTCAACAAGTTCATTATTAATATTTAAAATATATTCCATAAAAACTTACTCATGTACATCTCCTTCTTTATTGCTCTCATCTTTATATCTTTCTTTCTCTATTTCTTTTAGCCAATGACATTGACAAAAATAAGGAACTGTTGTTAGCACCAGTTGTGTTATGGAGATATGGTGACGGAGGTGTCCAGATATCTTCAGGAGGATACTTGAGACTCATGGGCCTTTTGGAATATTAGCCATTCTGGATATCTGATTGTATATATTAATTTTCTGCAAACACAAATGTATGCCATATCTGTGCCTTGCAACTGGGGTGGTAGGTATAGGTGGTATCCTTATCCATGAATATTATTAATGTTTATAGCCTGTTCCCTTGCTTCTTGTCTTGGCATTTGGGAGTATGGCAGAGTATGTCTGAAGGGCTAATCGAATACTAAGTCTGGAAGGGCCCATTAACGATCATGTCTAAATCAATTGTAAACATATACTAAGCATCTTCTACATGCTAAGCCATGGGAGACTGGTGACGAAGAAAAGAATGAAATCAATTCCTCTGTCCAGTAAGAAATTTGCTGTGTTCCTGAAGGGGCTTTTTACCATCTGTATCAATTTACCCCACCCTTTTCCTAATTAAATGTATTTTCTATTACATTTAATAGAATTTAATAGATTATATTTCTATATTCTCCCCAGTATATAGATGTCTTGTTTTCATAACATAGCAGGAAATTCCTTGGCAAGTGTTTATCTTTAGCTTACTTGAGACAAGATTTCCATGTTACCCATGGCACAATTGCTTCTGCTCTTATTTTTGCATTGGCTTAGCAAGCCCCATTAAATAGGCAATAACAGATTTTTTTTCCCGCAATTCTGAGGTAAGATTTCTGTCATTGGCGATGTGCAATTGTAAATAGCATTATCCATGAAGTATTGACCATTGATTTAAGTTTGTAGTACAAAGATATTGACTTCTGACTAATGAATTGGATGCAAAGAGCCAATTTTCCAACTTTGAGTGGGTTAGTTTTTAACCCCTCGTTGGTAGTTGTATTGGTTTTACATGTCTGCTGTAAAAAATTACCAAGAAGTTAGTGGTCTAAAACAGCATACATTGATTATTTTACAGTCCTAGAATTCAGGAGTCTGAAATGAGACTCACTGGGCTAAAATCAAGGCTTGGGCAGGTTTGCATTCCTTTCTGGAGACTCTAGAGAGAGACTCCACCTCCTTGCTTTTTCCAGCCTCTAGACTCTGCCTACATTTCTTGACATGGGGCTGACTTTCATCTTCAAAGTCAGCAAAGGTGAGTTCATGTCTTACATTGCATCACTTCAGTTTTGCTTTCTTTGTCACATTTCCTTCTCTGACTCTCAGTCTTCTCTCTCTTCTACTTTTAAAGAACCCTGTTGTTATACTACAATATAAGATCAAAACTATGAACTTGACTTTGCAACAATGGATGTATATAGTTCTATGTGATTTTATTGCATGTGCATATTTGTGTAAGCACCTCCACAATGATGATAAAGTGCTATTCCATCACCACAAAAGATCTTTCTTGTGTTACCTCTTTATTATATTTTTAGTAACCCTCATTACCCTCACCACCATCCCTAACCCTTAGCAATCACTAATATTTTTCTACATCTATAGTTTTGTTGTTTCAAGAATGTTATAAAAATTGAGCCATAGAATATGAGACCCTTTAAGATTGGCTTTTTGCACTCAGCATAATGCCTTTGATAGCCATCCAAGTTTTTTTGTGTATAAACAGTACATTCCTTTTTACTGTTAAACAGAATTCCATGGTATGAATATGTCAGTTTGTATAACCATTTACCCACTAAGGAATATTTTAGTTGTTTTCAGATTTTTGCTATTACAAATAAAGCTGTACAATTTGTGTACAGGTGTGTGTTCGAACATGAGTTTTCATTTCTATGGAAAAAAATGTCCAAGAGTGTGATTGCTAGGTCTTATGGTAAATATATGTTTAATATTTTAAAACAGCAAAACTGTTTTCCAGACTTCCTGTACATAACTTATCACAGTCAACTAGTAACATTTTACCTGTCTGAGTAAAGCTTACCTCTTTTTAAGTCATTTTATCCTCCCCCATTTATAATATTAAAAAATATTTCCTCTAATATATTTAGAACTACATCAGATGGTGTTACAATTGTTGCATCAACTGCCAGACAGAAAACTCAATAGGAGAAGCAAAGCAAATTATAATTATTTTTACTTTTACTCTTTTCATTCTTCTTTCCTTCCTGAGTCTCCAAGAGTCCTTCCATTATGTATGTTATCTTATTAGAAAACATCCTTTGGCTGTTATTTCAGTGCAACTTCATTGTTAACAAATTCTGTTGTTTTTCCTTCATCTGAGAATTCATTGATTTCCCCTTCTTTCCTGAAGGTTATTTTCACTGGATATGAGATGCTAAGTTGACAATTCTTTCAACACTTGAAAAATGTGCCACTTCTTTCTGCCTTTCATGGGTTTAATGATAAATTTGCTGTTGTTTGAATAGTTTTTTTTTTTTTACCCTATGGATAATGCATCATTTCTTTCTTGCTGATTTCAATTTTTTTTCATGTTTTAGTTTTCAGGAGTTTGGCCATGGTGTGCCTTGGCATGGGTATTTTGGAGTTTATTCAGTTTGGGAAACTGATCTTCTTAAATCTGTGTATCTATCTCTTGCCAACTTTGGGGAGTTTTCAGCCATTTATTTGAATACTTTTTCTGTCTTGCCTTCTTTATTCTATCATTTTAGGCCTGCTCTGGTGAGGGGCAAGTGTCATCATTTTGTAGTCTCATAGGTCCTTGAGGCCCTATTCATTTTTTTCAATGTATTTTTTTCTGTTGGATAATTTCTATCATTCAGTCTTCAAGTGAACACATTCTTTCCTCAGTTCTCTACAATTTGCTGTAGAGCCCATCTGTTCCTTTTTTGCATTTCATTTACTGTATTTCTCACTTCTGAAATGTCTACTTAGTTCTTCTATATATCTTTTCTGTTTGCTGAAACTTTGCTTTTTATTTGTTTCAAGTATATTTATAATTTCTTACTGAAGCATTTTTATTATAATTATGTAAAAAAATATTTGCCAGGCACTTTTTAACATTTCTGTCATCTTGGTTTTGGCATCTATTGATTACCCTTTTTTTATTCACTTTCAGATATTTCTGGTTCTTGATATTGGTGATTTTTGACAAAAACCCAGACTTTTTTATGTTATGAGGCTCTGTATCTTAAATAAGCCTTCTGTTTTACCTAGCTTTCTCTGACACTGCTACAGCAAGGGAAGGGAGTGTGCTGTATTATTGTCAGGTGTAAGCAGGAGTCCAGTTCTCCCCATTCAGCTTCGGTTGACAGTTGAAGGGCAGGGCTTCTCATTATTGCTGACTAGGGACTAGAATTCAGTCACATTTTAAGTACTTGATAGCCATATGTAGTTAGTGTCTACCATATTGACAGCACATGTGTAAAACATTTCCATCACTATTTTAGGAAGGCAGGGGTTAGGAACTGGACCTCTGTCCTATAAGAATTTGATGTGGTATTAGATAGTATGGTACAGGTGGAATAAGTCAGGACTTAGTTATTGTATCTGAGGTCTATTACTGGGGTCTGATTCCAAACATTGAGGTGCTATGAATAATAGAGATATGGGCATAGAGTACTCATCTGTATAGTATGGACTCGGTAGAGCTGGTAGAAACTACACCATAGTATTTTAACTAGGTTTCTTCTCACGACACTTGTAAGAGAGATGGAGTGACATGCTGTGGGTTCCTGTACCACTAAGCTTGAATAACTCCCCCCCATTGAGAAGTTAGTTTTTCTTATTCATAGCAAAAACCCTACCACCATGACTGAAGTAACCATTGATTGAAGGAATATTAACAGAAAAGCATAGGTTATGAAAAGGGTATTCATTTAGTTTGTAGAATCAAGAGTTTATTTGGCATCTTGGTAGGCCCACTGTTTTTGATCCTTGAGGCTTCTAGCATGCTCTGCAAGATTGGAGGGTACATTTATGAAAGAGCTCTGTCCTTCACCTAGCTTCATGTTGACTTTTGGCACTTTTTGTCCAAGACCCAGAGTCAGTAGACCTTGTTACACAGCTTCTTTGTACACTGGTATGACTGTTGCCTTTTCAACTCACTCTTTGCTTAAACTTGTAGTGATATATTCAGTGTAAATTTAGTTCTCAGTTCTCTTTGGGGCAGCTCAGTAACATTTTCCCTTGCCTCTATATTTGTGTATACATCTTAGTGTGCTTGTATTTGTGGGCCGTAAGGGAGGAGGTATACCTAATGTCTATTGAATCAGTATTGCATATATAATGCATGCCATATTTCCTTTTCCCATAGAAAATCCTATATGTGAGAAGCTGTGACCTTGATATATGAAGATGTTTCATAACTGACACAATCAAATCCATTTAGCTCAGTATGTTAAAGGAAGAGGAATCATAATGGCGCTGTAGTGAGTTTTTCAGATTTAGGTGGTTTGACTTAAAAATCTAAACAAAAACACATATTCATTTAAGAAAATATGTAGTTTGGAAATTAGTCTGTAAAGAGGTAGATGGACATTATTAATAACCCAAGGCCAGGGTATTAATTGTTAAATCCTAGACCATGGCTTGCCTTGATCCTTCTGTAAGTATTTATGTGGGGAAGAGGTGTGTCTGATCTGTTATCAGAGATACAGAGATGATATCATAGTAGCAACCAAAACGCCAATTTGTCACTTTATCTCTGAAGAAGGCTCCAAGTATGCCACTTAATGTTGACAATAATAGCCACCAGTTAGACAGAAGGGCCTATACAGATCTGAGGAATATCTGGAAACAGACTTTTTTGCTATTGATTTCACCCTTTTCCTATAAGCTATTTTTGGGTCCTATTTCAGTAATGCTATTGTGGCTATACATGTAATCATTTAGTGCCTATAAATGAAAATACCCATTTGCTTATTGTCCACATAAAGTGGTGATGTCATGATATTGCTGACCCCAATGATTCATGAATCATCTAGGACAAATCTCTTCTAGTCAGTCGCTTAAAGATGCTGAAATACAGGTAAGTGGATTAATCTCTCCCCTTTGATATTCACCCTCAGAAATGACTTTGATATCTTTCAGCACTAAGGACTATTGGCTAAAGTAGATGCAGCTAGCACTAAGAATGGGGTCCTTTTATTTTATGAAAATTTAATTTATTAAACTGAAGAATCCACAAGCCTGCCTCAGATAGCTAGTCCATATGGGCAAGGATACCCTCTAATTACTCTCTTAAATAAAAAGCTATTTTGGCATAATATGCACTTAAGTGAAAAGTGTAGTCCTAGGTATGCTCTTTATTTTGCCCTGTCCTTTTGGACTTCCTCAGCCTTTCTCTGATCTGAATAGTTCTGATCCCACTCCCAATAACCCTCATAGAAGCCCTTTGTAATGAACTTTTCCCTGCTCCATGTCATCTAATTAAAACACTGAAATGCTCATGTCACATGCTGTCATGTAGCATTGGCCATAGTGGGCCCAGAGAAGGCTTCTGGTGAGTGCAGCTGTTTCTAGATCCTCAGACAGAAATGAGTACTTAAGCAGCAGGGACAGTCTTAGGTGGAAGAGGTAGCAAGGACAATGAGGCAAGGGCAGAGAAGCTTCTGTCTGAGTTTTTTGCTGAGATGCCAGCTGAGGTAGACAGCTGTGTGTTCACTGATTATGAGGAAGTAAAAACTCAGGCTGGTGTGTCTTTGTTCAGGAGACAGAGGTGTGTTAAGGGACTGTAGGCACTAAAGATGCCAATTAAAAGACCATATTTTTCTATAGTCCCTCTCTTCTAAAGGACTCAAAGCACTCCTATTTTTATTTCATTTGGCCTTATAGCCTCATGGGTTTAGGAAGTTAAATATTGAAGACTACCTAGGGCATGCTGCTTCCCTAACCTAGGCCTCAGAATTTTCAAACTATGAAAGGAGAGCATGGCTCAGAGATGATCTTTAAGGTCTTTTCCAACAGCAACAGTTTCCACGATGATAATGCTTTCCAGATGGGGGAATTGGGTCTCATACTTTAGACTGATAATTATAGGCCAGGCCCAATTTCTTTGCTTAGATTGTCCCCCTTACCTCATTGATCAAACTAACTAATAGATCAATTAGTCTCTTTGATCAGTGAGGTAAGGGAGACAATCACTTCTAAACACATGAAGCTTGGGTATATACATTCCATTTAACACTTTCTCCCTCCTGAACATCTTCCCAGTCTGCCCACCTCACTTATCAACAAGGCCTTCAGTATCCCTGTTGACGTTGCCCAGAATCCGTATCTTCACCTGAAGTTCCATCCAGCTTGTTGCAAAAGGCATAATTTCATCTTTTAAAACATCTGCATAGAATTCCATTGGATATATATTATATCACAGATTCTTTAATCAGTTATCTATTGATGAGCATTTAATCTGCTTCTATGTCTTGGCTATTGTGTATTGTGCTGCTGTGAATATAAGGGTATAGGTATTTTCTTTTTGATTAGTGTTTTTGTATTCTTTGGATAGATTCCCAGAAGTGTGATTGCTGGATAGAACAGTAGAGCCATTTTAAAGGAGATTTCACTCATGTGAAATACCAAGAAATGAAACAGACAAATCTCAACAAAACTCATAGGACTCAATACTGTGCCTATGATTGAGCAGAACAAAAGGAAGGAGTTAACAAAGTTGTGGTAAAGATGGTCAGTGTTGTATGAAATGCACACAGACTGAGGTGTGAATTCAGTATCCTAAAAAGTATATGGCAATGTAAACAAAAGAAATAATAAAAACAAAATTTTAAAAAATAAATATAAATTATTAAATAAACAAAGAGTCCATATCATGTTTGACTACAATTGCTTTCATAGCATATTGTGTGGATGGCTGCAAGGTCATCGCTACCCTTAAAGAGCAATGTCTGTTGTGTTGTATGCTCTGGCGGAGTAGCAGTTAGGTCAATTGCTCCGAAGCACCTCAGGTCACATATGCCTAGGTTTGAGTCCCAGATCTATGGGGAAAAACCAGGGTGAATAACTATATAAAAATATAACATAGAATCTTCTTCCTCCTTTCTCCAAAAGAGAGAGCAAAGGCTAGAGCCAACACCTCAATTACATCATCCAAGAAAGGCTATGACTCCTGGGCATGACAGAGGGTCAGTGCAGGAAGAGCCATTCAAAAACATCATATTATGAGGTGTCCACCAAAAGTAAATAGGACTGCAGGGAAAGGGATGATATGGGGGGCCATGGGGGAAATTTAGAGAAAATTTGCTCGAAGTAAATGTATTCAATTGTCAGTATGTAGCAAAAGAGCCAAGAGTCGGGGGATAAAATGACATTCTTGACTGTGACAGGGATTTAGCTTGGGGGGGAGTAAAGTGGAGGAAAAATGAAAAGCTTTAGCTTCATATTCAGCTTTTGTAGTAAATACATTTAGTTTAAGAAATATTGTGCACTGAGTACTATGAGGGAATACATTCAGAGAACCATATTCCCTATATGTTTCCTGAAAACCAGTCAGAATTTGGCTCAAGAAGGGATGACAGAAGGTGATTTGTGGTGTTGTAACAGCCACCTTGGAAGCCAAGATAGAAAAATTTCCCTGAAAGGCTAGTCAGTTGGAGGATACTCTTTGGAAATTTCTGTCCAGAGAAAATCAATGAAACAGAGAAGGGTTTTGAATAGATATGTCGTGGGGGTGGGGGGGCGGGGCGGAG
>RJWH01002663.1:14576-29608 GCA_004363575.1 Solenodon paradoxus
TGGGGGGGGGGGGGGGGGGGGGGGGGCGGAGCTGGAACAGTTAGGAACTCCCATCTTGTATTAAATTCATTCGATAAATCCTTAGCTTATTCTGGTCTAGAACAGGAATTTGTTCATGACTTTTAAGCAAATAGTTCTTGAGGTTCCCCGTGCCTCTCTCCGTCTTATCCCAGTGACTCCAGTTTTCCTGTTTCTTTGTTCTGTTACTTTTTCCTCTTTTCCATTGCCTTAGTTTTGAGATTAAATTCACTCATTTTCAAAATAATCTATGAACATTTCATAAATTTTGAAAAATATAGAAAAAAATCAACCTTTTTCTTTTAGAAATTGTTTTTTTATTTTGAGTAATTAGAAAAATACTGAAAATAAATAATATAACAAACACACCTGGATCTCTATTCAGAATTGACAAAATTTACATTATTTTATTGTGGTAAGAACACTTAACCTATCTATCCACTTAGCAAAATGTTAAGTGCACAATACACTATTGTTAACTATAGGTGCTATGCTGTACAGCAGATCTCTAGAACTATTCATGTTGCATAACAACTGTTTTGCTACCATTTTTAACATAAAACTTTGAATTTTTCTAATGGAAAAAAATAAAACATTATAGACAAGTTAAATTCTGTCCCCTGGTTTCTACCCCAGTCAGTTCTCAGAGACAAAGATGAATTTGATATGTATTATTGGTATGTAGGTATATATATATATATATATATTCATAAGTGATACATTAATTTTTTCTGTGTGTTTTTCTTAATTTACATAGGTAATATTGTATGTGTCATTCTGCAATTAGTTTATTTTTCCTTTATTTAAGATTTTGTTTGGTGATTTATTCTATATTCTTTTTTACATTCTCCTTCTCCACTCTAACTATGTCCTAGATCCAGTGACATGCACGCTACTTTTCCATGATAAAATAAGTCACATTACGGGAAAATTCAACTACTGATAGTGTTTTACCAGAGAGCTCAAAAGTCCTACTGTAGAGTTCAGTTTGCAAAGGCTCTAGGCAGCTCAGCCACCTCAGTGATTCTGGCTATAAAGCATTGAAGAGCAAAACTGGAAGGGTCTCTAGAGATACCTCCTTGTCAGCATCTGCCCCATGTATGAAGGAAAATGACTTAACAAAGGCACATATTCATGTAATATTGTACTCAAGACCCCTGGCTCCCTATCCTATATGTGAAACCTTTTCATAGCAAAAAAATAAAATAAAAGGAAGGGGAAGAGAAAGAAAGAATAGGTAAGAAGAAACAAAGAAGGAGGAGGAAGAGAAAAGAAACTTAAAACTATAATTTTCATTATAAAAATAATCCATTTTAATCAAATGTGGCCAATAGAGAAGAATAGGAAAATGAAGAAATCAAGAACTTTCCATTTTAATATTTTGATCTAATCTTTTTTCCTGTACATTTAAAAAAATTTCATGGTTATATTTTATCTTACTTTTTCTCAGTTAACATTATAATGTCATAATATACAATTTTCAAAAGCCAGATTTGTCCATTGAAATCTTGCCAGTAAATAATTTAAGGCATGTTTTGCTGTTTAGTCATTAAAATAATATAGGCCAGGACTTGCATATAGAAGGAAACAAGGACTATGGTATATTCCCCAGAAAGTTTCTTCCTGTCCTTTGACTATATCATGTTCTTATAACAACAAAACATAGACTGACATGGCTCCTGAAGTATTCACTCATAACAGTTACACTGCACTCTGAAATGGCTTTGGATTTAACTGAACTATACACTTAAAGACCACTTTACTTCCAAACCAAGGATAAGAGGCAATCTTGAGGCCCATAGAGAGCCAAATCCTTAGCTTCTCAACTCAAAGAAACCAACCTTAAGGAAAAGACATTGGTCCTTTCCCTCTACTCATGGGGTAGAGAGTGAGATGCTCAATTTTTCCAGAGCTGCAGCACAAAGAGGATGATAGTCAATGAACTTCTTCAGCATTTACTTTGAGAGAGACCTCCTTTACTGACAAAGCCACACTACTAATAGACACACACACGCACACACACGATTAGAAATCTTGAGTACAATAGTGATTGCATTCATTACAGTACATGCGAGATTGCACTTAACTATCAAGATCTGATGGTTTATCATTCTAGACAGTTCAGTGTATTTAAAACAATGGAGCACCGAGAGCTTAAGCTGTTTTTTCAAGGTCACATAGCAAAAAAAAAAATAAATAAATAACTAAGATTTTTAAATAAAATTTTAAAAATGATGAAAGCATCTTTATTCTTAGTCATGGGTCTTAGAAAGATGGACCTTAGCCTCCTGAAACTCACCTCACTTATGTTTTATCAGTTTAATTCTACCCTTGCTACCTTTGATTCTCTTTGCATCAGCTAAATGTCAATTCACAGTAGTTGTTCAGAAGCGCTTGGCAGTTTCAATTTTTCAGTTACAGGCTCTCTTCTTTTGTGTACGACTCGAAAGCCAAGAATCATGCTAACGACTGACTGCATCTCTGCCCCCCAAGCTTTCTCCGTGCGTGTGTATGTGTATGTATGGACGCACACACACATGCCTACAAATTTGTGAGGACTCCAGGATTGAGAATGTTCACAATTTCATATTGAAATTATAAAAAATTCTTCCAAAGAGAACCCTCTTCCCGGCCAAAATGTTTATTTTTAAAGGTACTTATTTCTACAATTGATTGAGGTTTGGAAATAAGCCGGATGAGACTTAACGAGCATGTATTTTGCTGGGACATAGGGTGCTCTCGTTTTCAGGTCATAGAAGCCAATGTTGGAACAAGTCCCAGCTGTGTTTACCACCCCCCCCCACCCCCCAGAGCTTCTTTCCACACCCTATCCCCTCCTCCCAGCAAAAACTACTGAGTTAAAGCTGCCTTTAACAGGGAGTGGCTTTCAGTACTGAGTGGCATTTTCCCCTTAAACTGGGCAGACAACTTATCTGTGGGAGTCTGAACCTGCCACACCTATCAAAGGATTTTGGAAATGTAAAGTGGCTCTTACTGCATTTAAACATCAATGAACTTCCCTGCATGTTGGCCAACTTGGTTGTAGGAAGCCTTGTTTTTTGTTTGTTTGCTTGTTTGTTTTTTACTTATCAGAATGACCCCACTTAATCAATCAGGTCTGAATGGATGAGTGTAAAAGGCATTAGGGGCTAGAGAAAGCTCACAGCTTCCTCAGATCCAGGGAGTACATTGCTGATCTGTTTCCAGTGTCTCAACTCGTGGGAAACTGTAGTCCTCACTAGTAAAGAAAAGAGGCAAGTAGATATGGGAGACCCGAATCATTGCAAGAGACCTCAGTCAGAGATCAAATAGATCAGTGTTTCCCAATCTTTTCATATCCTCCTGAGTCTTTCTGTCATCTTGTTTTCAAAGGCCCAATGCTACAGTATTTTTCTCCTGAAAATCTATTAACTAAACAATAGCTTCTCCATGTTCATGCACACACACATGCCTGTGTCAGAGCTTCTGATCAGCATGAGTAACCAATGTTATTGTGCTTGGTTGCTGTAATTCCAGGGAAGAGCAAAGAAACGGCATTCTGATAACTGGTACAGCAGAATGATGCTAAATGCTGGTTTTCTTAAAGTTTTTAAACATTGAAAATGGCTTGAACATCCCAGTGGTTACCTTTGTAGCTCATTAAGATGATCAGGGACCTCAGATTGGATAACACTGATCTGGTTAACTCTCTCTACCCCTGCATTTTTTATTCAGGAAGTAAGGTTTGTGGTAAAATAGGAAAATTAATCTTTGAAGTGGGGTTAAGACCCCATGACACTTTTGGCAGTATAACTTTGATTCATCTATGATCAGATTTTCTCAATGTCATAAAGAGAATTTTTGAACAAAATCTGTATTTGCCAGGGTTCTCCAAAGAAAAAGAACCAACAAAAGATATGTTTGTCTGTCTGTCTGTCTGTCTGTCTATCTATCTGTCTATCTATCTATCTAAATCTACGTAATCTTTTTTTAAGGAAAGGTTCAGGTAGAAATGAAGGCAAGCAGGTAAGCAGACAGGAAGAGAGAAGATGAAGATGCACTGTATTTTACTTAGTTCTTCATCTTGGTTGTTCCCCTTCTACAACCCCCTACCCTGGCATCAACCCCCTCTGCCAGGGATAACAGGAACCATGGTATGCGTATGGACTGGACCCAGTATACTAAACCACTACAGTACCAGAGAGTGCCTGTGTATCTATCTATCTATCTATCTATCTATCTATCTATCTATCTATCTAATCTATCTATCTATCTATCTCTGTCTTCTATTTCTATCATCTATCTTTCTATCATCTGTCATCTATCTATATCTATCTAGCATATCTAACATCTTTTACCTACACACAAATACACACATATATATGAATATATATTATTATCAATACTAACTTTTTCATTTAAATTAATGGTAATAGCATTCCTAGACCACTCCCCCAAAAAATAACCTTCTAATAGAAATGGTCTACTTTTGGATAGTGTGGGGGGAATGGGAGGGTGCTGGTGATGGGGGAACCTGTATCAGAAACTCAAAGTCATATGTAGGTACAATATCTTTAAAGACTGCCTACTAAATGTGAGATTCTGTAGCTGGGAGGATGGAGGTGGTAGGAGTAACAATACAGTGGTGGGTTAGTAAAATAGTCCTCATTTTAGGGAAACTTTTTTACAGGAGAAATATGTACATAGGACTGTATCTAAGGGAAGACATAAGCTAGTGTATTCCTCTGGGAGTTGTCAATTATATATGTAATACTTTCTTAAGCAGTATTCCCTAGACTTCAAAGGTGTAAACCAGTAACTGCGCTATTTCCAAATGCCTAAGTGAAAACAACTGTTGTAAGTTGTGCCTCACTGGGACTTTTGTGCAACAACTTACAACAAAATTTAGAAGCACCATCATCCTGGCTATTTGTATCCATTAATACTTTGGACATAAATGTTTTCTGACTCCTGAAAATAAGTAGATCATATAAACCATTTTATCTGATATATACTAATAACCTTTTCTAGGTTACCTTGCCTGTATATATTCATGGACAAGCAGTCCATGCCTGAACAGCCAATCATTGATTTATTTTATTCTATTTTTAATGTAGTAAAATACATACAACCTAAAATTTGCCATCTTAACCACTGTGCCACTTTAAGTGCACCATTTTGTGGAACTAAGTACATTTACATTATTGTGCAACTGTTACTGTGCCACCTCTGAACCGTTTTCAGTTTGCAAAACTGAATCGCTGTACATATTAAAAATAACTCCTCTTTCCCAGTCTCTCAACCCCTGAAAATCACCATTTTACTTTCTGTCTCTATGAATTTGATTATACAAACTTCCTCGTATAGTTGCATTCATATTTATTTGTCCTTTTGTAACTGGTTAACTTCGCTTAGCTAAAGTCCTTAAGGTTCATCCATGTTGTAGCATGTGTCAGAATTTCCTTTCTTTTTACGGCTGAAAAACATTCCATTGTATGCCTATATCACATACAATTTTGCCATTCATTTATCAATGAATAAGTTGCTTCCAACTTTGGGCTATTGTGAATAGTACTGCTTATAAGCATGGGTATACAAATATTTCTTTGAGACTCTAAATTCTTTGGGGAATTCCCAGTTTGGTCATTCTACTTTGAATCTTTTAAGGAACTGCCACACTGTTTTCCATAGTGGTTATACCATTTTACATTTTTACAAACAATGCACATGGGTTCCAAATTTTCTACATCCTTACCAACATGTGCTGTTTTCTTTTTTGTATTGTTTTGATAATATATATATTTAATGATGTGAGGTGCTATCTTATTGTAGTTTTGAATGCATGTCCCTAATGATTAGTGATGTTGAACATCTTTTCATGTGCTTACAAGTCATTTTTAAAAACATTTATTAAATATTTGCCTTTCAGACTTGGCTTTTATGTCTCATTTTATATAAGGAAGCTAAGTTCAGCCCATATGGAAATGTGCTGGTAATTTTGATTAAGTTTTAAGGTTTAATTCTGAATTTTATATTCTATTCCATTGGTCTATATGTCTGTCCCTGTACCAGTAACACAACGTTTGTTTGTTTGTTTATTACTGTAGCTGTGTTCAAATGTTTGATGTTTCCAATTTTGTTCTTCTTTTCAAAGATTTTTTTTGGGTATTTGAGGTCCCTTGAAATTCAATGAGTATTATGATGGATTTTTCTATTACTGCAAAAATTGTCATTGAATTTGTATAGATATTACATTGAATCTATAGATTTGACATGTTAAACAATATTAACTTTTCCAATTCATGATCACAGATGTGTACTAGTGTCTTTAATTTCTTTCAGCAACTTTTTATATTTTTCACTATGCAGGTCTTTCATCCCTTTGCCTAAGCTTATTCCTAAATATTATATTCTTTTTGATGCTACTGTAAATGGGATAGTTTTATTGATTTCCTTTTTTTAATTATTCAGTGTTAGTGAATAAAAACACAATTATTTTGCTTGTTCATTTTGTATCCTGCAACTTAGCTGAATTTATTTATTAGTTTAACGGTTTTTTTGTGGAATCCTTAGGGTTTTCTTTTTTCAAAACCATGTCTGTGAATAGGATGAATTTGCTTTTTCCTTTCCAATTTGAATCCTTTATGTCTTTTGAGAAAGCTTAGCCTTAAATTTAGCTGAAATGTATTTCTTGCAGCTTTCCCTGTTTTCTAAGTATAATTTTATGGTTTATAACAGTCTTATATCTACAGAATTATTGTGACGATAATAAAGGATGTTCCCATATACCCATGCCCATTTTCCCTGTTATTAACATCTTCTATTACTGTAGTACATTTGTCACAATGAACCAATATTAAGGTTATTATTAACTAAAGTCTGCGCTTTGTATTTTCTCAGTATTCCCTAATGTCTTGTTTCTGTCCTCAGATTCCAACTAGGACACCACATTAAATGTGGCCATCATGTCTCTTTAGCTCTTCTTGACTGAGATGGTGTCTTAAACTTTGTCTTCACAGTTTTGAGGATTAGTGGTCAAGTATTCTGTAGAATTCCCTTTCATTGTGATTTATCTGAAGTTCTTATCATGACTAGACTTGGGTAATGTGTTTTAAGGAGGAAGACCACAGGGATGAAGTGCTATTGTCATCATGTCATATGAGTACATACTATCAACACATCACTGTTGATGCTGACCATGATCATCTGACTGAAGCTGAGGTGGTGTTTGTCAGTCTTTTCCAGGGTAAAGTTTATTTTTTATCATCATGCCATCATGTACTCTTGGAAGGAATCTCTTTGTATAGTCCATTATTTAGTATTAGGAAGTTATGGATCACCTCCTTGAGGATGGACTATCTATATAAATTATTTGACATTCTTGTTTACTGGGTATTATATCTATTCTCACTTATTTATGCAATCATTTATATCAGTATGAGCTCGTAAATATTTTAAACTTTAATACTACTTTATTTCTTCTGTTTCTCAAATTGTCCCAGCTTTGACTTTTTATGTGTGTGTGGCTCCTGTGTCCCTTTAACATACTTCCATTGTTCTGGGCTAATTTTTTTGTCTTTTTTAGCCTGGTTGATTTTTGCACTGCCTTCTGCTATGAAAAAATTTAATCTCTCTTGCATTTGATACCTCTTCTGATTTTTTAAAAAAGCCATATTACCTCATTTAGTCTTCTCTAGACTAAACAGTTCCTACTCATTCCCTCAGACATTCCTCATGTGACAGATTTATTCACTCTTTTCTCTCCTAGTTGCTTTCTCCTAGAAAGATTCCATTTTGTCAGTTACTTATACTACTTCCTCCCACTCTCCTTATCCTCCACAACACTGTTATAAAATTTAAGAGAAATCGAAAGTAGTTCCTCTTCTGGAAACTATTTCTGATAGTACCCATCACGTAGGCTTTATTTCTGAATGAATAAATGACCCTGTGTTAAAATGAAGACTCCTAGGAGAAATACAATGCTTCTGCTTTGTGTAGAGCTTCATAGTTTTCACAGCCATCTAGCAAACTCATTTCCTTGACCCTTTCAAGCCCTGTGAGGTAAGTAAGGCAGCATGCCCAGAAACAAAGGCTCAGAGAGGTTTCATTGTTCTGAGTTGCTATATGAGTTAGACAGAATGATTACTCCAGTAACCTTTACATTTTGTTTAAAATTTGACTAGGTAGGTTGATATTTGTCAGTCCTTAAAGCTTAATCAAAATTGTCAGCCATTTCCATATGGGCTAAACTTATCTTCCAATATAAAATGAGACATGAAAGGTAAGTTTGAAAGGCAAATGTTTATGAAATTTTTTAATGTATGTTTTAAAATAAAATACATCTTGTATGTTGGTAGATATCAGTTGGATAGTCAGGACAGAACCTAGAAAACATGGTTAGCTTTGGGAATAGAAGTGTGATGAGAACAAAAATGAATTTTTAAAACTGTCCTTGCTTGCTGCAGATATTAGGCAAGTAACTTTGTCTCTTTCACCACTTATCAAATTCTCATGGAAAGGTTCTGAGGTGCAACTGATCCCAAACAGTGTGTAATTCCCAAATAATTTATACAGTAATATTTTGCTATACATACACACCCTAGTGCCCATTCCCTACTCTCCAATTTTGGAGGTTTGCGGAGACTACATTGGGAGACTAGGCAGATGACATCAACTTTTATTCCTAGGGTGTTTTTGCTCATTCACAACAAGGGCAAGATGGTAGTAAGAACCTTATATGGGCTAGCTAAGGGAGGGTGAAATAGAGCTTAAAAACTTTTCTCCCTAACTACTCCCTCAATCTTAAAACCAGGTTAAAAACCAAGCAATTGAGTAGGGTGGAGTTTCAGGGCTGTGGGAAGGCAATATTCAGAAAAATAGGAGGTCAGTAAAGAGATTGAGAGCTAAACTTTTCATGTCTAGGCATAAAGGATGGGGAGAAATATGTGGATAGAGACATAAATCCCTACTCTAAGAGTAAAGGAAGATGAGGAAGATCTCTTAGTTTTAATATTTTATAGACCTCTGAGTTGGAAGATTGGTAGTAAAACTTGGGAAGTATGACTAAGTAGTTGATTTGCTATAGAGAAAAAGGAGATAAATGTACTTTTGTTTTTTGAACCTGTGATTTTTTTTTATTTGTTACCTGAAAGAAGTTTTGAAATGAATTGAGTGAGGGATATGAATTCTACTGATACGATCCTTTTTTATTGGAGGAAAACATAAGTCCTTTGGAAACTTGAACTTTTTAAATCCTCCTTTACCCACAAAAATATTAGTCATTGTAATTGTGAGGAACATGTTCTTTCCTGAATAGAGATATCTAAGCTAATGGCAGAGCCAGTAGTGACTCCCGGTCCACATGGTCCTGACTAACCCTGGTGACTGGGCAGTTCTGACTAAATTTAGATAAGAATTTGCAAGGGGTCTGATGATAGCTTGAGGAAAAGCTTCCTCATCATCCATAAATGTTATCTGATTGTGTGTACTTGGGTGCTAATATTCAAAAAATGTTCCAACTTTTTTGAATCCAAGCTTCCCTTCTCCGTCTTGAGTATCATATCTTGTTCTCTCATCTCTTACCTCTATCTCCCATATTTGTTAAATGTACAAGATTAAGTATAATAATTTTTTGCACAAAGTGAAATGTCTTGCTTAGCTTTGACTTTAAGACCTGGCATAAGAATGTCTATACAGGTCTGAGCTCCCTCATCAGACTCCTTTAAGACTTTAAAAAATGTCTGGGTGAGAAAACAAGGAAACTAGAATTTTCAGCCTCAGATTTGCTCTTCAGTTTGAGGACCAAGTACTATGTGGTAAAGATAGATGCTAAACTAAAAAATATCCAAGTTCCTTTTTCTTCTCTTTTTTGACTTCTTAAATGATAAAATAAGACACATTCAATTTTATATTATCCAAAATCATCTGCTTGTAGATTATTAGTTAGACTGTTTCATTATCCTTCATCTGTTCCGTGTCATTTCTATCCAATATGCATATATGTATGTATGTATGTATGTATGTGTACCTATTCTGATTCTACCACAAGAGTAGTTGAAGGGTTAGGCATATAGGGGAAAACAGAGACATGTGGGGGCAAAAAAATCAGTTCATTTTCTAGTACTCATCTTTTCATACCTAAGTCAGCATCTTTATTTTTAAAAATAACTGTCTAGCTCTTACTCCTTAGCCACCCCTACTCCAATACATATGATTTATCTCTCTCTATCTCTCTCCCTCCCTCCTTGGTAAATCTGTTGGGCAGACTAGTTTGATGCCTGAAAAATGTTCTAATTCTAAGAAAGAAACTAAATTCTGCCTCTGACATTCCATTCCCCCTGTGGCTTTAATTAGGTGCAAATTCTCTTATGCTTGCTTTGAAACATGCCTCAGGATCTAAGGGAGATGGCAGGCAGTTGGGGTATTAATGCAGGGTGATGTTTCTCACTTCACAGTGCTCAGGCAACATTTATTGTCATTAAAATAGTGTCATTCAAATGAGGTGACTGATGTTGGGAAATGAATGCAAAGTTGATCATTGTTCTATGAATCTGGGCTTTGATGAAGAAGCTGAATTAGAGGCAGTACTTCAACTCTGCTTATACAATATGTATCTATGTATCACTCAATAGTGAAACCCTAGAGACTGACAGGAGGACAAAGCCTCTAAGGCTATATTAGGGTTTCAGAGATAAAAATACCTACTACTCTCCTACTTTACTAGGCTGTGGGGAGAATGAGGGATATACTATCTGTACAGTGGCTTGAGTGCCTAGAAAAGAATGTCAGTGTTGTATTAGCCTTATGTAAGATATTTGGTTAATTCCCAGAAACTCTGTAGAATCCTGAAAGCACTGCAACTGATTTCTTTTCCCTCCTCAGGTTTTTAGTTTCCTTGGTGCCCAGGTCAAAAAGAAATTGATTCCTTTCTATGCTGTGTTTAAATTTTGTCTCTTCTGCATTGAGGCTTTGAATTCAGAAAAATCTCTTTGTCTGTAGTATGGTCCACTGATGGTTAGGCTTTAACATTAAACAAATTCATAGAACTAATCAGGTTTTGTGGCTGGTGGCCATATCAACTACTTTGGCTCTGTATAATTTCTGAGAGGAAAAATACATATTTAGGACTTGGTAAAACTTTCCTCAAAATATCTCCTTTACTTGCAAGTGTTGCTGACCCTGGGGAAATATTTTGTACTAGTCTAGCTTGGGAACATCCAGCTTTTTCTGTGCTATATTCTTTATGATTTCACTCTGGGTTAAGCTGTGAAAAGGTGAGGAAGACAGGAGTCATTTTGGAGAAGAATAGGATAAGTAAAATCTCTAAAGAATACAGCTTGATTAATTCAAAATTGAAACCCTGGCCTCCCCAGTTGCATACTCCACAGCAATAATTTTTCCTTGGCCAGAGGCCTAAGCATTGATGTCCAAATCTCATGCTCTTTCCTGGACAGATTCATCAAGTAAAACGTTCAGTTGCTTGGGTTTTTTTTCTTCCCAGTATGATCCTATAATTTAAGTTAAGCTTAAAATGAGAGGCATTAAATAGTAAAACAAACAAATATACAACAATAGCAGAACATTATGTCCTGGCCCGGTGAGATCAATTTAATGGGATTAGCAATATAAAACTTCACAAAGGCCCTTGCTGGAGGATTACCAGAAATAGCATCATTCAGTATGTTGCCACTCGCTGCCATTCATTCACTTTGGCATTATTTATTGAATTCAGCAGGAGCACAATATTTGTACCTTTTAAGCCTTTTAGCTTTTTTTCAGCTTTTCCTGAGTAAAAGTGGAATCACAGCATTATTGTTAAATGATTTTCAGGGCCAAAAACCCTCCTGAATATTGTTCATGTCCCTGTTACAAAGGTGAGTTTTGAGGTGGAGTTCCACAGCTTTCATTCATATCAAGGATAATGCTTATGTTCGTGTGTGTGTGTGTGTGTGTGTGTGTGTGTGTGTGTCTGTGTGTGTCTTCATGCAGGAGTGGTTAGTGAGTGGAGCAAGAGTTTTAAGGAAGGAGGAGGTGACAGGAAGGAAAAAACTTTCAATGAATTGTAATGAAAATATTCTGAAATTCAATTACAAAATGGCTGTGTGTTTTTTTCTCACCTCCTCCTCTTTCCTTTCCTACTCTTTGCCTTTCTCAAAAGCACTGAAGTAAAATGAGACTGTCAGATATAAGCCATACACCCACTCTAGATCTTTTTTGAGAAAGGTTTTTTCCTCCCCCTTATTTATGGGTAGTGGAGGCAAAATGGATACTGGAAGATGCAGTTACATTGTGGAAACTTGCCACCTGTTGAGCTTGTTCCCATTCCCTCTGCTACACTCTGGTCTGATGAGCAAGGTCAAAGCATTAAAGCCTTGCTGTGGCAACATTTCTCACCACCTCTTCGCAGCTGACCAATCAATATTCAATGTGGTGTGACATCTAATGTAATATAATGATACCTAATATCCCCCTGATATATGGCCTGAAAGAGTTGGAAATTTAGTTTCTGAGTTTGTTGTCATGGAGGGTTGGTTTGTCTTTGTGCTGCAAGTTTTAGAAAAGAAGTAAAATGTCTTTTTAATCTAGGTATCAAGAATATGTCTGTGAACATATAATATACATAATTCAAAGAATACATTTTGTGATGCGCCTGCATTATTTAACACTAGGGTTTCCCTTTTTAACCTTTAAATTTTGTAGAAGACTCTAAAGTGCCTATTCTTCTGATGCCCTTAATGTTTTTCAGACTAGTTGTTAATTTCCAGCTGCTAGAAAAATGTTCCTTCTGGATTTTCTTGGTCTCTCTTGACTTCTGTTCTCTTTTGGTTTGTTTTCTCCTCAAAATAAAATTGTACCTAGTTAATAAGTGTACCTGGATATTCCGTTTTAACACTGTCCATGAAAGCCTATTTCCCACATCCTCTCTTTCAGGAATATCTTCCTCACATGTATCACATACCTCACTCATAGTTGGTTGAGAGATACATAGTAAGTCTAGAACAGGATCAGGGTCATCAGACCTGCAACCAAGATGGAGATAGAGGTCCAAGGGAAAAGAGCTGAAATATGTGTAGTGAGCTGTGTAGAAGAGGAAGAAAGTTTGGTGGAAGAAGAGAGACATTGAACCAGGAAGTCCTGAAGCAGGCAGACAGAGGAAAAGAAACTAAAGCAGACTCAGGATCAGTGTATCTTTGGTTATTAAGTTCACTGAACTCCCCTTTTTGCTCTCTTTGTTCTTAATAAGTTATCCTTCAGCTGTCTCTGAGATGTATGTAATGTAGTCTTTCATCCCATTCCTCTAATAAATTTTCATCACATTCATAGTCTTTATTCTCTATTTTTATGGTGTTTGGGGTACCCAGAAATAGTTGTACCATCTCAGAAGAATTTGGTCAGTGCTCTGGGAAGATTTAGTTGCCATTCTGGCTTGTACTTGTATACATGCATCTACATATACACTTAGCAGCCATCTCAGTGACTCATATTTTCTTTATAATTCATTATATCCTGAAATTCTTTGGATTTTACATTTCTCTGATATTCTGATCTTAACAGATATTAAAATAAGTTAATAAGTAAATTGAACTCTAGAGTCAGATGTTTTTAAGAAATAATGAATTAAAATAGAACAATTTCTTGACTACACATCTTCCCAGAATTTTTTGTTAATGTATATTATCACTCTATAAGATCTAATTTTTCACAAACTAATTTCCTGGAAACACTTATTAGTAATATTTTCATAAATACTTGTTTTCTAAGGTATACCATTTGAGAAACATTGTTTTTTAAATTTAGAGGACTTGCCAATTTTAAATTAAAGTTATACAAGTTATTTTCTTTATAATTTTGGTTCCCCATTCTCATTTGGTCTTTGGCACTTCTATGCTCCAACAAAAGAAAACTTCTTACTATCTGATACTAGTACTTGGCATCCATCCATCTCACTGTGGTTTTCATTTTGAAAATCTAACAAGTTGGTTTTCCATCCTATTCCTTTTTTTCTACCATTCAACTTTGACCCTGGAGATTGAAATATCCCATTCTGGCCCTCACAGCTATTTCTTTCTCTCAGTTTTGCAGTTTGGACATTAATGGAAATAGTAAGCACCTTATAATTGTATAGGGCTTTATATTTTCAAGGTACTTGCACCTGCATTATTCCATTTGAACCTCTCCACCTCTCAGTAGGTAAGCAGGGCATAGCCTATTACCCCATCCTAGCTGAAATCTGTATAGCTAACTGAGGATGAGCCAGTAAGGTTTATTAGATGAATAAGTTCCATTACAGTTAACCCACCATCAGTTCCCCAGCCTAATTCCTTTTCTGCTATTTTTTGGAAATTGACTATGTCTGTGTATATACTTGCACACACTATATATAAATTCATATAAATAATTTTGGAAATTGACTATGTCTGTATATACTTGCACACACTATATATAAATTCATATATATGTGTGTGTGTATATATGTATGTATTAATTATCTTGGTACATGTGAGAATTTGCTGAAAGAGTAAATGTGGAAAATTCTTTAGCAGGAAATCACACATGGAGCAACTTGGTACTTGGACACTACGTGGGAGCAACTTGGTACTTGGACACT
Source organism: Solenodon paradoxus (assembly GCA_004363575.1). Taxonomy (NCBI): domain Eukaryota; kingdom Metazoa; phylum Chordata; class Mammalia; order Eulipotyphla; family Solenodontidae; genus Solenodon; species Solenodon paradoxus. Next base: position 29,182 of record RJWH01002663.1, read on the forward strand.
ACGTGGGAGCAGCTTGGTACTTGGACACTACATTGGAAACTATGTCAGAAAGGAAGTCAAGACAATCCTAGATTAGGCTGTAGCAGAAAAGACTCAGTAGTAGGTGGAAGGGGCCCTTTTCTGTTGCTGAAAGGGATTTCTGGTCATGAAAAATCTCTAACCATCTCCCTGACTCTGTACTAGAAGGACTGAATATTTAATCCTGTGTCTACTTTTGTAAAGTGACAATTTGTATGCTTATTGGAACCACATGGGGGGAACTCTTTTCGTCTAAGACTGTGAACATCAAGGAGAAGGGAGATAAATGTTGCCATTGGGGACATTTGGCAATGTCTGGAGAAATGAAATTTTTGCTTACAATTGGGTGGAGGGATTGCTACTGCCACCTAATGGGTATATAGATAAGTGATGCTTTTAAACCTACAAT
>RJWH01002663.1:29708-211223 GCA_004363575.1 Solenodon paradoxus
TCTCTCTCTCTCTCTCTCTCTCTCTCTCTCTCTCTCTCTCTCTCTCTCTCTCTCTCTCTCTCTCTCTCTCTTTATGTCTCCCCCACTCCTCTCTGTATGTGTTGGGGTTATCCATTTAAGTAAATATAGGAAAGGCTCTCAGAGTACCTAAATAATATCATTGTGCTCTGAAAAAAATGATATTGTGCACCATGGTGAACTTGAGGGGAGATTTACTTGGGCAACTAGACTTCTCTGGGGTTGTAAGTACAGTGCACACAAATGACGAAGCAGAATAATCTGTCACACTTGCCTGAACATGTCTCTGTCTTGCTTCTGACTCTAGAAATCCCCAGACTTCATATGCCTCAATTACTACTCAATTACTACTTCTGGAGTAGGTATCTGGGGCTACTGTCAGCATTAGGATGCAAGTCTGACTAGAAGTGTCAGTTGTCTGAAGTGATTCTGTTGAGGTTTGAAGATAGATTGGGCTCTTTCTTTTAGGTTGAGTTGAAAGGAAAAGTGGAGTAGCACTTGTGATACTTGACTTTTCTCCAACAACCTTATGCATAAGAGAATATTGTGATGAACCAAGATACTGCAGTTGTTCATGTGTAGGATCCGAGGAAAGAGCAGTGTATGTGGGAAGATTGGATACAATCATTTGGTGTGAGAAAGAGATGCCTGAGCCTCTGTGTATAAGTATGTGGTTTTGTATTTGGACTTCAATTAAGAGCTCTTTCATTTGTGTGATAAATAATTTCCTATTCATTTGTAATTTCCATTGATAATGGTGAATAACCTTTTCAATTTTAACACAAATAATTAAGTTCATTCTTTTAGGTTTCCCATAGTTTTGGTACTTGAGTAGAAACAATGGCTAAGATTTTAATTCCTTCAGTGTGGTCACAAAGAAACAGAGAGAGAGAAAACTTGAATAAAGTCAGAAATAAAGTAAGTTACAACAGATACCACAAATACAAAATATCATAAGAGGCTACTGTAAATATCTATATGCCAGGAAATCAGTCAAGAAGAAATGTACAAATCCTTAGAAACATACAACATTCCCAGACTAAGTCAGGAAGAAATAGAACATCCTAATAGACCAATAATGAGTAAAATAATTGAAAGAGTAATAAAAGCCTCCAAAAAGCAAAAGCTCACTACCAGATGACTTTGCCAGTGAATTCTACCAAACAGGATGATCTAATACCAACATTCTAGACTAATGTGGCATCTGAGTTTGTTCCTTGCTTTGCTTCTAAGGGATACAATTAACTGCTAGTCACCGAAGCAATGCTGTTAGGGAGTCCCTAACACTCCAGCGACTTAAAGACAAAAGTGACTACATTGAAGAGATTACCTTAGGAATTCCATACATGAGTGAAGTGGTGGTGCAACAGCAGCTGAGGATGCAGAGGCAGCAGGAGGGATGGAGATAATAGTTTGCCCAAGGCTACTGTTAAACCGATTTTGCTATCTGCTTGGTACTTCCTAGAACTTCCAACCCCACGTCTGGAGACATGTCTACCAACCCCTGCTAGTACTGCCTCTCCTCTGGAGGACTGAAGAATTTTCACAGGGGACTGTGTTTTGCTGCAAGCAGTTCTCAGTTCTCTACTGTGGCCTCTGTTGGAAATGTGGCTTGCTTGGAGAGCGTGTCCACGTCACTTGAGTGTCTCCCTTTGTACCTTGTTGTTCATGTCTGTGACTCTGGGGGAAAACTCTGAATTCCCTACCCTAGCTCTAATCCTGTAGACTGGACTCTCAGGCTACAAAACAGGGCTTGCTCTAGAGATTTAACAATTCTGACAAGCACTGAGATCATATAACTAAATAAAGATCAGCATTCCCTACCAACATTTAGGTCTCTACTGTGCAACTTGATATCCTAAAACAGGGCCTTTTCATCAAGGAAAACAACCCATAGGATTAAATACAGAGTGCAAAACAGAACACAGATACAGAGAAATATACACAAAATGATGGACCAAAAGCAAACCCCAGGGGAAAATCTGAATTAAGAAACTACTTGATGAAGACTTTAAAGTAACTGGTTTCAGTATCCCCATTGAAATCAGGAAAACAACAGAGAAACAAAAAGAGAACTACAACAAAGATAGGAAAAATATGAGGCAGTTCCAAACAGAATTCATGGAGCTAAAGAACACAATAGCTGGGCTAAAGGACACAATAGAGGGACTCAGCAGTTGTCTGGAGAAGCCTCCAATTGAATCAACAAGCTAGAACATGTAACAGTGGAATGCACCCAAGCAGATCAGCAAAGAAGAAAAAGAAATAAAAGGAAGGAAGACAGCATAAAGACTCATGGGATAATATCAAGAGGAACAACATTCAAACCATGGAGGTCCTAGAAGAAGAGAAAGCGGGCAGAAACAGCATTTGAAGGAATGATAGCTGAGAATTTCTCTAACTTCAGGAAGAAAACAGACCTTTGGACCAAAGAAGCTCAAAGAGTTCCAAACAAAAGAAACCCAAACAGACCTAACCAAGACACATGTTCATTAAAGTGACCCCAAAAGGTGAATAAACAGATCTATCTCACTCCATTAAGAAAGGGAATATAAGAATAATAGGTGAAGAGAGAAAGGAACAGAGAAATAGTTCAAAGAAATAATAGCTGAAAACTTCCCACACCCGAGAAGGAACTGAATCTATAAATCAATGAAACCAACAGAACTCCTGGTACTCTAAATGAAAATAGACCTACACTAAGACATGTAACTGTAAAACTGAAAAAGTCAAAGACAAAGAAAGACTATTAAAGGTTATCAGTGGAAAAAAAGGAAGTAACATAAAAGCAGTGCCATTGACAATCAGAATTCTTAGCAGAAACTCTACAGGTCAGGAGAGAGTACAATGCCAACATTACTCTGATTACAAAACCAGGTAAGGACATGACCAAAAAAAATCAAAGACCAGTATGTCTGATGAATTTTGATACAAAAATCCTCACCAAAATATACACTGCATTCAACAACTCATTAAAAGAATCATATACCACAATCCAGTGGGATTCATTTCAGGGAGACAAGAATGGTTCAACATATGGAATCAAACCTGACCAACATTAAACTAAATGCAGAAAAATGAAAGTTTTCTCTAAAATCAAGAACAAGACGACTATGTTCTCTCTCACCACTACTATTTAATATAGTACTGGAAGTCCAGGCAAGTGCAATCAGACAAGAAAAAGATATAAAATGTATGCAAATTAGAAAGGAAGAAGTGAAGCTATTACTGTTTGCAAATGACATAACATAGAGAACCCCAAAGACTCTACTAGAAATAATAAAGTCAGTAAAGTGGCAGGCTACAAATTAATATTAGAAGTCTTTTGCATTTCTATATGCAAATAATAAAATTGCTGAGTGAATTCAGAAAAACAATACCATTTACAATTGCATAAAAAGAGTGAAATACCTTTGTATAAACTTATTCAAAGAAGTAAAAGATCTATACTCTGAAAGCAATAAGATGTTAAAATAAACAGATGACACAAAAATGGAAAGATATCCCATGCTTATGGATTGAATTAACATAATTAAAATGGCCATATTGCCTAAAGCAACATACAGATTTAATGCAATCACCATCAAAATCTCAAGAACATTCTTCACAGAAGTGGAATAAAAGTCATGAAAGTTATTTGGAAATATAAAAGAGCCAGAATGTCAAAAAACAATCGTAATACAAAAGAGAAAATCTGGAAGTGTCTCACTCCTGCCTTCAAACTATACTACAAAGTAATGATAATCAAATCAGCATGATATTTGAATAAAAACATACACACATAAATTGAACAGAATTGAGAACCTGGAAATAAACCCACGTATATGGAGAACTAATTTATGACAAAGGAGTCAAGGTCATACAGTGTGATAAGGACAAACTCTTCAATAAATAGTGTTGGGAAATCTGGATAACCATGTGCATAAGATTGAAACTAGATGACTAATAATGTCCATACAATTAATTCAAAATGGATCAAATACTTGGATGTAGTCACTCACCATCAGATAAATTCAAATAAAACCACAATATCAACTCACACTAGTGAGAATAGATTGTATCAAAAAGACTATAAACACCAAATGTATGGAGTGTGAGAAAAAGTAAACCTACACTGTTGATGGGGATGCAAATTATTGCAACCGCTTTGGAAAGCAGTATGGATATTTCTCAGGAATATAAAGACAGATCTACTATTTGATCCAGCAAGCAATCCAGTTCTAAGTATATACCCAGAGAATGAAAAATCTCTAATCAGAAAAATATCTGCACCCCTATGTTTATAAAAGCACAGTTCAAAAATCACCAACGCAAGGAAACAACTTCAATGTTCACCAACAGAAGACTGGAGATAGAAGATGTGGTTATATAAACTCAGTAGCACTCTATTTGCTATCAAAAAGATGAATCATGCCTTTTGCAAATAACCTAGATGAAACTGGAGGTGATTATGCTAAGTGACCTAAGCCACAAAGAAAAGGAAAAGTACAGGGTGGTTTCACTCATATATGGAATATTAAGAAACAAAACAAAGGAGAAGACAAATCTCAATAAAATTCATAGAACCCAATACTGTGACTATAATGAGGTGGAACAAGCGAAGAAAGGAGTTAATGAAGTGGTGGAAAAGGGTCCTAGAACTGTGCAGGTCATTATGGTGTGAAATGCACACAGACTGAGGTAAAAATTCAATGCCCTAAAAAGCTTATAGCAATGTAAACAAAACAAATAATAAGAGAATACAAAAGAAAAGCAAACCAATTTAAAAATGGTCAGATGATCTGAATATACCCTTCTCCAAAGAAGACATGAAGATGGCCAACAAGTCCATGAAAAAGTGTTCTACCTCTCTTGTTACTAGGGAAATGTGAATCAAAATCACACCAAGATACCACCTCACATCTGTGAGAATGGATATTATCTTAATCTCTGAAATCAACAAGTGTTGGAAAGGATATGTAGAAAAGGAGACTTTGATACACTCTTGCTGAGAGTATATAATGTTGCATCCAGGGTGGAAAACCAAATGGAGAGTCCTTAAAAAACTGAGAAACTGGAAATTCTCTGTGATCCAGTTATCCCACTATTTGGTATTTACCCTTAAAATACAACATCACTAATTTGCAGATGTACATGAACCTCCATGTTCATTGCAGCATTATTTACAGTGTCAAGAGCTGGAAACAACCTAAGTGACTATCATGAATGGGTAAAGAAGATGTGGTACATATACACAATGAAATACTATTCAGCTTTCAAAAAGATGAAATCCTGATATTTGCAACAATATGGATGAACTTAGAATTATATTTAGTAAGGCAAGCCAGAAGGAAAAAGGCAGACATTGTATGATTTCACTCATATGTGGTATATAGAGAAAACAAACAAATAAACTAAATCAAACAAAAATGCACTTATAGTTAATAAAATCAAATTAGCAGTTATAAGAAAGGAAGGGAGGGTGGTGGACTAGTTGGGGAGAGGGGTCAATTGTATGGTAAAGGAAGAACTGGAATGGTGGTGGTGGTGAACTTAGTGTATTATATACAGTTGTTGATTTACAACGATGCTCATCTTAAACCTACCTGACGTCATAATGAATGCTTTTTTAATAAAATTAATTTGTAAAATGTCTGATACCTATCATTTTCAATCCCTTCCAAAAATTGAGGAGATGGGATAGCTTTCAAAGACCTTTTATGAAGCCAACATTACCCTCATACCAAAACCAGGTAAGGATTTAACAAAAAAAAATTGTAGATCAATATCCCTGATGAACATAGATGCAAAAATGTTCTACAAAATATCAGCAAAACTAAAAATAAAATACATTATATGGAACCAGTGGGATTTTATTTTCAGGCATGCAAAATGTTTCAACATACTCAAATCAATTAACTTGCACCACATCAACAAAAGCAAGAACAAATTTCATATAATTACCTCAGTAGAGACATTAGAAGCATTTATAAGGTTAAGCACCCATTTATAATAAGAACTTAAAAAACATATAAGAAACATACCTCAACATAATAAAGGCCATATATGATAAAGCTATTGTTAAAATCATACTCAGTGGTAAAAAAATGAACACTTTTCCTTTAAGATCAGGAACAAGACAAGGGTGTCCACACTCAGCAATGTTATGCAACATAGTATTGTCCATCCTAGACAGGGAAATTAGACAAGAAAAGAAAATGAATGATATCCAAATTAAAAAGAGATAAGATTGTCTTTTTGCAAATGTATTGATAATATAAATAGAAAATCCAAAAGACTCCACTAAAAATTATTGTAAATAATGAACAAATGCAATAAAGTTGTAGGACACTATCAATATACACACACTGGATTTGTTTTTATATGCAAACAATGAACTAGCAGAAAATGAAATAAAGAAAACAATCCAATTTTCAATCTCATCAAAAAGAATGAAATACCTAGAAAAAATTAGCTAAGTGAAATACCTGTATAAAAAACTGTAGGACATTTTCTAAAGTAAGAAAATCTACAGAGAAATGGAAAGATATTCCAGATACATAAACTGAAAGAATTAATATCATTGAAATGGTTCAATTACCTAAAACAAAATACATATTTAATGCAATTACTATCAGCATTTCAATATAATTCTAAATAGCAATGTAACAAAAAAAAATCTAAAGTTTCTCCAGAATCACAAAAGACCCCAAATAGCCAAAGCAACCCTCTATGACAAAAGAACAGAAAATGGAGGTATTACACTCTCTTGGCTTCAGACTATATACTATAAAACTATTGTAATCAAAAAAGCATTATATTATAATTAAAATCAACACACAGGTCAGTAGAACATAATTGAAAGTTTATAAATAAGCCCATATATATGTAGAAAGTTAATTTACAACAAAGGAATTGAGAGCTTACAAAGGAGAAAGAAAAACCTCTTCAATAAATGTTGATGACAAAAGTGGACAGCCACATGCAAAAGATGAAAGTAGACCACTATCTTACATCATAGACAAAAACGAATTCAAAATAAATTAAATAATAGAATGTAAGGCTGAAACCATGAAATACACAGATGAGTACATAAGCAGTAAGCTCTTTGACATCAGCCATAGTAATTTTATCTACAATGATAAAAGAAATGAAAGAAAAATAAATGTAACTACCTCAAACTAAAATTATGAATCATCAAAACTAAAAGGCCGCCTATTGAATAGAAGAAATATATTTTCTAATCAGATATTTGACAAGTAGTTAATAATCTAAAATAAATAAAGAACTCAAGACTCAGTAATTCCAAACCACCTGATTAAAAAAATAGGGAAAAGACATGAACAGACATTTCACCAATGGCTAACAAACATACGAAAAGTTGTTTATACCACTTGTTACAGAGAAATACCGATCAAAACTACAATGAGACATCACCTCACACCCACCCATGAGAATGGCTATTATCAAAAACACAAGAAACAATAAGCACTGGCAGTGGTGTGGAGAAAGGGAACGTTGGTCCATTATTGATGGGAAAATAACCTAATGTGTCTCCTATGGAGAGTCCCCCAAAACTTTGAGAAATAGAAATACCGTGAGATCTAGCTATTCCACCGGTGGTTTTTTAATCCAAAAGATACAAAAGCACTAATTAGAAGAAATATATGCTTCCACAACATGTATACCATGTGATCTAGCTAGTCCACCTCTGTTTTTTTAATACAAAAAATACAAAAGCACTAATTAGAAGAAATATATTCACCCACATTTTTATTACAGCAGTATTTACAATAGCCAGCCTAAATGCCTATTAATGTGTGAATGGACACAGAAAATAGATAAAATTCTACCATTTGTGACTGTGCTGAGGGACCTTGAATGTATTATGCTAAGTAAAGTTAAGTCAGAGGGAGAAGGACAAATACCTTAAGATTTCCTTTATAAGGAAGACATAGTAAAACAAAATAAAACAAAGTAAAATCAAACTCTTAGACTTTAAGAATAAAATGGTAGTTGCCAGAGGTAAGAGGGAAGATAATGGATTTATTATGTAAAAGGGGTCAATTAATTATATGGTGGATGATGAAAAGTAGACATTTGGTGGTAATCATAATGTAGAATATTAATTCCAAATTATAATGCTCATACATGAAACCTATATGTTATAAAGCAATGTTACTTTAATAAAAATAAAAAAAAATTTTCAGGGCATTTAGTTTACCCTGAAGTAATTTTGATCTCTTCTAAAACCTCTACTTACAGTGCACAGAATGTTAAGGTTTATAATGTATTGATTGGATTCTGTGCATTATCAAATGTTGTAATCAAGGAGAGGTATTGGTAAAGTCTTGGAAACCTGATCCTTTTCACTTTTCTCCTTCCCTCTTATGCCAGCATTATGTTAGATGAAATTCATGGGATGCAAAGTGCTGAGTTCTGAGTTCTGTTGCTGGTGAAAGAAGGACTTAAATCTGTTTCCTTCCTTGGGAAGTTGTTTGATTTCCACCTCTCTTCCTTAGCTAACCCCTATTAATTTGTTTGGGGTTTCTGCAATAGAGTTGGGGAGTGTTTACCCATACAGTGTGTAAGATAGGGTAATGTAGAAATAAGATAGTCCTCTAATTATAATCTTCCTTGAATACTCTCTGCCATTTGATATAGATACATTTAAAATGTTAAAGGTCAAGAGGTGTGGTTAAACCTGGCAGTCATTAGCAAATGTGATAGTTTAATGGTACTATTTAAGTATTTATATAAGCCTAGATACTATTGCAGATATTTCATTAGTATTTTTCTTAAAGAAGGAATTTTAATATCAGTATATATGATCATTTCACCATTAGTCACAACAATTGATAAAAGCAGTAATATAAATAATCCCAACATCTGGTGGTTTAAAAATATTTTTTGTTGAATTTTGAAGTATATTATTATGCATTTTAATATGAGCTTCACCTACACATGTCAAGAGACTATGGAAGTCAGAGTGAAATTAAAGAGAAAATATCAAATAATCCACAAAAGGAAAAACTCTGAGCAACAAATAATTCAATTATGTAGTCTATAGATATGACCAGTGTTAAATGACTAAATATCAAACCATTATTTTAACTGTTAATACCTTTAAATGGATGTGCTCTTTATTAATATGCTTTGTTTGTATAGCTTTCCTGAAGCTTCTTTCTCAGCTGTTTTCATATACTATACTATACAAATACCAGAATTCTGATATTTTAATGATTAGAGGATTCTCTAAATGTCTCAACTTTTTCCCTTTATTTTTGTTTTTCATTTTCTTCTTACTAGCCTCTTCTTTCCTGTTTTTATGCCATCATCTAAATAAATAATTCCTGGTGAGATTAACATAGATATAGGATGCATTTAGATATGGATTTATTTGAATTTATCCTACTTGAAATATTTTAGCTTTTTTTGGTGCATTAATGTTTCTTCATATATTCTTTTTGCCCTTTTTTTGCTCTGCTCTTTTTCTAGGGCTTCCATAATGTGTATGTTGGTGCATTTGATAGTGTCCCACAGATGTCTAAGGCTCAGTTCATTTTTCTTCATTCTTTTATCTTTTGCTCAGACTACTTAATCAAAATTAACCAATCTTCAAGTCTGTTGACCAATCTTCTGCCTGCTCTTTTGCCCTTCTAGTGAATTTATCATTTTGGTTTATACTTTTCACCTCCATAATTTCTATTTGGTTCATTTTTATAATGTAAATGTCTTTCTTGATATTCTTTAGTTTATAGGATATTGTTGTCATGCTTTATTTTAGTTATTTATGGATTTATTTCATTCACAATAATATTTGCAATAGCTAATATAAAGTGTTTGACTAGTAAGTCCAATATTTGTTTTACATCAGGGAAATGTTCTGTTTATTGCTCTTTCTCATGTATGTGTCATACTTTCTTGTCTATTTTCATTTATCATAATATCTTTGTTGAAAATTGGATGTTTTAAATAATATTATGTACCATATCTAGAAATCAAATCCTTTTCCTACCTCCTCGGTGTTTATTGTTATTTTTATTCTGAACTAATTCTGTAGAGTCTGTATTCTTCGTCATATATGGAAACTGTAGTCCCTGCTTGGAAAGCTTAATGATCAATTAATGATTGGACAGAGATTTTCTTAAACACATGGAACCAATAAGTTTCTCATTATTTTAGAAAAGACACTGTTAGCATGTTGAGGGCATGACTTCGACACTCATGCAGGTAGTTCATAACTTCGAATTTGAATTACCTTTTATTTCTTGTTTGTATAGAGCCTCAGTGTTGACCAGAGGTGAGATGTCATTCTAAAATACACATTTTGACTTTTCTAGTGTTGAAGAGATTAGTCTTTTTAAAATATTTATTAAGGTACATTTTAATGTAATTATTTCATTATTATTTCTTTTGTTTTCAAAAGCCATACTCATTTTAAGACACTGAACTCACTTCTCAGTTCATGGATACCACACACCAAATCCAGTATCAGAGTTCCACTGTCCCCCACCACCATCCTGTTCCCTCTCTCCTTCCCTCGCACTTCAGTCCCCCTGTCCACCCAGAAACCAATTATCCTGTGGCTTTTGACATTTTTTCCTTTGATTTATCTGTTTGTTTTCTTTGTTTCATTGTACTTCACATATGAGTGAAACATTGAGGTAACTTTCTTTACAAAATAGTGTAAATCCATGTGTAGGCTCCCCATTCCTCAAATATATGTCAATAACCCTGCTACCACCAAATTGTCAAGAGTTCTTTACTCTTGTCCATTGGACACCTCCACCAATTGCATCCAACCGCCACCCTGTTCCCTACTGGTAACCTAAGTTCCATAGCCAGTGTCCAAGGGTTGATTTTATTTAGTCTATTTCTTTGCTTGGTCTCTTCATGTTCCACCTATGAGTGAAATTATCCGGTATCTTTTTTCTTTTGACTTATTTCACTTAGCATACTACCCTCTACTTCCATACATGTTGATGCAAATGCTGGGATTTCATCTTTTTTAAGAGTTGTGTAGTACTCTCCTATGTAAATATACCACATTGATCTTCTTTATCCATTTATCTTATGATGGGCACATAGGTAGTTTTCAATTTCTGGATATTGTAAATAGTGCTGCATTAAAAATGGAGGTACATAAATCTCTGCAAATTAGTGTTTTTATCTTTTGGGTAAATACCCTTAAGTGGGATGACAGTATCATATGGGATTTTCACATTCGATACATTGAGGAATCTTTATACTGGTTTCCATAGGGTTGCACTAATTTTCACTTTCACCAACAGTGTAAAAGTGTTCCCTTTTCTCAATATCCTCACCAACATAGCTTGTTTTCAGATTTTTGGATAATAACCAATTTTTCAGATGTAAAGTGAGATCTCATTCTTTTGGTTTGCATATCCCTAATAGCAAGTGAGGAAGAACGTTTTTTTCATGTGCCTTTTGACCCTCTGCATAAAACTTCATTGGAAAAAAATGTCTATCAATTCTTCTGCCCACTTATTGATTGGATTTCCTTTTTATCTGTTGTTGAGTATTATGAGTTCTTTATATATTTTGGATATTAAACCCCTATCAAATACAAAGAATGCAAATATCTCCTCCCAGTCTGTAGTTTGGCTTTTTGTTGAGTGATAGATTCTCTCACTGTGCAGAGGCATTTTAGTTTGATGTAGTTACTCATTTATTTTTCTTTTTGTTTCACTTGATGCTGGAGTTGAGTACCGAAAGACCTCTCTAAGTCTGATGACATGGAATATCTTTCCTTCGTTATCTTCCAGTAATATTTTGTTTTCCACTGTTAGATCCATGTCTCTGATCGCAATCATATACTCTTAGCTTTTTTGTCATAAATTTGCCAACCATATATCAGTCAGTTTCTGGTGATTCAGTTCTATTCTACCGATCTGTGTCTTTGTTATGATTTCAATACCAAAGAGTTTTGATCACTATTGATTTGTAGTATAGCTCAATATTTCAGTCTGAGTCTTTCATTTTTGTCCTTTTTTCTCATGGTTGCTTTGGATATTCATGATTTTTGTTGTTGCATACAAATTTTAAAAGTACTTGTTCTAATTTCCTGAAATAAGCCTGCAGGATTTTAATGGGGATTGCATTAAACTAGTATATTGCTTCAGATTCAATGAACATTTTAACGATGCTAATTTTTCCCAGCCATGAACAGGGGATATTTTTCCATTTCTTTGTATCTCCCTCTATTTCTTTTAAGAAAAACTTATGGTTTTTATTATACAGATCTTTCTACTTCTCTGTAAGTATATTCCAAGGTATTTGATTATTTTTTCTTCTATTTTAGATGGAGTGGTTTTCTTGATTACATTCTTTTCTCTCATATTGTTTGTATATAAAAATGAAAAGGATTTTTGTGCATTGATTTTGTATCCTTCAGCATTACTGTATTCATTTATTCTAGCATTTTGGATGAAGTTATTAGGATATTATGCATATATATAATCATGGCATCTGCAATCATGGATTTTACTTCCTCCTTTCTAATTTGGATTCCTCTTATTTCTTCTTGTTGTCTAATTGCTCTGGCTAAGACTTCCAGTATGAAATTAAATAGTAGGTGTGAACAGCCTTGTCTTATTCTTGATCTTAGAGGAAATGCTTTTAATTTTTCACCATTGATTATGATGTTGCCTATGGGTTTATCATATGTGGCCTCTATTATGTTGAGGTATGTACCTTATATCCCCATTTTATGTAACTTGTATCATAAATGGGTGTTAAATCTTGTTAAATGCTTTCTCTGCATCTATTAATATGATCAAAATAGTTTCATCCTTGCTCTTGTTGATGTGATATATTACATTAATAGATTTGAATATGTTGAATCATATTTGCGTTCCTGGGATAAATCCCACTTGATCATGGTGCATGATCCTTTTGGTATATAATTGGATTCAGTTCGCTAATATTTTGTTGAGGATTTTTGCTTCAGTGTTCTAAAGAGATGTTGGTCTCTAATTTTCTTTCTTGGTGATCTCTGTAATAGCTTTTTGTATTAGTGTAATGTCAGTCTCATAGAAAGTGTTTGGAAGCATTCCCTATTCAATTTTGGAAAAGTGTAAGAAAAAATAATTCTCTTAAGGTTTGGTAGAACTCAGTAGTAAAACCATTAGCTCCTGGGCTTATATTATTAGGGAGACTTTTGAATATCTCTTCAATTTCCTTGCCTGTAATAGTTCTGTTCACGTTTTCTCTTTCTTCTTGATTCACCCTTGGTAGGCTTTATGTTTCTAAAAATCTGTCCATTTACTTGAGGTTGTCCAATTTATTGGATAGTGCTGCCCATAATAGTCTCTTACGAAGTTTTGTATTTCTGTGGTATCTGTTGTAAATTCTAATCTTTCATTTCTGATTTTAGTTATGAGAGTTGTCTCTTTTTATTTCCCTCTTTTTTTTTATTAGTGACTGTCCAGTAGTTTGTCAGTTTTGTTTATTTTTTTCCAAGAACCTTTTGGTATCTTGATCTTCTGGATTATTTTTGGTTTTCTATATCATTTACTTCTGCTTGAATTTTTATAATTTTATTTCTCCTACTGACTTTTGGCTTCAGTTGTTTTTTCAGGTTTTTTTAGATGAAATGTTAGATTGTGATTTTTCTTGTTTCTTGAAGTAGGCCTGAACTGCAATTAACTTCCCTCTTAGTATACTGCTTTTGCTGCGTCCCATACATTCTGGTAGCTCATGTCTTTATTTTCATTTGTCTGTCAGTACTTGTTAAATTCTTCTTTGATTTTCTCTTTTACCCAAGAGTCATTCGAAAGCATATTGTTTGGTCTCCAAACATTTTGGAGTCTTCCAGATTTCTTTTTGTGGTTGATTTCTAGTTTGAAGCCAGTGTAATCAGAGAAGATAATTGCTATTATTTCAATCTTTGTAAATTTGTTGAGACATGCTTTTTTCACAACATTTTGTCTTCTATGAGAATTTTCCATGCACAATTGAGAAGAATGAGAATTCTGTAATTGTTGGAGAAAGGTATGTCTATTAGACCTAACTGTTCCAAATGGTCATTTAAAGCTGTTGTTTCCCTGTTAATTTTCTGCCTGGTTTATCTTCATTGTTGTAAGTGTAATGCTTACAACTCCTACTATTATTGTGGTGCTGTCGATGTCACTCATCAGTTCTAATAATACTTGCTTAATATTTTTGGTGGTCCTTCATTTTGTGCATGTGTGTGTCTTCTTGCTGACTGATCGCTTAATAATTATATAATTCCCGTATCTGTCTTTTCATATCTTCTTCATTTGGAAGTCTATTTTATCTGATATAACTGTGTGTACTTATTTTTGCTCTCATTTGACTGTGGGATTCTCTTCCAGCCATTGACTTTGAACCTTTGTTTATCTTTTGAAAGAAGGTGAGTCTCCTGAATGTATCAGAAAACTGTCTTATTTTTTTCACCTATTTGGCCACTCTCTATCTTTTGATTAGTGAGTTCAACCCATTAACATTTAGGGTGATTATTAGTTTGTAACTGTCTATTGCTATTTTGTTCATTGTTTTCTGGATTTTGTTATGGACAAAGCCTTTGTTCTTCTCTTTCTCATCTTAGATGAGCTGAATGTAGTTATGT
Source organism: Solenodon paradoxus (assembly GCA_004363575.1). Taxonomy (NCBI): domain Eukaryota; kingdom Metazoa; phylum Chordata; class Mammalia; order Eulipotyphla; family Solenodontidae; genus Solenodon; species Solenodon paradoxus. Next base: position 44,320 of record RJWH01002663.1, read on the forward strand.
AGTGATTGGTTTCCCTTTTGTTTTCTTCTTTGCTTTTTCCTTGGAGATGTGTTTTGAGGGTACCCTGAGTATTTGCTTTAAGGTTTCTCTGCTTATTTCCTGTTTTTATTTGAAAGAAATTTAGTCTTGAGCTCATTCTAACAGTCCACATTCTACTCTCTCCTCTTCACTTTTTGTATTTTTCTGTCTTGCTTTCCTTGGCTTTACTTTACACTTTATAGGGCTTCCTTTAGTTTTTTGTGTGTTAAAGCTGGTTTTGTGGTGATTAATTCCTTTAAATTTAGCTTATCTGAAGGCTTTGTATCATTCCTTCAATTCTAAGTGATAATGTTTTTGGAAATCATTTTCTTTCAGCACTTTGAATATATCATATTATTTCTTTCTGCATTTAAAGTTTCAGCTGAAAAATCCACTGAAAATCTTATGGAGGTTCCTTTGTGTGTAACTCACATTTTCCACTGGTGCCTTGTTTACATTCATGATTATATCCATAATTATATATATATATATTTCACTGTGTCTTCAATCTGTCATTCTGTGTTTCTTTCTATGAGTTAGGCTTCCCTGAAGTATAGGCCTGAGTTAGGCTGCCAATTTGTGTAGAATAAGACTGGATCTTGGTTTGAACACTGGATTTTCTAGTTGTGTGGTGTCACCACAGGTCAGATTTGTAGGGACTCAAAGGTAGACTGTGTTCAGGCCCAAGAGTCTAGCCTATAGTGTTGGAATTTGTGTGTGCGCATGTGTGTGGGGCGATCAGAACTTGCCCCAGTGTCATAGGTCCGAATGGTAAAATCCACAGGGAACTCCCTAGGAGTTGTGGGTCCACAATCATCAAGAAGACCACAGTCCAATTCTACCCACAAAATGGAGCTAGCTGATAGCTTCTGCCTGACTCCTTTTATTTAATGTCTCAAACTCATTTCCCCCTGCCCCTTCTGACAATATGCCTTTGGTACTCAACATGTCACAGATATGATTTGTCTGCGTTTAATTTATCACAGCATATCTGAATTAGGAGTTTCACAATATAGCCAGGGACTATATTGAACTTTTCTTTCCAGAAATCTTGTTAATTTTATTTTATAATAAGGGATCCAGATATATCAGCAAGATCTTAATTTTTTCTGAACTAAAATATAGCAGGAATTTCCCAAAGAGACTATCTATGAACTTCTTTGTGAGAATAAATGTGTTAATGAATGTGATAGCTTTCCTTAAAAAATCAGTCACAATGACAAATGCTATACCTTAACTTAGAGAAAAATGTTTCTGCCTTCACTTTTTGCCTCTCAATTCTTGTCTTGAGTATTCCACTACCAAATACTAATTTGAAGTTATTTTCAGTAGACAGCACATTAGACCCTTTTTCAATGTTATATAACCTTACTCTCTCAATGTTTTTTTCCAATCCTCATTGTCTTACCACATCTCTTAAAATATACACACACATTTATAATCCGAAGCTCAAGACTACCTTGAGTGTGGAGGATTCCGTTATTTATTAAACATATTTCTTCAGTCTGCTTGTTGCCCACTCCCAATTAGCTAGTCAAAATTTGGTTAAATTTGGTCCATTTTGAAATTTGTGTTAAGATGTCTTTCATTTTAATCCTTACCTAATTTGACTGATTCAATACAAATTTGCTACCTAAACTTAATTCTCTGGCTTAAATTTAGTGTGTCTACACTAGCACTACATTAGCACTATAGCTCCATTGTAGTTTAGAGATCTAAGGGTTTAAGTGCTTCAATTTTAAACCTATTTCTACTACATTTATAGATGATTAAATATCAAGTGTTCTGCCTTTGGATGATTGTTCTTTATTGGTGATTTCTACTTCTTTCCCCCACCCCCATGCTATTCTGTCTACCACTTTTGTCTCTGCCAATTGAAAGTTTTACTAATGTATCCTAGTTTATCAAATTATACAATCTGAGAAGACAGAGACCTTGTTTTATTCATTTTGAAACCTGATATGGCTTAAACTATAGTGTCTTTACACAGTAGGTGCCAAAATTTGAACAAAATTAAATTACTGTATTATATTGAAAAACTGAATTATGTTTTCATAAATCTTTTGACAAATGATGCTGTTCTTCACTGATTAAATTTTATGTTCCATTTACCTATCAAATTATTTTATCATAAGATGTTGTAATGTCTATAGATAGATGGATAAATAGATAGATAGAGATAGAAGGTAATTTTCCAGATGCCCTAAATTTGTAAAGGTTAAATATTCTTCTGATTGATTTGATTAAAATTGTAAAGCTTCTTTAAACAAATATATATCAGCTAAATGGATAGGATTTTTTCAATTAGCTGATATATCTATTGATTAATAGTAATTATTACTAAAGTATGCTGAGTTTAGCATCGTTTTTCTTACATTTTTGTATTTTTAAGATATAATTGATTATTTGGGAATGGAAATTTTGTTTTTTATATTACCCAATTTTTTTAACTTCTTTCAAGTTATTTGCTGAAAATTATAATACTCATAAAGATTAATGATTTTTGAGCTATACATCCTTTCATTTTATTTAAAGAATTGAAAGCCACCTGCCTTGCAAATGTATGTATTACCTAGTTGATAGAATACTTGAAATTCTTAACACCTACAGCAATAGTTGGAGTCATTCCTTTATTTGGTAACCTGGAAGTTTTTATACCCTGTGCATTTGCACTTATCAGTATTAATAATGGGTGATAAGTGGGCATTTCTTTAGTAAAGACAGAGATAGACCTTACTGAAAGGGATTTTCTTAGTCACAGATTCATACTCAGGCAGTTCAGACTTTGGATAAAATTGCATATAGAAGTTGAAGAAATTCAAATAGATTCCCTTGTAACTATTATTGCCTCTTTATCCCTTGAAAGCATATTCATGATACAGACCACAGTTTTAAGACCACAGCTCTATAGCATTTAGAACATTTTTATGTTTACTATTTACTCCTTTTGGCGTAATGTCTATATTTATTAGAATTGTGAAATATGTTATTGTAGAATCCTTGAATTCATGAATCTGCATCATCTAGGCAAATTGAAGACATCCCACCTTAACCCCAAACTGGTGAGAATATCACCCATTTTTAAAGATACTTCAGAGTAAAGATGTCCCATCTCCTCCCTGTCTTGCGTAACTTATGCTTGGCACCTTTAAGTATCATGATAATCTTTCATTGTAAGTCTGTTATTTTGGACATCATCATTATGGTGGATGGAGCTTATGGAGTAGTGGAAACAGGGCAAGGAAAATGATGGGATCATCAGACCTATCTTCAGACCAGGGGGTAGATAGAGACGCGTGAATTTCTATGTCCTAGGCTCCACTGAATCCCTGGTGGAGAAGGAAAAGCTCTCCACATGATTGAGACCCAACAAGTTTGGCCCAGGTAGCACAACAATCCCTCTCCTCCCACCTTAAGGAAGTTTGTGCTCCAAGCAAAGTCAGCAACCCACTACATAGATCGGCAACCCTGAAGTAAGGAACAATGGCAAAGAATGCACATAGAACAAAATCTGATCCAAGTTCACAGAGAGGAAGGTCAGTATACTGACTGTGTACCCAAGTCTGTACTCAACCCCTCCCCATAACTACAATACCAGGATCACTGCACCCTTTTCACCTTCTTCCCAATCCTCTTCGTCTCCCACCTGCAGACCTGATATAGAAAAAAAAAAAAAGAAACTTAAATCTAAAGGCAAAGCACTAACTCCTGGGGAAAAAAGAAAAAAGAAAGATAACCCAAATACACAGAAATATTCCATCAAATAAAATGAAAGATCACAGCCACCTGGAATCACAGAAAGAGAATGATAATTCTCCAGAAATAAAAAGAGCATGAAACTTAAAGACATAATTTCATGATCTAACAGAATTCAAATTAGCTATCACAAATAAATTTAGTGAACTTCAAGAAAACACATAAACTCAATGCACTAAGCACAGAAATTAAGGAGCAGAAAGAGTACTTCACCAAAGATAGTCTAGAGAAATGCCCAGAAATTTTAGATATGAAAAATTCAATAAATGAAATGAAGACTGATATAGAAAACAACAGAAAAGTATAGATCTTATGGAGGAAAAATTAGTGGGATTGAATATATAAATCTAGAAATAACTCAAGTGGGAGAGGAAAGAGAAATAAGATCTAGAACAAATGAAGAAATTACATTAACAATCAGACTCCACTGAAAAAAGGAAACATAATAATAATGGGTATCCCAGAAGGTAAATAGAGGAAGAAGAGAGCAGATAATTATTTAAAGAATAGCTGAAACCATCATAAGTAGGGAAATAACTAGCCATACAATTCCATGAATCCAATAGGAACTCTCTAAATGCAAAATGACCTATTACCAGCATATATAAAATCAAAAGTCAATATAAAATAATAATGACTTCTAGAAGAAAAGAGCATGAAACATATACAAGTGCCACTATCCGGATATGAGATTTCTTAGCAGAAACTGTACAGGTGGCCAAGATAGAGTAGATCATTCAAATAACTAAAATATAAAAACGATCTGCCAAAAATACTTTGCAGTGCAATTTATCATTTAAATATGATGAAGAAATACTTTATCAGGCAAACAAAAGTTAGTAGAGTTCACCATCAGACCTACCTAATGAGAAATTCTGAAAGGAGTTTCTTCTTTGAAAAGAAAAAAATACTGAAAATACACAAAAACTTGAGTGAGGTGAAAAGAATGAATCTGAAGATTGCAGCCCTATCCCAGAAAAAAAGTGTAAAATAGCTAATTATAGCATAAATATTTAAAGAAACATTAAAACTAACTATAATTACTGTAATTTGACAGCAACCACACAGTATAAAAAGTATAATATGAGATAACAAATAAACACTAAAAGGGAGGACAAAAAGGACAGAGTGTATGGACAAATGATGACAAGATGATACCAGCACACAAATAAGAATTTTAAGTATAAAAATTTTATACAAACCTCATAGTAACCATAAAACACAAATCTAGAGTATAGACATAAAGCATAAAAAAGAATAAACTACATTGCCTTGGATTATCACCCAAATGAAATGGCAAATATACAGCATGGCAGGTTTTTGTGTTCTTAGGGAGTTACCTCAAGATATTCATGACACATCACAGTTTCACCAGGACACAGGAGAAGTAAAGCAAACAAGTTTTATTGGCAGAGTAAGAAAGTGAAAACAGGGTGAAAGGTGGTCTGAGTTCCCTCTGTAGAGTGATTTCAATTAGCTTAATAATAAATCACTCCCCAGAGTAACTCTAGAGAAAAGCAAACTCAGTGTTATATGATTTGACAATGGTTAGCTTCCGAAACAAAGACCTTTGACAAGTACTGTTTTCTTTCTCCCTCTACCTCCACCTGGAAGACAGACAATTCTCAAATCACCCCCTGGCAGACTTCCCAATGAAAGGAGGTCAAACAGGATCTGACTCATGAAAAAGTATGAGTTGCTAGAAAGAACAAAGGAATATGAAGAAGCTCTTGCTACCTCCCATGCCAGAAGTCAGACAACAGTGATAAACAGAAACATGAAATGTAATGCTCTCCTCCTCTCTGATCTAAGGACATCCCATTAAGGCTGAGACACTAGAGAGCTTTATCTAGGAAAAGCACAGCTGCAATAACTTTGTTTCTCCCCTTCCACATTCCCTCTCACTAGCTGACACACATATGAAGGTGAAGTTATATTGGCAAAGTGACAAAGTGAAAGGGTGGATGATGGGCAAAGTGAGAGTACGCCCACAAAGGTAGAGGGTGTGTCATTTCCAGAGGAGCTGACCCAGAGTTCTAGTGGTTCAGACCTACTCCACCTAGGGGTGTTTTGCCCTGATTGCCCACAAGGGGATCAAAACTACAAATATTTTATATAATGGACATATAATGAAACAGATTCAACAAGAGGTGAACCTTGCTCCTTATTGACAGGTTCTCTGACCTTTATGTTGATTATGCCAAATAAACCTATTGAGCAATTGTGATCTTTGAAAATGAACAGGGACCAGCAAATCTACAAAGAGAAAGGATATATACCTTCATAAACAACAGGAGAAGCCAATCTGTCTCAGTACCGCACTACACTGTTCAGAGACCCTAGGAACTCAGGGAGAGACTGATGATAGGATAATTTTCCTGGATCTGAAGGGTTTTCTCTCTCAGCAGGTGATACCTAGGAACTATCTTTCAATTGAACCAGAAAATAAGCATGAGATGGAAAGTGGGATAACATCCTTGTGAACCCAGACATTACTTCCACAGTGTGGGAACTGAAGACCAACATTACAGGGAAGCCCCAGGGAGGAAATCTCCACCAATAGCTCACTTGTCCTGAACTATTGGAAACCATACCTACCTTTCTACAGGAGTTTCCACCAGTCTGGGACTACAACTAAACATCTTCACTATCTGCTTGGTACTTAGAAAGTTCACTCCATAGGCCCCAGGGACTCCTAGGCTGCCACTCTCCTTGAGAAATTAGGTATTTTTTACAAAACATGCTCCACTAAGACAAGCTGCTGATTCTTCCCTGTTCTTTGCTGGGACTATGACCTGCTTGAAGATTGGGCCCACAGCTGTTGGGTCTCTATTGTTCTTTTTCATGCCTAGGACTCTAGTGGAGTCTGGGACTCTAGAGGAGACCTCTTGCATTCTCTATGCCAACTCCAACCCTTCAGGCTGGACTCTCAGGCCTCAACACACAGAGCTCATCTTAGAGCTTAAAAAATCAGAGGAATCTAGATAGCAAACAAATAAAATAAGTCCAGCTTTTCAGACCAACGGTCCAGTCTATTCAGTGAATCTTGAAACTCTAAAATAAGAACTTTACATCAGAGGTGACTAAACCACAGAAATAAACACAGAATGCCAAACACATTGAAGAAACAGTAATATAGCCAAAATGATGGAGCAAACGAAAACCTAGGGGAAAGTCTGAGTACACAGACTTAAGTAAGCTACCCAAAGACTTTAAAGCAACAGTTTTAATGATAATCACTGAAATAAAGAAAAGAATGGAGGAAAAAAGAGGACTATAACAAAGATAGAGAAAATAAAAAGGCATTCCAAACAATTAATGGCACTAAAGAAAACAATAGCTGAGCTAAAGAACACAATAGAAAGGCTCAACAGTAGAATGGAAAAAACCTCCAATAGAATTAGTAAGGTAGAAGATAGGGAAGTGGAATGCACTCAAGCAGACTAGCAAAAAGAAAAAACAATTAAAAGAAATGAAGACAGTGTATCAGACCTATGGAATAACATAAATAACATAAAGCATCACAGGGGTACCAGAAGAAGCAAGAGAAAAGGAGACACAATTTGTATTTGAAGAAATAATAGCTAAGAATTTCCCTAAACCTGAGGAAGGAGGCAGACCTCCAGACCTACAAATAGCAAAGAGTTTCAAGCAAAAACAAACTCAAACAGACCTAACCAAGATACAGCATCACTAAAATGTCAAAAATAGGATAAAGAGGATAGGATAATCTTGAAAGCAGCTAGAGAAAAAAAGTTGCATACAAAAGACTCCCCCTATAAGGCTATTGGCAGATTTCATAGCTGAAACTTTAGAGAACAGAAGGGAATGACATGATATATTCAGAGTACTGAAAGAAAAGGTCTTTCAACTAAGGATACTCTACTACGTTATCATTTGGAGCTGAAAGAATGATAAAGAACTTTACAGACAAGCAAACGTTAAAGTAATTTATCACTACAAAGCCAGTTTTACAAAAAAATACTAAAAGAAGCTCTATAAAGTATAAAGAAAACCCCACTTAAAAGTAGTAAGACATCAAAATATAAACTGTGGAGAGGAGGGGAGTAAAAATGTTGATTGAGATCAATACTAACTTGCTTTCAAGTGAAAACAGGATATAAGCACAGAAACTTTAATGTAAACTTCAGGGTAACCTCAAAATATATCCCAAGGGAAAAAGCAAAAAAGAAAATAGAAAGTAAACCAATCACGATATAACTGCTTTCAATCTTTTAAGACAAGAAATAGAAGAAAAGTACTGTCTTCAATAACACCCAGAAAACAACAACATTGGCAATAAACTGTTTCATATCAAGAATTAACCTAAATGTCAATGGACTGAACTAACCATTCAAAATGTACAGAGAGTCTGAGTGGATTAACAAAAGCATAATGCAAGTCTCTACAACATGCAGGAGACTCATCTTTCAAAGGGTAAACAAAGGCTCAAAATCAGTGGTTGGAAGATATTCCCAAAGTCAACTAGTAACCAAAAGAAAGGAGGAACAGCCATACTTATATCAGGTAAAGTAAGCTTCCAACTAAAGAACATAACAAAAGACAGAGATGGCGTAGAATAATTAAGGGTCAATTCAGCATGAATACATAACACTTATTAATATATATGCATCAAATGAAGGAGCATAAAAATACATAAAGCAATTATTTGCAGAAATAGAGAGATTGACAGCAATATCATAATAGTAGGAGACATCAAAATTCCACTTAAAACAATGGACAGATCAACCAGAAAGAAAATGAACAGGGAAACAACAGTTTTAAATGACAAATGACAACATAAGGGTTTAGTAGAAATATATCTAAAACTTTCCAATGACAGCAGAATTCAAAATTTTCTTGTGTCCAAGAACAATCTCAAGAATAGATCATATGTTGGGAAACAAACTGTGTTTCAACAAATTTATAATTATTGAAATCATATCAAGCATTTTCTCTGATAACAATGGCTGAAAACTACAAACCAATCACAAAAAAAGAAATCTTGAATATTCCAAAATATAGAGGCTAAACAAAATGCTTCTGAATGACCCTTTTGTAAAGAAGGGAATCAAATGCCAATTTAAAAAGTATTTGGAGACAAGCTAGAATGAAGTCACAAGCTACCAGAACTTATGGGATGGAGCAAAAGTAGCACTAAGAGAGAAGCTTATTAAAAGGTAGGCCTATCTCAAGAAACAAGGAAAATCCAAAATAAACAATCTACCACTACATCGAAAGCAAATAGAAAAAGAATGAATGAAGAAAAAGGTCAGTAAAAGGAAGGAAATAATTAAAATTTAGGCAGAAATAAATGAAATAGAAATAAAAAAGACTAGTAAATCAATGATACCAAAAGCTTGTTCTTAGAAAAAAATAAACAAAATTGACAAACATTTGGCTAGACTCAGTAAGAAAAAAATAGAGAAAACTCATAACTAGAATCAGAAATGAAGGGAGAAGTCACAACAGATACCCAGAAATGCAAAAAAAAAAATCATGAGACTGCTATGAACAGCTTTATGCCAATAAATTGGACAACCTCGAGGATATGGACAGATTTTTTTAGAAACATACAACCTACATAGACTGAGTCAAGAATAAATGCAAAATCTGAACAGAGCTATCACAAGCAAGGAAATTTAAGAGTAATCAAAAGTCTCCCCAAAATATTATAACCCAGGACAAGACAACTTTACTAGTAAGCTTTACCAAAACTTCAGAGAAGGATTATTAACTATTCTCAAACTCTTCCAAACACTTAAAGAAGAGAGATTGATTGCTGCTACTTCTTTAAATGAAAGGTGCAGGCAGTAATGAAGGTAAGTTGGCAGATAAGCAGAAAGAGAGAGAAGCATTTATTTATATTATTTAGTTGTTCATCTTGGTTGTTCCCCTTGCTTGAACCTGGGTCCTTGGAATGTATGTGGACTATGTCCAGTGGCTTTTCCCACTAGGCCACCAGGGGCACACCACACACATTTTCTATGAGGCAACATTACACTGATACCAAAAGGTAATAAAGACATCGCCAAGGAAAAAAACTGGAGATCAGCATCTCTGATGAACACAGATGTAAATATCCTCAACAGAATATTAACAAACTAAATCCAACAATTCATCAAAAGTATCATCCATCAGGACCAAGTTGGATTTATTTCAGGGATTCAAGGTTGGTTCAGCATACACAGATCTATTATTGTAATATACCACATAAATAAGAGCAAGGAGAAAAATAATATCAAAAGAAGTAGAGAAATCTTTTCAGAAGATTCAACAGCTGTTTATGATAAAAAATAACCCTCTACATAAAATGAGAATGTATGGTATATACCTCAACATAATAGAGGCTATATATGATAAACCCACAGCTGACATCATACTCAATGATGAAAAACTGAAAAGCATTTCCTCTAAGATCAGAAATGAGAAGAGGCTGTTTGCTCTCACCGCTGTTATTTAATATCATACTGGAGGTCTTAGCCAAAACAATTAGGCAGAAAGAAATAAGAGGAATCCAAATTACAAAAAAGTAAAACTATCACTGTATCCAAATGTCATGATAATATATATTAAAAAAACATACAAACATCATCAAAAACTACTAAAATTAATGAGTAAAGTGGCAGACTATAAAATCATTGTGCAAAAATACACATTGTCTTTGAATATGCAAATAATACAATAGAAGAGAATTAAATTAGATAACTATCCCTTTTACAATAGAAGAAAAAGAATCAAATACTTTGGAATTGACTCAACAAAAGAAGTGAAAGACTTGTACAATGAAAAATGTAAGTCTTTCTTAAAAGAAATAGAGGGAAGATACAAAGATACGGAAAGATCTCCTCTGCTCATAGTTGGGAAGAATTAGCATAGTGAAAATGGCCAGCTTACCTAAAGTGATATGCAAGTTTAATGTAATCCCATCAAAATCACACTGGCACATTTCAAGGAAATAGAACAAAAGTAACAAAAGACTCGAATAACCAAAGCAATCATGAAAAAAGAACAAAACTGGAATTATGGTCAAAACTGTATAGCACTGGAAATAACAGAGAGACAAATCAGGGGAATAGAACTGAATCACCAGAAAGAGGCTCACTCTATATGATCAGTTAATTTATGACAAAGAAGCCAAGAACTTACTATGTAGAAAGGAAAATCTTTTCAAGAAATGGTGTTGGTAGAACGAGGCAACCACATGCAAAAGAATGAAGCTAGACCACTCTCTAATACCATACAGAAAAATTAGAGACTTTAATATAAGACCTGAAAGCCTAAAATACTTAGAAGATAACATAGGCAAATCATTCCATGTCATCAGCCTTAGCGAGGTCTTTGGGGATGCAACAAGGGAAACAAAAACAAAATTAAACAAATGGAACTACATCAAATTCAAAAGCTTCTTTACAGCAAAAGAAACCACCACCAAAACAAAAATACAACTTACTGCCTGGGAGAAGATATTTGCACTTGCATTTAAATGACAAGGGCTCAGTATCCAAAATGTTCAAAGAATACTTAAGACTCAATAACAGAAAAACAATCCAGTCAGTAAATGGGCAGAAAAAATTATATATATATATATGACATTTCTCCAAAGAAGACATATAGATGGCCAACAGACACACTAAAAAAATTTTTTTGTCATTTGTTATTAAGGAAATACAAGTCTAAACAACAATGAGATTTCTGGCAACCTAGAAGGAGTAAGACTCATGTCCTCCCCACAGAGCAACTAGGACTTCACCTATTTTCCAGAAACAAACACTGAGGAAAAGCAGGCACAGAGTGTGCAGAGACACAACAACAATCGTGATAACAAAGGGGAGGCAAAAACATCCCGGTTCAGAGCTACCCCATAGATTCAGACTCGGGATTCTGGCCACAACAGAAGGGATGGAACTGCGGGAAGAATCGGCCTCTCAGGAATCATTAAAGGAGCAGATCAGGATTACTCGCGCAAGTCAATACCCAACACAAGGCCATCACTACAGGGAAATCTAATCCACAGAAAAGTAAATAGAATTGCAAACAGAGCAAAAACACAGAAAAATATACGTGAAATGATGAATCCAATAAAAAAAAAACTCAGGGGAAAATCTGAATACAGCATATATCTGTAGACTACCTGAGGATGAATTTAGGGCAGCAGTGAAAACATATTCATGAAAATCAAGAAAACAATGGAGGAAGAAAAAGAGAACAACAAAAAAGACAAGAAATGAAGCAGTTCAAAACATGTTAAAGAAATAAAGAACACAATAGCCGACCTAAAGAATTCAATATAGGGATTCAAGAATAAGATGGATAAAGTCTCAAACAGAGCCAGAGCTAGAATATTGGGCAGTGGAATGCACTCAAGCAAACCAGCAAAATGAAATAAGAAGTAAAGAAATGAAGACAACATTGGAGACCTATGAGATAACATCAAAAGAAACAACATTTGCATTGTAAGGGTCCCAGAAGGAATAGAGAGAAAAAAAGGGGGTAGAAACTATATTTGAAGAAATAATAGCTGAAAACTTCCCTAAGCTAAAGAATGAAGCAAGCCTCCAGACCAGGAAGCTCAAAGAGTCCCTAAGAAAAGAAACCCAGGCAACCCAGAAACACTGTCATTAAAACATCCAAAATACAAGATAAAGAATCTTGAAAGCATCCAGAGAAAAATTAGTCACGTGCAATGGAGTCCCCATAAGATTGTCAGTGGATTTCTCAGCTGAGACTCTACAGATCAGGAGAGAGTGGCATGACATATTCAAAAGACATTGATATATCACCTTACACCTGTAAGACTGACTGTTATTCAAATGTCTGAACACAAGAAATGTTGGCAAGGATGAAGAGAAGATGAACAATTTTAAACTGTTGATGGGAGTTTAAATTTACACAACACTTATGGAAAGTAGCATCGTGATTGTTCAAAAAGTGAAAATGGAAATCTCATATGATCACATCATTCCTCTTTTGGGTATTTACTCCAAAGACATAAAAACACTAATTTGTAGAGGTATATGCACCCCCTCATGTTTATTGCAGCATTATTTATAATAGCCAAGAATTGGAAACTACCTAAGTGTCCATCATCGGATGAATGGATAAAGAAGAGGTGGTATGTATGGAATACAATGGAATACTATGTTACATAGCCCTTAGCATAAATGAAATCCTATCATTTGTGACAACATGGATAGATCAAGAGGGGTTATGCCAAGTGAAGTAAGTCAGAAGGAGAAAGACAAATATAAGATAATGTCACTTATATGTGAAATATAAATAACATAAAGGAATGAACTAAGTTAAAACCAACCTTTGGACATTAACAATAAAACTAAGGTTACCAGTGGGGAACAGCTTGGGGTGGGGGCAAGTCATGTTGGGGTCCAATGGACAGTGGTGGAGGACTTTGGTAATTCGGTGGTGGGTAAGATAGGTTGTCATATATTTGAGGAATAGTGAACCAGAATATATGAGTCTATATTATTTTGCATATCAAAGTTACCTTAATAAAATTTAAAGAAAATCTCTATATATATGAAATTTAAAATATAAGTTTATACTCATACATATTTGTAAATTTTCATTAGATATTTGGTTCCCCTTATCCGCAATTACACCATGATATAAAAGGATGACACTGAATGATGTATGAGGATCCTGTTTTCTTTATGCTTCGGTATTTTAGGATGAAGTTCGGTGGCTTAGAGATGAAGGCAGAGCCTTAAATACCCAAGAGTTTAAAGAAAAATAAGTACTCTGGAACAGAACAAAAGCTGTTTTCCATATGGGGAACTTTCAGGGAATACTCATATTATCATTACAAAATATTGTTGTAGCACCTACCCAAGAAAAAGGAGGTTATTGGCAAACTGGCTAGTGGAATGACCTGTTCAGATATAGTGGAAACTTTATTGGGCCCATAATAGTGTTAATAAGAAGTTCTTGCATATTTTCAAATTTTGACTTGAGTAATAGAAAATGTAAATATACACACCCTGGTTTCATTTGTTTTAAATTAATTTTCTATTTAACTTAATATCTAGTATTATAAGAATTTTTAGGAACTCAATTTAAAATGCATTTAAATAAAAAATTGTGGTTTTGTAAGCTTTTTATTTCCTCATGTTCAGCAGGCTAGAGTTATCACCCAGATTGTATTTATGAAGTTCATTCATATATGGCTTTTAGCACATTGTGCACCTACATCAAAACCTCAGGATTTTCTGGATTTCTTTTATTATTTTTTCCATTAAAATGTATGGTTACTCAGATTACACTTCACTCTGGACATAATCTACTTTTTCTTTCAGATTCAAGTTTTGTAAATTCATGATAAGTGCTATTGGGAAACTGTTCTCATTACTTCTTCCATCTACAATGATTACCACTCTCTTTCACCAGATCTGGAAAACACACACACATATTTATAGCCAAATAATTGTGTGCTATGTCATTTAAATAAAATATTACTGCGCCTTTCTAGTGAGTTCAGAGGCCGCCCCCATGTCTTCTGCCTTAATGTTACATTTCTTCCTCATTTAAGAATCTGAAGTGACAGTTAAATACAAGCATTGTCCCTTTATCCCTCTGGATAAGTATTCTCTGATAACCTGAACCTATCATTTTCAGACCTGTCGTTTTTCTTTCTTCATAGCGATCTACTTAGTCTTTCTCTGTTATATGCATTTCTGCCTTTGTAGATAAAAAAGTTCCTTAGAATAAGTGAAGAAATGGTTGGAATAGAGGGTCAGGATAAGACTGAAGAAATTCTGTCATTCACCTTCTATACAATACATTATTCTGTGCTATACAATATGACAAAAGCAGGAAAACAGAAAAATAATTATGTAATCTGTTTGTGTTGAGATGTAATTAATGTGTACTTCCTTCGTCTTAGACAGCCAAAATGAGAATTGGTCAGTATAAGGAATAAAAATAAGACAGTTCTTGTGTTTGCTAGTGCTTTAGGACTATTGAAATGTGTAGAATATTGATGAAAATTAATTTCTGCCTTGTCTAGTCCTATCCTGTATGGCCTTCCCTAGATAATGGTGCCAGGTAGATTCTAAACATGTGTAGGTTTTGTAAATCATCAATTGTTTTAGTTTTAGGTTCATAGGAGAAAATATGACCCCTAAAAGGGACTTTTCGCTGCTGAATCCATAGTACAGACTTTATAAAATGGGAAATTAGATGGGGGAAAATTTTAGGCAGTGTGTAAAGAAGAGATTTCCTCTTCCTTTTTAAGGATAGGATGACAAAAACCTCAATGCAACACTGCTTTCATACAATGGTTTGTTGTACTTAGTGTGACCTTAATTTAATTTATTGCTTCACAGATGCCTGGTAGTCAAGAGGACCACTATAATGAGAATAAATCTTAATCCTTTTATTGGAGATAGAAAGTATTCCTTTTAATGTGTGCTGTTTTTGAGAAATAATCAGATACCAATTAGTAAATGACTGACCTAGAATTACACAAGTTAGTAGCATTCACTTTTTGACAATATCAAAACCTGGAATGTGTTGATCAATTATGTAATAATCAAAATGAATTTTCAAACTTCTGCTCTATACATACAGCACAGTAACAGAATGGTAGTCTTTGAAATTACGTAGTATGTGGAACTTTTTATGGTGCATATTCTTACTACTCTGTCATCTAGTCCAACATGGTACCTCAGATATCGTCCTTTGAAGTTTAAGCCCCACTTTCTTTTCCTATTTTCACTAAAGATTATAGCTAGTCACACTCCTTCTTTTCTCCTTTTTTGTCATCCAAAAAAGGTTAAAAACCTTTCCTATAAACGATGATTTTTCTTTCTGCAAACCGATTCACCTTTGCCCTACTACACAACCTTCTCTTCTACATGCTGAAAGATCCAAGTAACTTAAACCTGATTGCAACTCTTATTTTCATCATTATCTTTGAGGTTATTTTCATCATTATCTTTGAGGTTTTCTTTCACTATTCTTAACTCCTCACTGAAGATATGGTATAGGACATACTGTTTCTCTACTATACTGTTAGGAAACTCTATGGTCTACTGCCCACTGCCGGCACAAGCTACATACATCCAAAAGACCCTGGTTCACGTCCCAGGGCCAGAAGGAACAACCAAGATGAACAACTATATAAAATAAATAAAAATTCTTTCTCTGTCTTCCTTCCTGTCTACACTTTGCCTTTATATATTCACCAGTTATATGGGATATCTCTGTTTTAATCTGCCTCTTGTGCTGTCTACTCATTAAGTCAAGACAAAATATCTTGAGAATAATTTTCTTTGCCCTGGGAGTAAAGTAAGGTGTCAAGGAATCTATTCTGATTTATTTCTGGCCTGTATCAAGTGGTGTATTAGAGCTGGTGTGTACCGAGTGTTGACAACCAATTGTGCACAACACTTCCCAAGTCCAAACTCATGCTTATCGATGAGTTTGTGTTCATTGATTGTAGCTTGAAATTAGACCTGGTGCAAATATTTACCCTATGGGAATCAAAAAAGGTAACAAATGAGGTTACCCTACCCATCAACCTGGTTGTTAAACATTTACCAGTATCTGATTATCCTGATTATCCTGTTTCATAATCATTTGTTGATCAGAAAATCTTAAGTATCTCTGCTTCTAGTACTTTGTGAATATCATCAAAAAGTAGTTACCAGATGCCATATATCTATATGTCTATCTGTCTTTTTTCAGGTTTGATTCTGGAAGATATAAAACTAGGTCTAAGAAGCAGGTAAGTAATTATAATGTAGGTAAACAGGATCATCCATAATTATAATCAAATCTCTGTTGATTTCTGTGGACCCAGAATAGCTGCTGTTTAACTGAGTAAGTAGGTATTCGGTAATGAAAATGAGTTAGATGTTTTAAAGAGTCCTTTGTAAATGATCCATCTGAGATGCTACATATTTGGACACAAAGGGTAATGCTGGGAGATATGAACTTAGTTCTATTCTGAGGGCATTTCTCTTCAAAACGCAGATTATGTGTGGCAGACAGCATAACCTGAATGCTTTATTATTCTGATGTTTGTACTCTGGTGTCCCCGACACTCCTATAAACAGTTCCTCTGCAAATAATTTCAGGTTGCCTATAGTATTCTCTAGAGCGAATCACTTATAATGACTTTTAAGCGTTGGAAATAAAACTGGGCTTAGGAGTATATTGAACAGTGACTAGGTTAATGGCTTGGGCTCCTGGACTGCAGCTTGGTGAAGTTCTTTATTCATATCCATGCAAAACTCCTAGCAGAAATACCTGTTTTTTGGCATTCATGGGTCCAAACTGCCTAGTATTGTCTCAATAACTAGAATCTTGACCTAGATCTCTGTTCTGCACCTCTTTTGTTGGGACATGAAAGTTATTCCAAGTAATAGACATGAGCCAGTGATGCTTTAACCCTCATAATAGTAAGATACTATCTGTCATCTTACTCCTCTTGACAGCCAAGTGTCAGACTTCACAAACTGAACCTAAGTCACATATTGATTGGTCATACTAAGATGACCAGAGCCCTGAGACAAATCTGATTCATAAAATATATTGGAAAAGCAAGCATAAGGACACTCAAGTAGGAATAGAGTTGCATATACAAAGGTGTTGATCTATAGGGAGAACATATAACAAGTAGTAGGAACCTACAGAAAGGAATTAGGAAGATTCAGAGACAGGAGTACTGGTAGAACAGAAGAGAACCTCAATTCTGGAGGAAGTGGTGTATTGGACAGATTTAGTCACTGAATTTGCAACATAATAGAGATATTAGATTTCAGTGAACTGGCCAAAGACCTGGTTACCTGAAGAACTAACTAGAGATCATGGCAGAGGAACAATATAGCTATTTTGGATCCGTGACTAGAAGGTGGGAGAAAGGTAGACATCATGATTGGCTATACTCACCAAATTACCTTGTTGATATTTCACACATCCCCCCTTGTTGACTCATCAATCCGTCTGACTGGTTGTGGGGAGGGAGTGGAGGCAGAGATAATTCGGATCCCTCTTAGCATTTTACCTCAGCTTTAGTGCTGGTAGTCTTGGGGTTATTTAACTTGTTTAGTCCTCAGCTGTTCTTGTCAGTGAAGGGCGACAGAGTGGATATTGATTTGCATTTATACAAAAGATATGGCTTATACTCCTTTGGGCAGTAAATGGAAAGTGCAGGGCATAATGACAAAAGTGTGAACTTTGCTTTCTTAACAAACAACTCCCTAGCAGACAGGGTACACATCTTTGATGAATTTCACACAGTATTTGGAGAGACATTTGCTAAGTATATTTTACTAGGAATTAATTTCCCCAAAAACAATTCATTTAATACTAGAATCATAAATTTCAGAACTGAAAGGAACCTTTAGAATTTCATCTAGTCAAATCTCTTTTATGTAATCTGTGTATGGAAATTGAAGCTCAGAGCAGAATGCAACTTGTCCAAAGTCATACAACAGAGTAAGAGAAGGAGCTTCATAAAGATCAGGGATTCTCAAACTTTTGAATATACCAGGAACAACTGGAGGTTTAATAAAAAGTACAGAGTCCCAGGCTTGTTAAAGTAGTATTTAGGATGACTTGTTATATCTCTATTATGTTCTTAAGATGATTCTGGCACCCACCAAAATTTCATGCTGGTTTCTGTAACATTATTTGTAATTATTTCAGTGCTTGTTCTATTATATCAGTTACTATATTAGAATAGGTCGTACTGGCATTTGTTTTCTTTACACTTCCTTCAAGGCTATGTGTGAAAATGAGAGAACCAGGTATTGCCACCACTGCTCTAATTGCCCAAATTAACCTTTTATCTTCTGTTATACTGTGTTGAAAGAAAGCATTACTTGGGGCTAAAAGACTTAAATGTACCCTCAAAGTTAGGAAGATGTGTATTACATTATAATATGATTAATGTTATACTCTATTGCATAATTTTAAGTGCTGTAGGACTTCGACTAATGGAAATGGTACTTTATGATACATATGAAAAAAACCATAAACATTTGTGTAATGCAGGGCATATCCTGAAGAGGCAGTCTAGCTTAGTGAGTAAGCCCTGAACTGGAAATGGCAGATATGGGTAATAGTCTCAGCTTTTCTGGATTGATGAAGATATTTTAATTTCTCTGTTTACCTTAGTTTTGTTTTCATCTAAATATCTAACAGAACCAACCTTGGTTTCCTAGCTTACTCTTAGGAATATTTAAAAATTAATTAGATCATGGGAGTTTAACTTTTTTGAGCTCTTTCAATTCAGATATTCCAGAACTGTGGCATTAGTAGTATGCCCCAGATACTGCTATGCCTCAGATCTATTAGATTTTGTTGTTCTTTGGAGAGATTATTGAATCTTAAATAAATGCTTCTTATATGCCCAGTATAGACACTGGCCCTCAGTACTTGAATGATATTAGGATGAACTGGAAAGGAAGCAAACTTTGGTAGAAAAAGAATAGATATTTCAGAACTCTAAATGTGTGCAGTTGATATAAATGTTTTTATTTAATTTTTTTGCTTTGAAATAATTTCAGACTTACAGAAAACTTGCAAGAATAAAGAACTCCTGTTATATATTTCCAATAGATTCTCTAAATTTTGACATTTCATCACTTTTATTTTATCCTCCCTCCCATCTGTTTTCTCATTTACATTATCATATTCTCGCTGTGTGTCTTTCTCTCACCCCCTTTTTTTCTGAATGCTTTGAGAATAATAGCATTATATGATATTTCTCTGTATCTTAAATATTACAGTATGTAATTCCTAAAAGCGAGATAATTCTTTTTCATAACCACGGTACAGTGATCAAAATCAGGAGTTTCATCAACTGGACCAATAATGTTCTTTATAGCAAATTAAAATCTCAAATCATGTATAGCATTCAGTTGTTAAAACTCTTTAGCCTCCTTTAACCTAGAATGATTCCTCAGTCTTACTTTACCTTTTATGATGTTAGTGATTTTGAAGAGTGCAAAAGTTACTTTAGTGGCTTTATTGAGATATGATTAGCAAATCATCCAGTTCACCCATTTAAAGAACACAAATGTTCACAGAGCTGTACAACCATCACCACAATCTAATTTTAGAATATTGTCCCTGATTAAAAAAAAAAGAAACCCTGTTACACATTAGTTACCCTCCACCACTCCCCATCCTAAGTAACCACTAATTTATTTTCTATATATTTGCTTATTCTGGATACTTCTTATAAATGGATTCTTGCAATATGTAGTCATTTGTGTCTCACTTCTTTCACTTGGTGTAATGTTTTCAAGATCCACCTAGGTTTTAGCGTATAGCATCAGTATTCCATTCCTTTTTATGGCTGTGATAGGTAATTATATGTATCAAATTGACTGGGATAATAAGGGATGTCAAGATAGCTTATAAAACATGATTTCTGGGTGTTTTTATGAGGATGTTTCCAGAATAACATTTGAGTCAGTATACCAAGCAAAGAAGATTCACCCTCACTAATGTGAGCGGGCATCATCCAATCTGTTGAGAGCTCAAATAGAACAAAAAGGCAATTATCACAATTGTTACTTTTGGCCCTTATGATAATAGTCATGCTAGTAGGTTGGAAGTGGTATCTCACTATGATTTTTATTTGCATTTACATGATGAATAATGATGTTGAGCATCTTTTCATGTGCTTCTTGTCAATTTTTGTATCTTCCTTAGAGAAATATCTATTCTATCCTTGCAATTTTGAATTGAATTTATGTAATTTTTACTGCAGTTTCATTAGTTTAAAATGCTGTATAGGTTTCAGGAGAATAAATCACTCCCCAGTCAATGAGTCAGTGTGTATGTCACCACACCCACCACCAAGTTCTAGTGCCAGTCACCACTATCAGCTTTAAACCTCAGGTTCCCTCCTCAACTCTGCACTACCCCCTCTGGTAACCGTAGTCCTGAATTAAGGGCTCTGAAAATTTCCTTAATTCAGTTCTTTTATTTCTTTATATTCTACATATGAGTGAAACCATATGTGTTTTTCAGTGTTTTTCTTTTTTCTTTCTTGCTTATTTCACTTAACATAATAACCTCAAGTTCCATCCAGATTGTTGCAAAGGGCACATTTCATCTTTTTAAAAATACCACAGTAGAATTTCATTGAGTATAAATACCAACTCTTTTTTTATCCAGTCATTTATCAATCAATGTTTAGGTTGATTCCATGTCTCAGCTATTGTGAAGTGTACTACTATGAACATAGGGGTGCAAATATATTTTATGATTAGTGTTTTGGTATTCTTCACATATATATCTAGAAGTATAAATGCTGGATCAGCTTGTAGTTTTTTTGTTTGTTTTTTGAGGACTCTCTGTACTGTTTTCCAGAGAGTTGTATTAATTCACATTCATATCCACAGTGTGAGGGTTTCTTTTTCTCCACATCTTCACCAGCACTTGTTTCTAGTCTTTTTGATATAGGTCATTCTCACAGAGTGGGGTGATATCTAATTGCGGTGATGATTCACATTTGAGTTATTGAAATTTTTATTGCTGAATTATAGGTATTATTTGTATTTTCTGGATGTCAGATTGCAAATACTTTCCCACATTCTGTTAGTTGTTTCTTCATTTTTTGATGCTAAAAAAAATATTTGCAGCAGGTGCACCCTAGTGGTCGAGCATGTTAAGTCTGATGCCTCTGGATGGCACAACCCATGTACATGCTAGGAACATGGGTTTTCATCCTAGGGCTGGTGAGAAAAACCAAGATGAATAACTGAATAAAATAAATGAAAATGCTTCTTCCTTCTCTCCCTTCCTTCCTGCACACCTACTCACCTTCGTTCCTGCCTGTACCTTTCCAATAAAAATATTTGCAACATAAAATATTTTAATTTTATAGCTCAGCTTATCTATTATTTTTGTTGCTTGTGCTTTTAGTGTCACATTGTTGAACCAAGGTAATGAAAGTTTACTTCTACATTTTCTTCTGAGGGTATTTTAGTTTTTAACTCTTATATTTTGCCATTGATCCATTTTGAGTTAATTTTTGCGTGTAGTTTGAAGAAAGGATTCAGCTTCATTCTTTTGCATGTGGGTATATACTTTTTCCCAGCACCATTTGTTAAAAAGACACTTCTTTCCTCTACTTAATGGTCTTAGCACCTTGACTACAAGTATAGACATTTATTTCTGCATTCCCAATTCTATTACATTGTCCTACAGTCTATTTTTTTACAAGCACCTCATTGTCATATTATTATAGCTTTATTATATGTTTTTAAATAAGGAAGTGTATATCCTACAACTTTATTAATCTTTTCAAGTTTGTTTTGACTATTCTGGGTTCCTTGCATTTCCACTTAAATTTTAGGATCAGGTTTAAGTTTCTATGAAGAAGTAACTTGAACTTTGGTAGGTATTGTGCTGAGTTTGTACATCAATTTGGAAACTGTTGACATCTTAATATTAAATCTTTTATCTATGAACATGTATTTTATTTATTGGTACCTTTTAAAAATTTCTTTCAACAGTGTTTCATAGTTTTCAATGTATAAGATATACTTCTGTTAAATTTCTTCCTAAGGATCTTACTCTTTGTCAAGCTATTGTAAATGAAATTATTTTTTTAATTTCATTTTTTGATTATTCATGGTAAATTTACAGAAATATAATTGAACTTTTTGTATATTGGTCTATGTCCTGAAACCTTGCTAAACCCATTATTAGTTCTCATATGTTTTAGTGACTTCTTAGGATTCGTTATATATATACATATGTGTGTATGTATCTGTATGGGATTATATCATCTATGAATAAAGATAGCTTTATTTCTTCCTTTCCAATGTCAATATTTTTATTTCTTCTTCTTGCCTTACTGCTCTGGGTAGAAACTCCAATAGAATGCTGAATGAAAATGTAATGAGTTAATATTACTGTCTTGTTCCTGATCCTAGGGAGAACATATTCAATCTTTTATTATTAAATATGACATTAACTATGGATTTTTTGTAGATCCTTTTTCAAGTTGAGGAAGTTTCATTCAGATGCATCTGCATCTTTTTATCTTAAAAGGGTATTGAATTTTGTCAAATGCTTTTTATGCATCTATTAATATAGTCTTTTGGTTTTGAACTTTCTTCTGTCAATACGGTATATTACATTGATTTTTGGAGCTTAAGCTAAATTTGCATTCCTAAGCTAAATCCCACTGGGTCATGTTATATAATCATTTTTTATATGTTGCTGACATTGGTTTGCTAGTATTTCGTTGAGAATTTTGTGTCTATATTCATAAGCAGTATTCAGAAAGTTAATTTTTAAATGTCTCTCAATTTGGGTTTGTCTAATGTTTCCCAGTGACTAGATACAAATTGTGTATTTTTGGCAAGAATACCACATGTGATATTGTGTCCTTTTTAGTGTATAAAGAATAAGAAAATTAATAATGCCAGTTTGTCTTATTAGTTATATAAATTTTGATTATATATTTGTTTCTAAAATGAGTTCCTTGTAAAATGAGTTTCTAAAATTAGCTATTTACCTGAGGTGAGCGTACTTAAAAAGATCAGAGCTGTAGAGACAAGCTGCATAAATAGTAACTAGCCAATTTCTCTTTGACCCTGAGTTATCAACAATAGCAGACTTTCAAAAGTAACTTTCCAAGTTACTGATTACTCCTATTTTGTCATGTTGGATTGCCTGGGAAGAGTCATGATGATTGGACCAACTCTCTGGAGTACTGGGTATATCCTTCAGCATTTTGGCATAAAGAATAAGAGCTCTGGAACCTGGTTATCTGGGTTCAAATTTTAGTTCTGCAATTTGTAATTGTGTGGCTCTGGGTCAGTTACTTAACCTGACTCAAATTTCTGTCTTGTAAAAGGGGATAATTATAGTATGTGCCACATACGTATTTTGTGAGGAATAAATGAAGTTATGTTCAATGATTAACTTGGAGTAAACATGCAAATATTAGCTGTTGATATGGAAGCAAATTTATGGTATATGACCTACAGGGCAATAAAAAAATATGCCCAATTTATCTTGTAAATAAATGCCACACATTGTTGAAGTTCTCCCTGCCCTGAGTTTTTAAGATCCCTTCTCTCTCAGGCTTTCATATATTTCTGATAATAAGGATACTTATCTTGTATAAGGAAGATTACATTTAAGAAGTATCTAGAATTTGAAGAGGTTAAACATTTTAAGAAAGCCTACAAGAAGGTAGGTACATAATCAGACACTAAAATGAATTATGATCTATATTCTATCACTTTAAATTTTATTAACATGTTGCTTTGCTTTTGATGTTCCTATGTCCTTGCTTCCCACTATTGTCCTTTTAACAACTCTACAAAATAAGGAGTGAGGCAGAAAGAATAGGAGAAAATCGAATCAGTCCATCTTGCTACTTTGGTAATGAGTAAAAGGATGAGGTTGAAAACTACTGAAGGAGATGGGTTTTAGGTTTTTTTTTCAATTTTCCTGCTGTTTCATGACTTCTTAGGCTATTGAAAGTTGATTATAGGAGTAATGGAAAGTAGGTAGGGCTAAAGAAATCTCCCACAGAAAAGACAAAGGACATTTTCCCCTTTCAGGAAACACTGACCCAAAATTCAGAGACCAAATAAAAGTAAAAAAGAAACCTAGTTCAGTTATAGCTTTTTTCTAGGTTTGCAATAAAATTGACATATAATATTGTGTAAGTTTAAGGTACACAACATGGTGATTTGACACATGTACATATTGAAAAATGTACCAATTAAGGTTGATTAACACATCCATAACGTCATGCAATTACTGTTTCTTTTTATGGTGAGAATGTTTAAGGTATACTCTCAACAACTTTCAAGTATACAATACTGAAACCATAATCACTACATTGTGCATTAGGTCCACAAAACTTAATTATCCTATATTTGGAAGTTTGTATCCTTTTAACCAAAATTTCCCATTTTCTTCACCTTTCAACTACTGGAAAATGCTACTATGCTTTGTGTTTCTATGAATTGGACTTTTTCATATTTCACAAGTCTTGCTTCACAAAACCTACGCAAGGACAAACTCACCTCATTTTTTAAAGTTATAACTATTCAAGGTAAATATCACAAATAATTTAAGTGTTCAATAATGGCAAATTAAAGGAAAGACAAGAAAAAGGGAGGAGAAAAAGAATGTAATTAATATTGAGAAAGAAATGGGAGAGGTATAGGAAGAGAAGGCAGAAAACAGTCATGTCTAAGAAGCAAACAGTTTTTTACTACTAAAGCACAGAGACTAAAGGTTAACAGTTAACTTCCGTGTAAAATCACCTACTCTTGAAAAGAGATTAGGTGGAGTTGAAGGAAAGATGACAGAAGTGGGGTTTTTACCTTAAAAAAGAGAAGATTAAGAGGTGGCATACTTTTTATCTTTCTGTATCTTAAAACTTCTTAAAAAGAGTATTTAGAATGCGTTGTATGACAGAAGCTATACAGAAAGTTTGTCTCCACATAGTAAGTGTGGACTAAGGACTGCTTTCAGGAGGTAGTTGAATATACTCTTCACTGGAAGTACTTTAGTATCAGATGTACTTTCAGTTTAGATAGCTTTTAAGATCTTCTTGACCCTGTGATATATGGGCAGCTAAAGGAATCTGGTGTATTTTCTCTCACTATTCATAATAGGAAGTGTAGAAAACACTTTTCTTGCCTTAATCTTCTAGAAGATAGTCTATGACGTTTTTATAAACCGTGTGATGACTTAGTGTAGTGTGGAGCTTCCTCAATAGGAACTGATAACTTAGGACTTAGGCCACAGTGTTGATTTTATAGTAATCTTCCATCCTTATGTGTCCATTTGTAATGCTAAAGAAATTTAAAAATAGCAAATTAATATATTGAATTTATGTTTAGCTTTCTATTCTCAACACTAATTGTATGTTTCACTGGGGGCTTACCCCTAGGTTAGAAGCCTGACTAAAAAAAATCTCTGAATCTCTCAGCTTCTTTTATTTCAGACCAGTGTATGCAGTACACTTTCATATTCTAATGGTACAAATGAAGACAGAATATGGTGAATAAGTATTGATAACCTGATGGAGAAATCAGATTTCAAAAAGGGCTCTAAAGCATATTAAATGTATTGTTTAAGAAACACATTGTTTATATAGATAAAATTTATTTTAATATGTTAATGCTCCAAGATTTTGTCATATTATCATTTTAAGTAGTTGGAAGAGTTTAATAAGTTACAGCAGATGGTATACAATCTCAGGTTCATTTTCTTATCCAGTCCTCAATTACAGGAGAAAATAAGTTACCTTGTGATATGGATATTTTGCTATTATCCCTGAAATTAAAAGTAAAAAATTTCAGGGTTAAATTCAGGAATGTATGTTACCAGATGAAGTTTAAAGAAAGTCATACCAAGTGAAGGGGCACTTAAGCAAGATTGTCAAAACCCTTAAAATGTTAATCTAGCTTTTAAAAGCAATGCTTTTTATCATTAAGTGTAAAGAGAATGTTTGCTTATTCATTATCAATTTATTCTAAATAGAATAAATCATCTGGGAATTCAGAAAGCAGGAATTCTTTTCCAATCTCTAAAGGAAATAGTTGAATAAATAAGCTGCAAAACCAATATTTTAGTTTCTTTTCATATTGACTGAGTTTTAACTTATTTTTGAAAAGCTTGCATTAGATTTGTAAGATTCAAAGATAGGTTCATTTAATACATGGATCATTTTCTCTAAATAAAAATAGCATAAATGTTCATTGTTTTGGTGAGAAACTATCAATAAAATGAAAAGCAACCAATGGAATAGGAAAATATTTATAACTTATATATTTGATAAGGGGTCAATATTCAAAATAAATGAAGAACTCACACAACACATTGGCAAAAAAATCAATCTGGTTAAAAAAGTTGACCGAGGAACTCAACATTCTTCCAAAGAAGACATACAAATGGTCAACAGGTACATTAAAAGGTGCTCAGTATCACTAATCATCAGGAAAATGAAAATCAAGATCACAATGAGATATTATCTTACATCCGTTAAGATGGGTATCACTAAAAAGACAAGCATTGGTCAGCATGTGAGAAAAGGGACCCTATATACTATTTGTGGAAAAGCAAATTGGTCCAGCCACTGTGGAAAATATTTTGGAGGTTCCTCAAAAAATTAAAAAATAGAACTATATGTGCCAGCAATCCCACTGCAGACTATATATGTATACATATATATATATATATATGTATGTATGTATATGTATATATGCACATGCATATATATGTATATTTGTATATGTATATGTAAAGGAAATGCAATCAGGGTCTTGAAATAGCATTCTCACGTTCATTTCTTTGCAGCTTTACTCACAATATCCATGATATCGAAACAGCCTAAGTTTCTGTAAATAGGTGAATGGATAAGGAAGATATGGTGTACATATAATTGAATGTTGCTCAGCCATGAGAAAGAAGTAAATCCTGTGATTTACAGCAACGTGGAACATGGGTGAAACTTCAGGGATTATATAAGTGAAATAAGCTATGTAAAGACAAGCTATAACATTACTTATATGTGGAATGAAAAAAAAAACAAAAATCATAGAAACGGGGAGTAAAATGGAGGTTGGCGAAAATGGGGAGATAATGGTCAAAGGGTACAAACTTCCAGATATAAGATGAATAAATTTTGGATATTTAATATACCGTGTGGTGATTACAATGAACACTACAGAATTATATACATGAAAGCTGTTAAAAGAGTAGATTTTAAATATTTTCACCTCAAATAAGAAATGGTAATTATGTGAGGTGATAGCAGTATTAACTAGAAATTCTATGGTAATCATTCTGCAATAGGTAAGTATATCAAATCAATATGTTATATACCTTAAATTTACACAATATAGGCCAATTATATGTAAATAAAACTGGACATTTTTAACAAATAAAAAATGGATAGAGAGATCATTGTGAGCTATGGTAGTTGAAAAAAACTTTTTGAAGAAGGTAGGACTTGAATAGAATGGTGAAGGAAAACTAGAACTTAAGGGAAAGAATGAAATGACCTAAGTGGTTAATGAAAGATTTTAAAGTACAAAGACAGAAATTTAAATACCATCATATGGGGGAGGGAGCAAGTTCAATAATTTGTTAGAAGGCAAGAATTCATATCTGAGAGTAATGGTAGTGGATGCTGAAATGTACTAGGCTCAGGTCATGAAGCACCTAATGTGAAGTTCAGGAGCTGTTGTGAGCAATAGGTTTCATTAATGGTTTTTGAGTAGGGAAATGAGGACATTCACAAAGTTATTTTTTCAGGGGAGTGTTTTATTAGCAGTATAGAAAATGTTTTGGAAGCAGAGAGAGCAGCTAGGAAGTTCTTGCCCTAACCCAGCCTTGAGACATGTTAGCACTGGAAAAAGATGCAAGAGAGATTGGATTTGGTGACTAATAGATTTAGGGCACAAGAATGACTTCCAGAAACTCAGATTTGAAACCCTGAAATGATTGTGACTTTCACAGAAATTGGATAGTTGCCTTATCTCTAAACATTTTCCAGTAGTCCTGCAAGATTTTATTTGTTAGCTTTGATACATAAAATAGAAAGTTAATCATTAACTTTCATGATGAAGCTGAAAATTAATCTTAAAAATGTAAAATATGAATCACTAATTATGTACCACATATCTTCTGAAAATAAATCTTGCATCTGCCTGAGCTGTAAGGAATATGTATTAAGGTGAAATCAAACAAGTATGCATTCCCCTTATGGAAATATGTATTATATTGACACTTCCTGATTAGTGATTAAATTGACATGATTTATTCTACTAGTGCAAAGATTCTGTGCCCTCTAGGGGTCTCTGGAAGAGTATGACAGTTCACTGACAACAGGGACTGGAATATCGCCAAACCAGTGCCAGAGCTTAGTCTCCTTTGTCTGGAAGATAAAGCCAATAGAAAGTTCCCCGAGACTTCATGGCAACACAAGAATGTGTGGGGTATCATTTATGAACCAACATGGAGCTTAAAAGCAGGAAGTCAGTATGTATTCAGTCTCACATTGTTCTGTAATTGCTTCATGTCAATTATATATTCAGTTGTGTATTGTTGGCTAATTGGTTTGTGTCAATTACATATTCTTCATACATTATTGTCAAATTGTTTATTTCATGTGCATCAGACATGTCATTCCTATGTAAACTGGAAGCTCCCCAGGGATAGGGACTATAGGGACTAATGTTTCTTTTCGATTAGACACTCCCACCCCCCACCCCAGTGAACAGCATGATAACTGGCACACATCTAAGTGTCGAAGTAGAATAAGGTATTTTAGAATATTTGAATCTGGATCCATAATACTATTGTAAACCTCTGTAACACATTGTATTCCACAGCAGTATTGTCAGTGTTGACTTACCAACAAGATAACATATGCCTATTAGAGTTAGTCCCAGAAATACAGTTCATGTACAAACGTGCAGGATAAAAATGTTAATATAAATTTAAATATAAATTATAAATTAATTTTTAATTTTAAATATAAATTTATATTTAATGAGAGTATATGACTGATTAATGCTCTGTTCTTCAGTATACACTAGAATCTGACAATTAAAATACTGAATTCAGAATTTCCCTACCTGCAAAAATAGGACAATAGCTCATAACTTGGAAAACGGTCATGATGAGTAAATTGTTCCTGAGAATGAGAACAGGTAACCCATTGTGCTTTTTTAACATTAGTTTTACCATTTCTTTTATTTACAATGCTATATTCATTTTAGGATATTGAAACTGCATATCAGTCTATGAGTATTTCACACTGCACCCACCACCAGAGTTTTAGTGTCCTTTACCACCACCTCGTTCCTTCTTTCCTTTTCTCCTCACTCCC
This sequence comes from Solenodon paradoxus, assembly GCA_004363575.1. Taxonomy (NCBI): domain Eukaryota; kingdom Metazoa; phylum Chordata; class Mammalia; order Eulipotyphla; family Solenodontidae; genus Solenodon; species Solenodon paradoxus. The sequence continues at coordinate 73,952 of RJWH01002663.1, forward strand.
ACCCTTCTGGTAACTACTGTCTTGTGTTCTGTGGATTTTGTTGGGGCTTGTCAGTTCATTTGTTTCATTTCATTATATTCCACATGTGATCGAAACCATCCTGTATTTCTTTTTCTTTCTGACTCATTTCACTTAAAATAATACCCTCCAGTTCCATCCAGATTGTTACAAAGGTCACAATCTCATCTTTTTTTAGTCTCTGCATAGAATTCCATATATATCACAGCTTCTTTATCCAGTCTATCTGTTGATGGAGATTTAGGTTGTTTCCATGTCTTAGCTATTGTGGTGAACTGTGCAGCTATGAACATAGGAGTGCATGTATCTTTTCTAATTAGAGATTTTATATTCTCTGGTTATACATAGGAGCGGGATTGCTGGATCAATGGTAGATCCATTTTTTTTTTTTGAGGGATTGCCATACTGTTTTCTAAAGAGGTTGCACTAATTTGCATTCCCACCAACAGTGTAGGAGGGTTCCTTTTCCCCACACCCATCCAATATTTGTTATTTCTGTTCTTTTTGATGTAGGCCATTCTCACTGGTGTGAGGTAATAGTTCATTGTGGCTTTTATTTTCATTTCTCTGATTATGAGAGATATAGAATATTTTTCATGTGTCTGTAGGCCATCTGTGTTTTTTTAGATATGTGTCTATTCAGTTCTGCCCATTTTTGAGTGGGTCACTAGCTTTTTTATTGTTGATGTGTGTTTTGGAGATTAAGCTCTTATCTGATATATATTGCATGAATATTTTCTCCAGTTCCATGGGTTGCCTTTTTATTTTAGTGGTGGTTTCTATTGCTGTACAAAAGGTTTTTGTTGTATTTTTTTTAATTTGAGGGAGTCACAGTTACTTAGTTTCACTCTGGTTTCTTTTGCCATAGCTCTTCCTTCCCCAAAAAACTTCTTAAAGATTGAGGTTATGGAGCATTTTCCCCACATTTTCTTCTAAGTATTTTATTGTTATGGATCTTATGTCCAGGTCTTTGGTCTATTTCCAGTTAACTTTTATGTATGGTACTATTGAGTAATCTAGCTTTCTTTTTTGTAGGTATCTGTTCAGTTTTCCCAATACCATTTGTTGAATAGACATTCTGTCTTCCATTGTATGCTTTTGGCTCCTTTGTTGAAATTTAACTGTACATATAGGTGTAGCTTCATTTCTGTACTCTCAAGTTTTTAAAGAAAAGGTACTGGGAGGAATGAAGGTGAATAAACAGGCAGGCAGTAAGAGAGAGGAAGAAGAAGCACTTTATTTTATTTAGGGGACAAGAACCTTGGTCCTTGGGATGTATGTGGACTATGATCACTTGCCTTATCTCTTAGGTCACCAGGGTGTGCCATGGCCTTTCGATTTTATTCCACTGAGTATTCTATGTATCTGGTTTTGTTCTAGTCCCTTACTTTTTTGATGATGATTGTTCTGTATATAGTTTGAAGTTAGGGAGTGTGATACCTTTGTTGTTCTATATTTTCTCTCATGATATCTTTGGCTGTTCGAGGCCTTTTGTGGTTCAATACAAGCTTCAATATTGCTTGCTCAATTTCCTTGAAAAATTTCCCTAAAATTTTCATGGGAATTGCATTAAATCTATATATTTTGTTTTGGGTAGAAAGGCCATTCTACGTTACTTCTTCGAATCCATGAGCATGAAATGTTTTTCCATCTCTTTGTCAACTTCTATTACTTTTGTTGAGGTCCTGTAGTTTTCATTGTAGGGATCATTCACCTCCTTTGTTAAGTTTATTCCCAGGTATTTGATCTTTTTTGGTTTTATAGCAATTGGGATTTCTTGATTTTTTTCCCTCTACTTCATTGTTTGCATTGTTGCTACTGAATTTTGTGTGTTGATATTTTATTCTGCCACTTTGCTGTATTCATTTATTGTTTCTTTTAATGAAGTCTTTAGGACTTACTCAGTATAATATCATGGCATCTGCAAATAATGATAGTTTTATTGCTTCTTTTACAATTTGGATTCCTTTAATGTACTTTCCTTTGCCTTATTGCTCAGGCCAAGACTTCCAGAACTATATTGATAGAAGTGGGGATAATGGCCAACTTTATCTTTTTCCAGATCTTAAGGGAAAGGCTCTCAGTTTTTCACCATTAATTATGATGGTTGCCGTTGGTTTGTCATGTATTGCTTTTATTATGTGCTTCCGATTGATCTGTTCCAGCTGTCCATGTCTTCCTGGCTCAGTTTTGGGAGGTTGTAGGAGTCTATAAATCTGTCCTTCCCATCATTATTGCCAAATTTGTTGGCATGTAAGTGCTCATAACAGCCTCGCATCAACCTTTGTACCTTGTGATGTGAATTGTAATCTCACTTCTTTCATTATTTTAATTTTTGTTATTAGGTTTTTCTCTGTGGGCCTAGCTAACAGTCTATTGAGTTTTTTTTTCCCAAAGAGCCAGCCTTGGATTCAATATTTTTTGGATAGTCTTTTTGTTTTCAATTTCATTTATGTCTAATCTAAATTTTATTATTTCCTTTCTTCTACTGACTTTTGAGTTCAATTGTTCTCTTTCTAGTTATCTCAGGCATGTAGTTAGATATTTAATTTGGACTTCTGTGGTTTTTCATGTGCACTTGTATACCTATAAACTTTACTCTCAGGACTGCTTTTGTTGCATCCCATATGTTCTGGTAGCTCATCTCTTCATTATCATTTGTTTCCAGATTAGTCTTAATTTCATCAGTCATCCAGCAGTTGTTTAGAAGTATGTTGTTCAATCTCCATGTCTCGTCACAACTTTTTTGTGATTCTCGCAGTTTTGTTCTTCTAGTTCATTTCTTTTTCACACTCTTGTGGTCAAAGAAGATGCTTTTATAATTTCAATTTTGTTAAATATGCTGAGACTTGTTTTGTGTCCCAGGATATGATCAAACCTTGATGATTTTCCATGTATACTTGAGAAGAACGTGTTCTATTTTGTTGGGGTAGAGCACCCTGGATATGTCTTTTAGGTCTATATCATCTATTGCTTTATGCAAAGTCCTTATTTCTTTGCTGCTATTCTGGCTGGATGATCTGTCTATTAATTGAAGTGAGGTATTGAAGTCCCTTATTATAGTCTTACTGTTAATGATTACCTTTACCTTTGTCAGTAGTTGTTTATATATTTAGGTAGTCTGGTATTGGATAAATATTTGCTAATGATAGTTACTTATTATTGATGTACTGCACTATTAACCATAAAATAGTGTCCATCTTGCCTTGGGAAATCCTTTTTGATTGGAAGTTTATCTTTTCTGAAATTAGCATTGCAGTTTCTGATTTTCTTGCATCACTGTTGCTTTGATATATTTTTCCTAAGCCCTTAACTTTCAACCTGTGTTTTTCTTTGGATCTAATATGAGATTCTTGTTCCTGTTTTTGATTCATACAATAACTGTGTCTTGATTGGCACATTAAGTCTATTCACATTTAGGGCAACACTTGATAGGGTTTTATTGCTGTCTGTAAGTGTTTATTTTTTGTTGACTTCCTTTGTCGCTTCATTATCCATTTGTTTTCATTTACTTTTTCCTCTGTGTGGTTTTTGGCGTCAGTTATTTCAGTTTTGTATATTTCCCAGCTATGTGTCTCTTTACAATTAAGTTTTGTGACTTTCAGGTGAGTTTCCTCTGTCTTTGCTGTTCTATGGTAGTATTTTATGACAGGGCATCATCATTGATCTCATCTTTGTGTCTGCTTTTGCCTTCCTATTTATCACTATTCTCTGTGTTTCTGTGTGTATTCTCTGGCTCTTCATTTTCATTTTTCCTTTTGTGGGACCTCTTTTAAAATTTCTTGGGTGGCAGGCATGATGATGGAAAAATCCATTACTTTCGTTTATCTTTAATGACCTTTATTTCTCCATCATATTTGAATGATAGTTTTGCAGTGTAGAGCATTCATGGCTAGTAGTTATTGTCTTTTAGTATTTTGAATACATTATTCCACTCTCTCCTGGTCTGAAGGGTTTCTTCTGGGAAGTGTGACATTTGTCCAATGGATGTACCTTGGTAGGTTAAGTTTCTCTTTTCTCTAGCAGACTTCTTTGTCATTGACTTTTCCTAGTTTAACTAGGATGTATCTAGGAGTAGGTCTCCTCATGTTTAAAAGTTTGGTGTTCTATCTGCTTTACTGGTCCTTCATGGTTACCTTTTGTGACAGATGTGAAATGTTCTCTTCTGTAACTCCTTTCAATGAATTTTGTGTTACTTTTTCCCTCTCCTCTCCTTCCAGTATACCTATTTTAATGTATTTATTTGTTTTACAACTTACAGAATTTTAATTGGGATTTCATTAATCCCCTGTGAGTTGGGAACAATTAAAATGTTTACGTCTTCCTACAAATATATATAGATATATGATATACACATCTTTACAATATCATCTTTTTGTCAATGAACATGATATATCTTTTCATTCATTAGGTCTTCTATAATGTCATTCAATAAAGTTTTCTAGATGTTCCTATAAACATGGCACACTTCTTGCTAAATTGATCTTTTTTTTCAAGACTTCTTCATTCTTTTTCAGAATTTAATTTTAATTTTTCAGGCCAAGATAACATACTTTATCACATTGAATACTAATTTCAAAAGAAATTCAGGAGAGTACAATATATTGGCTATTTCTAAAACAATTAAATTTAAAATGAATATAGAATATATAAAAATTCATAATGTAAGCTTGAGTCACAATTTCTTAATTTAGAAAAGTTAAAAACTGGAAATAAAAGTGAAGGGTGATGAAATTAAAATTTAAAAATTTTGGATAGCATTATCTTTCCAAACAAAATGATGTCATTAAGAATAAAACTAAATAGGATATAATATTAAACATACAGGATTTGGATATAAAAGATAAATTTGAACCTCGGCTCTGACACCTGTATGCTATATAAACAGGCATATTTCTTAGCTTTGGTTTTCTCATCATAAGGTGAGGGAAATAAAATCTACATCATAGGCTTATCTTAAATAAGATAATATATGCCCAATTCTTGAATACATCACACAGAACAATCACAAGCAAAGAAATTGAAGAGATGATCAAAAGTCTCCCTAAAAATAAAAGTCCAGGACCGGGTGGCTTTTCCAATGAGTTTCACCAAACTTTCAGAAAAGAATCAATATCCATTCTACTCAAACTCCTCAAAAATATTGAAGAACAAGCAACACTCCCAAACACTCCCCACAAGGCCAGTGTCACACCGATACCAAAAGCAGATAGAGACATCACCAAGAAAAAAAATTACAGGCCAATATTTCTAAAGAACATAGAGATATAGGTCTATTAGACCTGTTTTTAAGTGGCGTTTAATCACACTTTATATTGCATCTTTTAGTATATTTATAGAATTGATTTTGTGGTGATAAATTCTTTTAACTTTTACTTATTAGTAAAGCTTTTTGTCATTCCATCAGTCCTTTATGATAATCTCACAGGGCATATTCTAGGTTGATAATTCTTTTCTCTTAGTCTTTTGAATATATCATGCCGTTCCAACCTGTCCTGTAGAGTTTCAATTGAGGAATCCACTGACAATCTTATGGGGACTCCTTTGTATGTGACTCATTTTTCTCTGGATGCTTTTAAGGTTTTTTCTTTATCTTCTATTTTTTGGCATTTTAATAACAATGTGTTTAGGAGTAGGTCTGCTTGGGTTTCTTGTATTAGGGACTCTGAGCTTCCTGGCTCTAGAGGCTTGCTTCATTCTTCAGATTAGGGGATGTTCTTAGCTATTATTTCTTTAGATACAGTTTCTGCCCGCTTTTCTCTCTCTTCTTCTTGGGCCCTTATAATGTGAATGTTGTTTCTTTTGATGCTGTCTCATAGGTCTAGATTGCTGTCTTCCTTTCTTTACATTATTTTAACTCTTTGCTGGTTTGCTGTTAATGCTTCTGCCCTATATTCTAGCTTACTGGCTCTGTTGGAGGCTTCATCCATCCTATTCTTAAGTCCCTCATTTGAATTCTTTAAGTCAGCTATTGTATTCTTTATTTCTTTGACATATGTCAGTTTCATTTCTTGAGCTGCTTCATTTCTTCTATTTTGTTGCTCTCTTTTTCGTCTTCTGTTGTTTTCTTGATTTCCATGAATACGTTTTTCACTGTCGCCCTAAATTAGTCCTCAAGTAGTTTGCAGACATCTGTTGTATTCAGATTTTCCCCTGGGATTTTTTTATTAGATTCGCCATTTCACATATATTTCTCTGTGTGCTTGCTCTGTTTGACATTCTGTTTGTGTTTCTGTAGATTAGGTTTCCCTGAAATGATGGCCTTGTATAGGGTATTGACTTGCACCGAGTAAGCCTGGATCTTGGTTTGAACATGGGAATTTCTTGTGTTTTGTGGCATCACCACTGGTTGGATTTGTTGAAGTTCTTATGTAGGCCCTCTGTTGCTGCCCAAAAGTTCAGTCTATGGGATTGGAATTAGTGTGTGGGATGCAGAACCTCCCACCAGCGTCCCAGCTCCCAACCTCAATGACCAACTTGCTGTTGGCCCAAAATTGACAATCAGGCTGCCTTTTCACCTACTCCCCGCATCAGGTGGAGCTAGTGAGTAGCACTGATGGTTTCTCCCTCTGGGAGACTCTTTTCTTCCTTTAAGACCAAGAGTGGGATTATTGGTGGTCAAGACGTTTGGCTCTGGGGCAATATGGTAGAGAAGCTGGGGATAGGTGATTCCCCTAGCTGCCTTTCAGTTATGGTGGCACCCGATGTAATTTTTTCACCAGGCCTCCTGTTCAAACCACTAGGCACTGGTGCTTCATCTGCCCAGTGCCTAGACCCTCTACACTCCCAGCCTGCATGTCCTGGTCTTACTGGGTGGACTCTCTCCTGGTTTCCTGATTTCTGGGAGGGGCAGTTCTTCTTGTAGTTCTACCCCCTCTGCCATGGGTGGAATTCTGAGTCTGAGTCTGCCGTGTAACTCTGAACCTGGACATCTTTGCCTACCCTTTGTTGTCACGATTGCTACTGTGTTTCTACAGTATCTCTGTCTGCTTTTCCTCAGTGTTGGTGTTTGGAAAATAAGAGAATTTCTAGTTGCTCTGTGAGGAGGACGTGAGTCTCGCTCCTACTAGGTCACCATCTTGGCTGCAAATCCTCCCTGTATACGTATTATCTTTATGTTTGTCCTTCTCATTGTGTCTGATATTTCTCATAGGGTTTCTTTATTGTTTCTCAGTTTTGTTTCTCCTCTTTCATAAGGATCACCTCTGTAATCTTGTCTTCAATACCTGAAATGTATTCCTCTGTGAGTCTGAATCTGTTTTATAACTTTTCATATTTATCTTTAGTTCCTTAACTGCATTTTTTATTTCTAGTAATTCTCCTAGGACTTTCTCCATGAGCTCAATCTCCTTAATTTTTTTTGATCTGTCACTTCTTTTCTGAGTCCTTCCAATGGCCTTCGTGTAGTTGTTTTGTGCTGCCCACATCTCATTCAGCTTTTTTATGACAATTAGTTTGAACATTTTGTCCGTTAGGTTGTCCCAATCAATATCAATGAATTTATTCTCTGTGGAACACCTGGCATATTTCTCTCCTTGTGCAATTCACATTTTTAGGATGACTTAGATTTAGGAATGGTTTTCTACTCTGCCTTGAATTTAGCACTATGACTTTCATTTTTATTTCCTTCAGATTTCTTCCTATATGATGATGTTGGGTCCTGCTGTGGCTAGTGCCACCCATTTGGCTTCAATGGGGGCAGGGCTGGTTCCACTCTCTAGAATGTTAGATCTTGTTAGTTTATGATATTGCTCTGTTTACTCATTGATCTTCTGTTTAATTGTTCTATCCATTATTAAAAATAGGATATTAAAAGTTTCCTATAATTATTTAAGAACTATTTCTCTTTAATTCCGTCACTTTTGCTTCATATGTTTTGGGGTTCTAACATTAAGTATGTATATAGTTATATCTTCTTGATGAATTGGTCTTTTAACTATATGCAATTTTCTTTTACGGTTTTGAGTTTGTTATTGTTTTGGGGCCCACCAAATCTCCTGGGGTGTTGTGTGAAATACACACAGACTGAGGTGTAATTTCAATATCCTAAAATGCACATAGTAATGTAAACAAATGAAATAATAAAGCTATTTTTAAAGGAACAGATTCTATAGCTAGGTTAGGAAAGAATTGGTGAATATCTCCCACTACATACAAATATAAATGGTAATTCAATCTATTCCACATTCACCAACATATATCCTTAGGTTAGTTTTACATTATTACTCAATGAAATGCAAAAGCAATGGCAAATTGAAGCTTTTCTTTATTGCTTTCTTATTCTATTATCTTTTTACTTTTGTTCCTTTGATTTTCTCCAGCTGCTGTAGTGTCCTTTTCTCTCCATCTTTCCTTTTTTCTCAATTCTCTTTTTGTCTTATTTCCTAAGCATCTTTCTCTCTGAATTCTCCTCTTCTCTGTTATTTCTTTCATCCTGTGACTATTGAATTGTTTCACATTGACAGCAAGAATAAATATGTTACTATCAAATCACTATCATTGAAAGTAAGGGTGCACATCTTAGCCATACCTTCCTGAAAAGCCATTTATGTAACATCAAAGTCTGAAACTAGCACTTTCTGGCTCTAGGGAGTCAAGTATTATTTTCTTGAAGGTTTGGGGCTGACATAAAAACCTTCTAGAGTATAAAATACTAATAACGTGAATGTCCTGAATGGTTCCAACTCTCCTCTGGGAATCAGGCATTATTTGATCTCACATATTACCTTCTCATATCTGGTTAACAGAAAGTGACATTTTGAAGCCACTTTGGTTTACTAACAATGTGTCTTTGCTTAGCCAGTGTGGTTGAACAGCCATGGTTCATCAAGAAACAACATAGAAATATAAACTTTGGTTAATTTTCCCTTCTTCTTAAATCCTGCATATAATGGCTTTCACATTGCCCTAATTTCCCAAGAGCACAGGCACTGAGCAGAAAAGAGGCTTTGTACCATGCACAGTTCCATCCTGCCTAAAGCCACCTCTCCAGGATTGCTGGCAATTGGAACTCACATGGAACTTTTTTCTTTGAGTTTGTGTTGGTAAAGCAGCTAGTATTGTTAAGCAAATCCAGCAGAAGCTTTTGGACCTGGTTCCTGCCTCCCACACAGCTGAAAAAAAGTCCAGAATGAGTAGATATGAAAGGACCCCTGGAGACCATCTGGTTCAACCTCTCATTGTACAGATGGAAAACTGAAGTCCAGAATTTAAAAAAGGAACTTGATTAAAGTCACACAGTCAGATGATGGTGGACCTCTACCTTCATAAGACCATTCATCATCCCTAGTTATATGTTGAGGAATCTGACAGACATAATGTGTACAATCTGCAAACTCTGTTTATGTGTGTGTGTGTAAATGTGTATGTGTGCGTTTGTCAGCATTTTCACAATATTCCATATTGTTTAACTTTATTTTTAATCTTTACATTAGATTAATTTTACATTTACAAAAATGTTGCAAAAATACTAAAAGAGCTCCCATATCCCCTCACCTAGTTTTCCCTAATATTATCATCTTACATTACTATGGTACATTTATCAAAACTAGGAAACTAACATTGGTAAATTATTCTTAACAGAACTTCCTTGTCACAGGTTTTTCCATTTTTTTTTTTTTTTGCCAGTATGCAATCCAAGGTATGCATCTAATCATGATGTATCTTAGTCTTCTCTGGTCTGTGTAATTTCTCATTTTTTCTTGTTTTTCATAACTTTAGCATTTTTTAAAGTACTGATCAGGTATTTTACAGTGTCCCTTAATTCGTATTAGTCTGATGTTTTTCTCATGCTTACACTGAGGTTATTGGTTTTGGAGAAGAATTTCACAAAGTGCAATTTTTATCACATTATCAATGTCAACATTTTCACATTTCACATATCAAGGGGTACATAATGTCAACAAGACTTATCACTAGTAACTATCTCTAGTTAACTTTGATCACCTGGTTAAAATAGTGCTTTTCATGTTTGTCCTCTGTAAGTGTACTATTTTCTCCTTTTTATTCTCTTCTTTAGAAGTAAGTCGCTAAGTCAAGCCTACACCCAAACTTGCTCTTCTGGAATGGGGACTATTATATGTATTATTTGTCTGTAAAAATGTTCTTTCTCTTCTCCATTTTTTTGGTCAGTCACATATATATTTATATACTCATATTTATTGTATACATTGAGTTTTAACCCAATACTACCTAATTTATTTTGTTTCTCAAATCGTTCTTGCTTTGATCATTGGGAATTCCTCCAGGCTGGTTTCTGTGTGCTTTCAAAATGCCTCTTCCTTTTATCTTTTGAGTGCTTTCTTATTTTCTGGTACTACAAGATACTCCAGACTCATCTTATGTTTTTCCTTCTCTGATCTTACAATAAGCAATTTTCCTATGAGTCCCTGGTTCCTTTTATTTAGAAGCCAAGTCCAGAAGTAGACATTTTTTGTTTCTATTATTGTTTTTAGGCTTTCTTAGTGAACAGAGCTAGGTAACATGTTTGTATACTAACCAAAATATACATACATACCTAAAAATTGTTTTCATTCATACATTCATCTATATGTCCTTTTGTGTGTATATATATAACTAAATAAATTCATATTGATGTCTCCAACTCTAGTCAAGTATAAAAGATTCATTCTAGCCTTCCTTTCTTATTTATATAACTTCATTCTGTAAACAGCGAACAGCCTGACTTTTTCTATCCACCATCCATTTATGTATTTGTTCAACTCAGTATACATATAAAACAGTTTCAGGCTTGTTTACTCATACCCCATAAGAAACAACTAGAGTACAGTGTATGGTTCTTTTTATCTTTATATTTTTCAGTCAAAACACAATTTTCTAAATTTAAGTCAACTTTCAACGCTTTCTCAGTATGGTTTTTACACATTTGTAATAAAGATAAGTTCATTTGTCACAATGTGCATTCCATCCAGGATGCCCTGAAATCCTGGTTGATTTTAAAATTTGCATATATTGTGGCGCATTCTTTGTCAATTATAGTTCTGTTAGTTTTGACAAATACATTGTATCATATACTCACCACCTCAGTACTATAAAGTTGTATTACTCTCAAAATTTCTGTGTATCCCCTTTGTTATCAACCAGTTCCTCTTTCTCCCATACTTGGAATCTACCGATGGGTGTTCTGTTCCTATCGTTTTACCATTTCCAGATATCATATGAATATTAACATACAGTAATAGCCATGTGAATATGACTTCTGTCTCTTAGAAAAATACAGTTAAAATTCATTCGAGTTGTTGAGTCAATAACTTCATTCAAAAACATAATTCCTTTTTTATCATTGAATAATATTCCATTGTAAAGATTATTCATGTTCCTGTTGAATGACATCTTGATTGCTTATATCTGTGGAAATTGTGAACAAAATTAATATTAACATCATCCTACAGGTTTCTATATGGACATAAAGTTCCAATTCACTTGAGTAAATACCTGGAAGTATACTTGCTAGACTGTATGATACCTGTGTGTTTGAACTACTAACTTTTACCATAACATAATCCCTTTTCAAGAAGTTTGACCTGAGAATGTATGTATGGTTCAGTGGGGTATATACTGGTGATCTCTATTGGAATATCAATCACTTTTATAACCATATTCCATACAGATGGAAAATGGAATATACACAGAATGTCTCCTCTCAAGGGTACCAGGAAGGTGAAAGTTCTGGAAATTACCACTAGATGGCAGGGTGTTTGTTGACACCTTGGGAATTAGACATCTTGGAAGATTCTAGGAGACTTAAATTGTTTCACCTTCATGTTTCTCTCCCTCCCCCTCCCCTCCTTCTTCCCCTCCCCTCCCCCTCCCTCTCCCTCTCCCCGATTTCTGGCTCCTAGAATATACCTTTCTACTGATTCAAGAAGTCAGGAATTTAGGCTTGCGTTTCATGTTGGCAAGCATTCGAACAGATAAACTTGTATAATGATAAACTTTAGGTTATGTAATGAATTTTGATCTGAAACCTGAGAATGCAACATCTTGTAATGTTTTCATGTTTCTGTCCCTTACTGACCTCACTAAAATTAGAACATGCTTTGAATTTTGATGCCTGGATTCTAAAGACAACCATCTAGTACTCAACGTCTCTTGGCCTCCTCGACATCATCTCCATCAAAATGGAGATAGTAACACCTGCCCATTTATGCTCACAGCAATTAACATATGATAAATGATATAAAAATTATCAAAGTACTTTATAAAAACATCACATATGTGTGAATTATTAGTGATCAAATCAAATAGAATATAAAATGTTATGCATTTAGTTTGTTTCTGTGTCTTGGCTATCATGAATTGTGCTGCTATTACGGGTGCATATATTTTTGTCATTAGTTTTTGTGTGCTCTGGTTATATACATAGAAATGGAACTGCTGGTTTGAATGGTAGTTTCATTTTTTTCAGTTTCATTCATATGTGGAATGAAACAAAACAAATCTCATATAATTCACTGGACCTGAGATTGTGATTATGGAGATGGGGAAGGAAACAAGGGAAGGAAGGAGTTAATAAGGTGATGGTAAAGGGTACTAGAATTCTGGTGTTAGGTGTGGTGTGAAATTAAATATTCTAAAAAGTATACAGCAATGTAAACAAAAGAAATAATAAAATGAAATTTTAAAAGCTAAGTTTATGCCTTTAAAATTAAATGCTGCACATGTTAGGTGGTGACATCCATTAACAAATCAATCCTCAAGGTATATAATCTGTTTTTCCTTCATCGGGAGAGGTAGATGTTTAGTTTTTAAATGACCCAGAATTTCCCCCAGACCTAGTAGATGTATTTTTTTTTTCTTTTTGGCATTAAGTGTTGTAGAAAACACATCAGCTTGATTTAGAGTAGGTTTTAGAGGGTAATTTCCTCATTCTCACAAAACCACACTATTTAGTTTACCAAGCAAACATTGGCATATTTGTAGAAATTACTGATTTGGGTTCCAGTTGGGATTCTTGACTGACTCTGGAGATCTGGGCTCTTACCTTTGATATGTTACAGGGGCCATCAAACCCCAGCTAAGGAGGTGGTTTCATCTTTAGCCTAGAAATCATCTTTATTTCCTCTGCTTCAAAATGCAAAGGAAGAGTTGACTTTTAAGGAAGATGAGGAGGATATTCTTTCTCTTTCCCACAACACAGAAGCCAATAGTCATCAAAACACCATCACAACTGCGATCATATTCTTTTAGGCCTGTCTTTGTAGCTCTGCATTCCTCTTTCCCTAAAAAATAGAAGCAAATTGCAGGAAAGAACATCTACTTACTATAATGTTCTCAGTTTATTTATCTGAATTTATAAAGCCTTGACTCTTGGATATCCTGCTCTTTTGAGTCAAGAAGAAAAGCCCTGTGTGTATGTGTAAGACCTGTGTATAAAAAAAGTAAGGCTTGAAAACATCTTTGGCATCTCTTGTGACATGTGGCACATGCAGTTGTTTGTAATAGTTAAATAATCACAGGATATGATTGGTCTCAGGAGAACCAGTTCTGTCCCTTCATTTTACAGTTGAGGAAACTGAAACCCAGACCAAAAAAACAGTCACTCTAATTTGTTACATATGTCTCACTGGTCATATTGAGTCAATCTTAACAGGAGCTGGAGTGGGTATTGGGCAAATAGAGAAGGGATTCTGAAATTCCCATGGCTTTAACCTTTACCTCTTTAGTCTTTCTCTAGTGAAAGGGGAATAACCTAACCTGAAACAGCTTATGCAGTATAGGGCCCTGGAAGAATGTGTGTGTGTATGTGTGTGTAAATAATCTTGTTTTCAACTACCTGCTTGTGTTTTGCCTCTAAGTCTGATATTTTCTCCCTCTTCCTGTCAGAACTATTTAGTAAATATGTGATTTTTTTTAAGTTTGTAAATGAAAGCAGAGTTAGAGTGTCCATAGTTTTGGAATGTTGTGTACACATCTGGCTAGATATGTATAGCTGTGTATGGGGACAGGTTCTAGATTCAGAATAGTAATAGTTGTTCAATACTGGAGCTTTTTAATAAAAGCAAATGATCTACCTTTTGTCTTGCAGAGTCTTGTTTTATTGAGATGCTGTGTGCCAGTCTGTGTCTGCAAAATCTTCATAACTAACTGAACAGTCTCTTCCTTCTTTTACCTCAAACATTACCTCCTATTTATAGGAAAAAACTATCTTGATGTGCTTAGCTGTCCTTTCTCTCACATTTCTTTTCTATCTCTGGACAAATCAAATCAAATTCTATTACCCCCACACTGTACAACCAACCCAACATTCTCCTCAAAGATGAACAAGCTTCTTCCCTGAGGGATATAAATCTGTGAAACCCCACACACATTGTAGTAAAATTGGGCTTACTTTTGCCAGACTCAGAGCAGAAAGACCCTTTAGGAAGCCATTGCCAGGAAAAAGAGTGTTACACAGGTATATGTCTGCCCACCTCCCCTGCTCAGTAGAAAATTTTGTCCAACATGACAAAGAAAAGCTCATTCCAGGGCTTTGAAACTCACCAGTGATATTTTAATATTAGTGATAAAAGCAAGGCTTCAGACTAATTCATTCATTTTATTTAGTGTTCTCTTTAAAATTTATAACACTTTAGTATGTAACATTAAAATGCAATGATAGCCAATTCACATTGTGAAGCAATTATATTCAAAGTACTTAAACACTTAAGATGACCTCTTTCTGCTTTGGGGTCCAATAATTTAAAATAATATCAGCAACATTGCACTGTAAATCTGTTGGTGTATGATATTGTGACTAATCTGAACCCAATACAGACACAAGGCAACACCATTCAAAGCATCTTTTTAATCAAGAGAAAAGCAAGATAAAATATATAACATTTTATAAATATTAAATTTCATTCATTTTATTTACTATCCTACCTAGGTACAATCTTCCTTCCTCTATTTACTTAACACATAATTTAATTAGTGAGACAGACTACAGAGATATATGGAGAGGGTTGAGTGACAAAGCCAAACCATTGGGAATTTGAAGCAAGGCAAAGTTATCCTGGCAAGGTCATATCAGACAAGGTTATAAAGTTTTCCATCCATTTTGCCCTAGAAATTACACTGAAGAAACCCAAACAGGATCTTCCTCAAATCCATGTGTACAGTTTTATTTGTCAAGGACTAGGCAGAATGTCTGGGGGAAAGCATTCATAATAGAACTGGTCATTCTTTAAAGTGTAATTTTTCTCTTTTCCACGCATTTTTGTAGACTGTCAATAGAGCCCTGGACACCTTAGGACAGAAGTGAATTGCACAAATGGAGAATAAGGGAGACAACCTGAATAAACTTCACATTTTTCAGTTGTACTTCCTCCCTTTAAAAAATGGGCTTCTAGACATATAGTTATGAACTTCAGAGCTGAAAAGACCTCTGGTGCCATTTTATGTAGCTTTCCAACCTCAACAAAATGTACATATGGAGTTTAGTTTACTAGAAAAGGCTTAGATTTGATTTGAGTTGTTTAGATTTAGAATTGAGTTGTAGTTCCAGCTCAAGCATTAACTACACTCTTAAGGAAATAATTTTATCTACCTAAAATTAAGTTTCCTTATTTGTAAAATAAATGATGATCCTCATAACAGGAAACAGGGTGATCTTGAAGACCACCAATATAGTCTTCGACTGTTGTGAAGATTATTATACATTTTACATATAAGGGAGTAGTTATAATTATGATGTGTTTATTACAGGAAAAGAACAGAAGTAGTACCAATATAAGAAAAAGGAACATCAGGCAGAGCCTGGAAGATACCAAGTGCAAGCTTCTAAGAATGCACTTCCAATGGTTGAGCACACTTAACCCCCTAGTAGTGAGCTGCAAAAAAAAAAAAACATGCAATATGTTTTTTGCCAGGGAAGCTTTACTTGAGTCTAAAAGTCTAGTGATTTTACTAGAGTAACTTCAGTGACTGGTTGCAGTTATTGGAACTCCAAACCTCCTAGAAGGAAAGCAGGTGTTCAACATAAATCACACTTTACACAAACTATCTAGACAGGCTGGTACAATGTGGTTCAAGGCTTTAAGTAAACACAGTGCCTTTATCAGTTAGTAGCATAGTGGATATTCTAAGACCCTCATTTCCCAGGAGCCAGCAAAGCCAGTCATACAAATAAATCCTTCTGAGAATGTTCTAGATTTGAGCAACTTAGGCTGGCTGGGTTAACTCTCCTTCACAGATAGATATTAAATTATTGTGAATTTAATGTACTGCTTTATTATACATATGATATATATCCACATGTATCATATAAAGTAGTGCATAATATATGCATTTATGTATATGTCATAATATGATAAAGTAGTTTTAATATATAAAAGTATTAAATGTAAATAAATACATCATAAAATAAATGATACATCATATATGTGATTAATAGTACATTAAATGTAAGGAATTATTACAAATGAGTAATGAGGGCTAGGATTATTCTAGGGTATCACTGAGTGCAGTAAAAATTAAAATGTGCAACCTCTCCAGTTTCACATTGCACTAGTTTATCAGAAGCTATATATTTCTTGAGGGTTTTGCACAAGCAGAATTACTGCACCATCCACAATAGAATCTTGGCAACTTTCGGTCCTCCCAAGGAAGGTACAGAATTGAGCCTCTGGATAAAGGTAAAGAGAGATGCTTCCCAACAAACCCTGAACAAGGCCCAGTAAAAGATTATGATTAATAGTATGATAACAAATACCGAAAGTGAACTTGAATCTGAATTGAATTGAGATGGATTTGTGTGATCATGAATACTGTTGGAATATCATTTTGACCTAAATACTGGGCTAGATGCCCAGTCAAATCCCAAACTTTAAAAAAAAGGCTACGGAAAGGAAGCTTGGACATTGTACACCAGGATGATTTCCTTGTGTGGAGAACAGGAGGGTCATCCCGAAGAAGCTAACATATACTCATAACTAAAACCATTCACCATTTACCAAGGAAAGATCTATATTTGAATTCCAGAAGTAATGGCAGCCCATAGATTGGGGAAGGGCAGATCTTACAGACAACAAAGCCTCTTGATAGAACTTTATTGGGAAGTGCATGTTAGTGCTATTTTAACTGCTGTCAGACTCCTCCTCCGCTTTGTTCCTGTGTAGCTGTTGTATTAACTTCCACCACTCAAGAGTGGGACCTGAGACGGTTGCCTTTATTCTGAATATATGCTAGAACTATTTTATCTGTCTTGCTAATACGTTCTTTTACTGTTTTTCCTGGAGGTACATGAGCCATGCCAGAGGTTCTCAAATTGGCCTTCTGCCACTGGACTTGGTGACCATTATCTGAGGCTCTTTCTGAGCCCTGCCCCCACCCGCTCCAAGTGTCTCTGAAAATTTTTCATGAACAATATAAAGTAGGTTCTTTTGTATGCTGGCAGCAAAGGACACAGAATAGAAGAAGGCCCAGCCATCAAGGAAGTCCATTGCTTCTGATATAAAGTATTGGCATATTATGCCTAATGAATTAATGTATTGAAGCACTCCTTTCTCCATATTACAACAGTTTCTCCTACCCTTCACCCCAGGTAAAAATACAAGTTCCTGCATTTGTATCACAAATTATATTCTTCTGACACTTTCTAATGCATTATATGATCCTTAGAATACTTTTGTTCATGCTCCAAGGCCAAGTTCAAATGCTGTTTTCACAAAGAGATTAATTTTAACTTCTTCTGGCCTCTTGAGAAAATTTCTATGGTGTTCTCTTGGTATTTAACCACTTTTTCTATTTTTATTCTAATTACTTATGTGTGTGTGTGTATATATATATCATTTATTGTACTATAAAATCCTCAATAGCAAGAACTGGTATGAGTAATGGAGTAGAAAGTAGAATATAAACAAATGCATAAAACTGAAGTAACTGTGCCAAAGTCACTTACTTTTAATTACTGGGAGACCTGGAACTTGAATCAAATTTTATTCTAATCCTGTATTACTATCTTAAATTCTCCACCACACAGCTTCCTTTATCCTGGCTTCTTACTGCAGATTACATTTATTCTTCAGAAGGAAGGAGATCATGATGTCTCTAATATTCAGGAAAGATTTTAAGGACGAGGTGTATTTTGACATGAATATAATGTCACTGAATGAGCTGCAGAGGAGAGGGTGTTCCAGACATAGCTTGCAGTAGAAGCACACAGGTAGGTGGAAAAAAGCGCACTCTGTACAGTAATAAAGCTAAGCTAATAACAAAGGCAAGAGGAATTGTAGGGGGGCAAGTCTTGAAAGCCATGCAGAAATACTGGGTTGTTATGTGGTAGGAAATAAGGGCCTGTGTACATAGCCTTTTGTGGGGGGAATGGTCTGTAGTAGATAGGACTTAGGGTTTTTCGTTCTGCCAGTCCTTTCATAGGTTATAAATGATGGCAGAGACCAAACTCCTGAACCCCCTGCCTCTTAGCTTGGTCAACTCTGAATTTGAAACATATTTTATTAAAATATTTTAACTCTCTCTGTAACATAAAATGTTATTGCTGAATTTCCAAACTTATGTTCATAGGGGGCCCTCTTACAAATTTGAGTTTCAGAACTCTTTGTAATGCTAATGAGGATTTTTGTTTTGCCTAGGAGACACTGCCAGCTTCTAGAGACCTCTCTCAGCACTCTAAATCAGAGGTTAAAGTAAATGCAGCTCCTGAGGGAGAGCAAGTGTCCTTATGTCACCACCCCCCTCAACCTTTTTAATCTCTGGGTCTAGCTTCTGGGGAACACTGTCATTCAGCTGCATTTTGGTTCAGGGCACTAAAGTTCTTGCCTACTGTCCAGCTTTCAAATGTGTTTATTATGTGGTTGGTTCCCTATATTGTAAAGATTTACCAACTATTCAGTCAGTACATCCCTGCCCTGTGTTAAGCAGTAGCAAGTATCATTGACATTCACTAACAAATCTATGCCATATCCTGATAAGGAGCTAAACCTTAGTATACATTTAATATACACAAAACCTGAAGTTTTTCTCTTGTTCTCTCTCCTCCTCCCACTCTCTTCCTCCACTTATTCCCTAACTCCCTCTCTGAAAAATACTTTGCATGGTTTATTGTTCAATACCAACTGCATATTGGGCAATGAACAAGAATGCAAAACTCCTACTCTCATCCCTTCGCACTTCTATCCTTCTGATTCAGTACATTCTGCAAAAGATCCTAGGAACCTCTCCCAATGTTTCTTTCCAACCAGGATGCTCTTTCTCTAGAAAGCAGTTGAGCTTCACTAAAGTCTACTTTGTAACTATTCCAGAAGATAACCTCCTAAAGATGAAGGGAGAAGAGACAGGAGGTGTTAAGTGGGAGCTGGGCCCTTATGAAAGAATTATATGAGGCAATGTAGAATGTAGAGGCCTGAAAACCTCATTTTGGGCTTAATTTTCCTTTAACAGCTGTCCAGCCTTTACATATATTTCTCACACACCTGAGTCTTTAGGATAAGAACTGTGGATCATATCTGTTCCACATAACAGTACCCATAGCATAGTTGATGCTCAGTTGAGTTACCAGGGTCCCCACTGTGTTGTGTACACTTCCCAACTTCTCTATGCCCTGGATTCATGTCTTGTTTCTACCACTTCTTAACTTTGAGGCCTTAGATAGTTTTCTTAACTTCTATGAATTTGTTTCACCTTACACAAGAGAGAGGAGGAGAGAATTGTGCTTCATAGTTTTATTGCACAGATAAAATAAAATAACAGATATGACGTATTTTGTAACCTATGAATTTCTGTGAAAATAGAAGGATGTTTTATGAGATTAGTCATGAAATGTCAAAAAACACAACATTTTGTCACATCTATTAGCCATGCCTCCAACTAGATTATGTTGTGTATTTCCAAGTCTATTTATAGACCCAGATTTGCTTAGTTTCAGCTCATTTGTGTTCACTTTGATTAAAGGTAACATAAAGAAAGAAAAATTCCAACGTTTACTTATGCTTGATTAAAAGGTCAATAGCAATTACATCACTTTGTTGTAGTTAGATTTCATTTTCCTTTTGTATCTTGGTGATAGTCCCAAAGGAATGCCCAAGAGTAATTAAAGAAGATTGGCTTTGGTGGAGGAATTGCATTAAAGACAATTAGTAAAACGTAAAAAACATAGATGAAAATGGAAGCTACATTCCCCCAGCCACTTCTAAATAGAAACTATATAAATCTGTAGTCCAGATTTCCCAAAGGAAATATTTTGCGGGGAATCAAGCAGTCAGGATTTAAGTATCCCTTGTTACATGCCCAGCTCTGTGCTAGAGGCATAGTATGGTATTAGATATAAAATCCTGAAAGCCTGGTTTCCAGGAGCTAGATTCTAGTTGAGTCCTCCAAAACAGAATAATTTTGTTATCTTTTGTTAGGTATCTGAACCTTGAGAGATGAAGTTTGGAGAGGCAGGGATGAAGAAGGCAGGGAGACCGTGCCTATGTTGGGATAGTAATTATATCACCGCTGAGTTATGGTTGAGGTATCTTATAAAAGTCCCCAAAAGCTTGATAGTGGAGACTAGTTTTGTTATGATACACAATGATGACTCACTGTGAGTTCTTGAGTCAGGAAATATACCTTAAGAGAATAATGTGTTAGGAAGCAACATGCAGGATAAATTATAGTAGAGACAGACATCTACTACAAAAAAAAGCCATTTGTTAGCTCCAAGGGTAGGATGTGGGGGTAATCATGGAAAGTAGTCTTGAAAGGAAAATATGGTCAAAGAAAATAGTAAGAACAATGGGATTAGAAAGTTAGGTTATGCCTTATTCAATCAGTCAGAAGTCTGGCATCATTAGTGATTTTAGTGGAAAAAAAAAGTGTATCAGTTAGAGACAAAATGTAACATTAAATGCTTAGTTTATAGGTTTAAATTGTAGTAGGTTCCATGAGTTGAATCAGTGAACGCCTTCTGCATCTGATTTATTTACAGTAGCAAGCAAGCATTTGCAAATATTCTTTCACCTCCAAGCTTTCCCATAGTTGGAGGAGCCAGCAGTTATGTTAGCATGACTGGGTTAAAATTAAAGTTTCTTAACCTCTGAAAAGAGGTTAAGAAAGTGCCAAAGACAAACCAAATAGAACACTAACACAAAAAGATTGAAACAAGAAATTACATGAAGGAAAGAGAAAAAATGTTGAAGTAGCAAGTTCTTAGAAAAGTACTAATCACTTTACACACACACACACACACACACACACACACACACACACACCTGTTTCCTCCATTAAAATATCTCTATGTGAACTAAAAATATTGTCCTAGAATGATGGTAATAAATCTGTGTGTCTTAGAGCAAGTCACTTAAATTCTCTGAGAAGCTTTACTTTTCTCATTTATGAAATAGCAATACTAATTTCAACCGATTTCACAAGGCTTTTGTAAGGGCCAAATGCAAATTAATATAAAACTTCTAGTACATAGTAAATAATGAATAAATTGCACTACTATTTTTATTAGACATCATGAGATGATAGGTCAGCTTAGTGTTGGGATTTAATTACATTCATCTAAAGGCAGCAAAAGTTTTCCCTAGATTTCTGTTTAAGCAGTTGCTAATTATGTAGCATTTAACCCATTTCCAGTAGCAGCTGCTTAAATAGCAGCTTGAATTCCAGTTCACATAACTGCCTGTAATTGGGTTGAAGTTATGTTTGAGGAGTGATCAGCAGCTTTTTTTCTGATATATAACTTGTCCTGGGGAAGTAATGATTTTGATGTATTCATTGTAATATAAAGTAATCCTGCTCTCTAGTAATAAAGTAGGCCCACTATTAAGGATAATGTGACTCCAGATTAACTGGTTCAAAACTACATCCCTCTATGTCTCATGAACCTTGACTATGGAGTAGCTTCATGTGGCATAGCTCAAGAAGAATGAAAGACAGTGTGCTCAGGCAGTTTAGATGCTAGCCTGCAGACTATGTAAAGTTCAAGGACCTAGGTTCATGACCTGGGACCCAAGTGAATAAACAAAATGAAATGAATAAATAAATCATGTTTCTTCCTCCTCTCTCTACCTACCTGCCTGCCCACTTTCAGTCCTGCCTACCTTCCTTCCTCTCTTTAAAAAAAAAACCATGAAAGATACCATAGAAAAGGTGTTGACAGGAAGAACTATTTACTACCATTCACCTGCACATTCTGCCTGTGCCACCTGTACGTGCATACCAGACACATGAACTCTCCATTTATCTGAAGTATATGGAGAAATGACAGTATATTCATATTTTTGAAGCAATTCCTCTTGAATGAGGCAGGATTTCATCTAAGGGAGAACAAAGACCACCAGACTTCCCAGGTAAAGTACTCCGTGCATTTTCCCCTTTCATTGATCACTTTCATGTTTAAAGAAAGAAAATATGTTGTTCAGTACAAATAAATCACACAGAAAATACCAAAGATATCGCTTAGCTGCAATTATTTGGAGATCAGTAGTGCTAAGCTACCACATATTCTCCACAATAATTTAGCAAGTAATTCAATGTTCAGCCAACTGTGGCCATTCCACTGAAATGGAATAAAATTAAATGGAGTATGGGCATTATTCCAAACCTTAGTGGCAACTGTTTGGATGACTGCAGAGATTTTATCAGCAACTAAAGCTACCACCCTGAGGTAACAGGATTGAGCCCTAGTATATTAGTATATTAGGGCTGGAGGCAGGGGTAAGAAATAGCAACAGACTGTTATGTTAACCCATTGATTAGAAATTTCCTTAATTTCAGTTCTTCATATTCTGAGAACCCAAGATTATCTCTCAGACAGAGTGAGCTCTGTATTCAGAACACATTGAATAAATGCTTAACTCTTGATTTCAGATGTCCTTCAGATTTGGTATCTACTGCAAACTCTTCTGATTTTTAATCTACCACTATTTTCTCTTTCCTTCCTTTTTTTTGAGAGGTG
Organism: Solenodon paradoxus; assembly: GCA_004363575.1. Classification (NCBI taxonomy): domain Eukaryota; kingdom Metazoa; phylum Chordata; class Mammalia; order Eulipotyphla; family Solenodontidae; genus Solenodon; species Solenodon paradoxus. The sequence goes on from RJWH01002663.1 coordinate 96,873, forward strand.
TTTTTAATGTACATAGTTTTTAAATTGCTCTATCAATATTGGAGTGATTCAGTCTACTTTTATTGTCCCAGCAAAGGTTGAATCTTGACCCTTAACCAAAGCATCTCAGAAGTCTGGGATGAATGGCATGACTGTGAACTTTGGAGTAACTCCAAACTTGGTTTGAATCCTGATTTCCCTCTTATTATCTAGGTGAGATTGAAAGAGTTACTTAACTTTTTCTGAGTCTCAGTTTTATCTATTCTAGGAGATAATAATCCCTATATTATAAAACTATTGTCCGAAGTAATAAATACATTTAAAATACTTAATAGAATACCACTCAATAAATGTTAATCTCCTTCCCTTCCCACACTGTGAACATAAAGGGTAACAGGGTAAACTAGTAAATACATGTCGAATACTCTCTCTCTTGGATAAAGTACTTCCAAGTATATTTCTTAAGAATGGGGGGGGGGCTCTTAGCATATCTGAATAGCAACAACAATATTATTATAGTATACATGTACAGCAATGACATCATCTTTAACAGCTGTGTTTACTTGAGATTTAGAAAGTGCAGAATTTATGTTTTCCCCTGGAATTTCATCACCATCTGATTTTTCTGACTAATAAGTAATTGTAGCTTGATTCCTCCTCTCCTCTACCATATACACACCTTAGCCATCCTCCCAAGAACTAGCTCCCTTTTTATAATCTGAACAAGAAGCCAGATAAATATTTGGAAAACATGATGAAAATAGATACCTGAAAAACTAAGGAACTGAGGACTAAAGAATGAAAACTTTTATGATAAAGTTTTAGATTTTTTTGTGTGTGTGTTGTTTTCAGAAGGTCCTGTTTCTTTTTGAGATGACAACAAGTTTGTAAGTATGTGGAGGGAAAGTAAGATTTGGTCACCAGGATAGCCATGATAGAGAGTGATGAGAAGATGGGAGGGGAAGACAAAAAGTAGACTTATACTAATGACATGTAAAGCCATTCAATCTGATACCATGAAGGAGCTTTACTGCATGACAGAAAGCAACATTTTTCATTTGATCTTAAACCATGCTCTGCCATGTTCCACAGCACTCCCTACTCTATAATATTTTGTAAGCACCAAAAAGACTCTCAGTGCTTTACCATTCCTATTGCCTCTGATACCACAGAATATCTTTGAGAGCAACAGGAAAGATGAAGGAAGAGAAAAATGCCCGTTTCAGGCAGTTCTCCTCTACCAACCTATTGAATTACTTTGAATGCTAGTTTCTTTACCCACATTTTGAACTACCCCCAAGATTCTAGGGATTCTACCTCCCAGTTTAAGAGTATCCTATCAGGATTTTTTTTTTAATGGCACTCTAGGGGTGGGGAGGGAGAAGATGAAAACAAGCACCTTTGAGGACCCACTATGGGCAATCTACTGTATTACTTTATTTATTTAAGCCAGTTGATACTCACGGTACCTTAACCCTACAAGGTATCCATTACTTCTGGTTGACAGATATGGAAACTAGAACTCAAAGAGTTTAAATGATTTCCCCAGCATTACATAGCTACTAAGCAGAAAAAGTAGGACTGGCTACTGGCCGAAACATAAGCCATTTGATAAGGCATAGAGTATGCAAATGTGGGAGATGATAGACTATATATAACAGGACTGAGGTTGAATTGATAGGCTATGTTTTTTTTTTTACCTTTTTTTCACTCTGAGTTTATTTCTTTGTGGTTTCTGAGGAAGCTGTTAGTTTCTTTTCGTAGTGTTGGCATTAGGTTTCATTTTAATTTTCAGGACATGTTGTACTTAATTGGCACTGTGGCAGATTCACTTCATGTTGTTTACCCTCTACAAACCTTGATTGTAATAGTCTGGCCTAGAAGGAAAATTGAATAATATAGAAAGCAATAAAATACCGTCAGGTGGAGTATCATGTCATTGGGCTTTTGAAGTCTGAGCAGAATCCTGGAGAACATTTTTAGGATGAAGATGGGGAGTGTCACAGTTCTAAGGAAATTACCATCATTTACCTAAGCCAGTCTATATGTCTCAATTGCTTTGAAAAAATTGTAATGATACTTCTCATGGCTGAGAAAAAATTATAGATTGCTTTTTTTGAGTTTTTACTTAAACTACAGCATTCCTCCAGGGCCCAAAGCCCCTTGTTCCTAAGAAAATCTCTTTAATTTATAATGACATAGCACAGCATGCCTTAAATCCTTGAGTAGGCCATGCTTCTTGTTGCTATGGTCTATATACAAGGTGATGTTATGTGGTGCCTGAGTGTGTGAATGTCATCTCTTATTCTCTTCCTCACACACATGGAAGGGTGGCTTGAGTAGTAAGGATTCAATCTGATTAGCTTTTCTATATTTTCTGTTACATATTTTTAAAAGCTCTTTGAATTTGTTTCGGATTTGTACAGTTGATTTTCTTACTGCCACACTGAATTATTAAGTATTAGAGTTAGACATCTAACATTTCTATCCAGTGCTTAAATCTGTTCCTTAATGTTGATGCATTGTTACCCAGGCTCTGCTTGAATACTCCTTGTGATAGGAGTTTTTTCCCTATACCCCTCCCCCAGCACCCATTTCATCTTTGGACATCTCTGTTGATCCATATGTTGAACTACAAATTTTCTTCCCTAAATTAACTTCTCATTTTGGTCTGACTAAAGTTTAGTTTCACTTTTTTGTGATGGTTCTTCAGGTATTTGAAGACAGAAAACACATTTCTCAAATTTTCTTCCCTGAGTTAAACATCAGTTTTGGGTCCTCTGTTTTTTTTCTCTCTAAATCAGTTTCAATCTATATCCCTTTATCAAAATTGATTAGAATATATATTGTTCCCTTTCTATTACTTTAATTACATCATGTGTCCCCTGTTCAGTGCCTTCTTTATATCTCTGTAGATAAATTTTTTTGTAAATGTTAGATCATTAGTACTGGCAGATGATTTTAATTAAAGCACATGCCCTCAGCCCCTCCTTCCCAGAAAAGCTCCTCCTTCCCCAGGAGACAAACATTCTAATTTGGCATGACATTATCTGGTCTAACAGTGCCTGGCATATGAAGTGCCTAAAAGGTCATCTTCTGTTGTTTTAGCCTTCTGGAGTAGTTGAATTAAGTTCAAACTCAAAATGTTTTTGAAATCTTAAATCTCTCTGCGGATTTTTTTCATAACATCTTCAAACTGGATAACACTATAATAAATGAAGTATGCTGCACTGGATTAAAAGGTTATTTCCCTGGTGTGTCAAGTTAACAAAGAACAAGAAACCTCCTGCTAGGCCCAGGACATCTCTGGCTGTCAGTGCAGCAGTCCTGTCTCCATTAGATTCCTAACCCCCACTGATAATTGAAAACCTTACTCAGGAAACTACCCATCAAACTGAATCAAGTAGCAGTAAGGCAAAGAAAAGGAGATATAGAAAAAGTCAGAAAAACCCAACAGACAAAGGATTTTATAGCTAACCTGTGTCTTAAGTAATCAGGGTCAAAAACCAATAGGAAACTTTATTTGAAATTAGGAATAGGGAAGAAACCTTGTACAAGACCAAAACCAAGCAAAAACTGGACAATGACCAGTAACAGCTAAAGAGTCATACTAATAAGTTAGAATAATGAATGATAGGACATGAATATTTATTTCAGGAAGTTAAGATACCTGCAATTAAATTAGGTCACATTCTCAAATGTCAAATATTTTTGGTTATGATTTTCTTTGAAGATTTTCTGTGAAGTCAGGAACTTCTACCAAGAATTCTGTAAAGTGGTAATCTAGACATCCTAGATATTTATGAAAGGAATAGGTAAAATGTGGGAGATGCCTACCATAAAACCCTATATAGCCGATAAAAGTAACATTGCATATACACATGAATATGTCTTAAAAACATGATTCATAGTAAAAATGAAAAGAAATGAAGTCTATATCATGATACAATTATGCAAACTTTTAAAACATACACATGTAACAATACGCCTTTTAAAAGAATACATACAAAGATGAACATATACCATATTATAATTGTTATCTATGAAAGAATATAGAAATAAAGAAGAATAAATGAGTAATTCCAATAAATAATCCTTGTTCGGATCACTGATGAATTGAGGTATATGAGGACATCAACTCTGTGCCTGAAACCAATAAAATAAGTAAAATGTTAGGCCAACCTATACAAATAGCAAAGGTGACTAGATGACTAGGGAGTAAGAATAAGTACTATCTAGTAGATTTTTCTTTGATAATAAAGATATTCTCTATCTGTGCTGCCCAATACGGTAACAACTATCCATATATGATTACTGAGCACTTGAAATATGACTAGTGTGACTGAGGAACTGAAATTTTAATTTTATTTCCTTTTAATGTATATTTAAATTTAAATTTAAATGGCTACCATGTCTTAGTTGTTACTGTACTGGATGACACAGAAGTTGAAGGTGAGCCCAGACAATGGCACAGAAAAGTTAAATTAAAAGTAAAAGAAAGAAGGCAAATAGATGCTGTAGTTTCAGAAAACAGTTCTTCTAATAAACACTTGGCCCTACCAATAGATAAGAAGATAGCAAAGGAACCTAAGGAAACCAGGATCACTAGGAAAGAGCAGCACTTACCCTTGCCATCTTCCTGTGGTGTTTTACCCATCAATATGAACCTGCAGACACCTGGCCCCTAGACATATTCCCTGATGTGGACTTGACTGCTGGAATTGGGTAGAATCCTGTATGTTCGACTGCTGCTGTTCGGTAAATGTGGGCACCTGCAATAGGTTAGAGTGAAATAAGAGCTAAGTATAAGACTACAAAGGAAAACTACTATGAGTTGCTTGAGATTTTTTCAAAAACATTTTTTTGTTGTTGTTGTCCTGGTTTCCCTGTTCCCTCAACTTCCTCCCCGACTGAAATTTCAAGTGATGTTTTAACTAGGCATTATTAACTAGTTGGAGTATTTTAGCATTTTCAGATCAAATGAACACCCAACTCCATTTGGTTTCCAGTTGTGGTCCAGTATGCAGCATTCTACTTCCACAATGGAAGACAGGCACCAAAAATTTTTGAGTGTACATGAATATCACGTGTGTAGAAGGGAGAAGTGGTGCTTGGGCTAGTATTCCTCAGAATGACAAAAATATCTCTAGAATCCAGAGTCTGGAAGAGCAGTGCCTCCTTTCAAGACAGATTTAGGGTATGATTTTTTCCCCCACTCCCTTTCACCTCCCTTCCTAGTATAAGCAAGGACCACTTATTTGTGAGAGCATTTCCTCCAATGAAGGTCAACAAAAAGTAGCCCTTTGACTAGTGATTATTTTTTATATGTAACTTATATTCCACTTGATATGTAACTTGGTACCATAGGGATATATCTAATGATGTGTATGTGTTACCAATTCACTGTGTGATATTGGGCAAATAGTTTCCCTTTTCTTGCACTTGGTTACCCTATTTGTAAAATGAGGGATTTGGGTTCACACTATATGCCAAGATCCTTCTACTCCTGTAATTCAGTGATAATATTTCTAAAAAGAATTTAATAACATTTTTAAAATGCATCTAACAGAATAGTAGTAATAAAAGATATTAGAAACCATATGGAGAAAGTCAAATGATAATTCAACCTACAGTTATTGCACTCAAGCATTAAATGTAATTCAGTGCTACCTGGCAACAAAGACACTCTATGATTAGGATACAGTCCTTGTATAAACCCATTCTCACAAAGTGGTATGGACTTCCAAGGATTTGCCATCTTGCACATAGCAGTGGGTGTTGCAAGTTAGTTTCCCTGTGCCTAATGTGTAATTATACTTCCCATATGTGTCTAGCAGCAAGAAGAAAATCACTCTTTTTGGAAAAAAATACCAAAGTCTTTATTTAACAGCGATTGGACTTCTCTGCCACTTGTTTCTTGAACTTAAAAGAGAATGGAATAAATAGAAGTCCTGAAAATATAATTATTTTCCAAAGGTATAGGGACTCTGAGATGCACCAGTAAAGTTGAGCTACCTATGGTGTAAATGTTTGTAAATTAAAATTCGTGGGGAGGCTGGCTACTTCTTGAGCTCAAGGGTGTCTCTGTTTCTTTCTATCCCTAATTTACGTTTTATTGAAAACTAGGTTTTCTGGCATTTGTATAGCATTTTTGCATACTTTCTAATTGATTTATTGTCTCATATATGACCTACTTTCCTTGGAAACCTCTTTGTGGTTATGGCACAAAGGATAATATGAGCAAGAATCATAGAGGGAAGGAGAAAAAAAGAGGGAGTCCCAAATGCTGAGCCACCGAGCTAGGACAAAAAATGTAGCCTCTATAGCTGCTGCCCAGAAGCCTGATAGCAAACCCCACTTTGGAGTGATAGCTGCTGAAATTGAAAGCAGGTGACGCAAGACAACCCAGTCACCAGCAGTAGATTTGATATGCTTCATCTGACAAAATTGGGGTAGGAATGCACAAAAATCAAAGGAATATAAGAAGAAGGAACATGAGATAGAAAGAGTAAACAGTTCCCTCAGTTGTACATCTTAGGCTAACCTTAATCAGATCTCTCATATATGTCAATTTTTCCTTGTATTTGTAGTTAATTTCTATGTTAATGAAAAATAAATGAGTTATAATTTTTTCAAACCTAGAAGAACCTTTAAATGTAGTCTAGTTCAACTTCCTTTAGTATAGATGAAAAACATCCTTGGGCCAGGTTGAGTAAGAAGCTTATCTGAGAATACCTAGCTAGTTCTCCATCCATTTTATGGTATCACTTATTCTATATGAGTTTTGTGTGCATATATTTTGAAATGTGGAGTCTTTATCATGGAGAAATGAAATTTATTCATTACCATAATTTTAAGATGTAGAAGATTCCTTAGAAGTGCATTCTTTTTGATATCTCTCACACCGTTCATATTTTAAAACCCATATGGCCTTTCATCAAGTTATGTTTTCTTTTTTTTAAGGAAAGGTGCAGGCAGGAATGAAGGTATGCAAAGGCATACAAGTGGGAAGACAGAAGAACAAGAAGTAGTTTATTTATTTTTATTTGTGTTCATCTTGCTTATCTCCCCACCACCACCAGTCCTGGAATGCGAACCCAAATCTTTGGGATGCATGTGGACTACACCCAGCTGGGGGCAGCAGACCCAATCACTACTCCACCAGGGCACACCTCATCATTTTTTTCTGTACTTAAAAGCATAGTGCCTTTATACCTTTATATATGTATTTTTAACCTAGTATCTTAGAATACTGGTATATATCAGAACATAGAATTAGACAGGTCGCATTATGTGTAAGAATGTGCTCTCTGTATTATTGCTGATTCTGTCATCCATTATTATACTGGTTAGTTGAACTGTCCTACTAGAAAAAGCTAAGCTAGGCTAGCCTGAAAAACCTTTTGTGGACCTGTTTGAGCTAACAGTCCCATACCCTGCTCTACGTTAGTCTCTAACCAAACTTGTAGATTCCCCATCTATAACAGCTTATTAATAGGTTGCCTCCTTCCAATGTGATAACTAAGGCCCTTATCAACTCATTTTCCATGGTGGACCTGATGATTGGACTTAATCACTGTGCTTTATTCTCATGAAGATCCTAGCATCTGTATTTCTGAGGTGACTCTGACCTGAAGTCCAACCACCTATAATGCTCCCGTTATAAGCATCTATTAACTCCCGGACTCCTTTCTGCTCTCTATATGCTGTTTACTGGTCCCTCATCTGCCACATCTAAAGCATGGAATGTCTTGTCTATGTTGTTTTCCAAGTATTTTGTGATTTCCAATCTTACATCCAAGTTTCTAATCTATTTTGAATTAATTTTTATGTATGGTGTTAGTGAGTGACCTAGATTCATTATTTTGCATGTGGCTGTCCAGTTTTCCCAACACCATTTATTGAAAAGACTTTCCTTGTATGCTCTTGGCTCCTTTTGCATAAATTAATTGATAATATATGAGTGAGTATTTTTGGTGATTCAAGTTCTATTCCACTGATCTATGTGTTATTATTCCAGTACCAAACAGTTTTGAGCATCATCACTTTGTAATATTGCTCAAGGTATGGGAGTGTGACACCTCCACTCTGTTCTTTTTTGTCATGATTGCTTTGTCTCTTTGGGGTCTTTTATTATTCCATACAAATTTTAAAAATTTTTTATTCTATTTCCTTGAAATATGTCAGTGGGATTTTGATAGGGGTTGCATTAAACCTATACATTGTTTTATATAAAATGGTCATTTTAGCAGTGTTGATTCTTACAAGCCATGAGCTTGAGATAACTTTCCATCTCTTTGTATCTGTATTTCTCTTAAGAAAATTTTATAGTTTTCATTGTACAGGTCTTTCACTTCCTTTTTTGAGTATATTCCAAGGTATTAGATTCTTTCTGTTTCTATTATAAAAGGGATAGTTTTCTTGATTTCATCCTTCTTTCATATTATTTGCCTATAGAAATGTAATGGATTTTTGTGCATTGATTTTGTAGCCAACCACCTTATTGTACTCATTAATTCTTGTAGTTTTTATGAAATTTTAAGGGTTTTCTACATACACTATCATGCAATCTGCAAATAGTGATAGTTTTGCTTCCTTCTTTCCTATTTGGATTTCTTTTATTTCTTCTTCTTGCCTAATTGCTCTGGTGAAGAACTTCACTATGATGTGAAACAGCAGTGGTGAGAATTCACAGCCCTGTCTTGTTCCTGATCTCAGAGGAAATACTTTTCACTTTATGTGATGTTTAATATGATCTTGGCTGTGGGCCCATCATATATGGCCTTTAGTATGTTGAGGTGTGTACCATCTATCTCCATTTTATGTAGAGTTTTTATCATAAATGTGTGTTTGATATTGGAAAAAGCTTTCTCTGTATATATTGATACGCTCATATGATTTTTCTCCTTGCTCTTGTCGGTGTGGTGTATTACAATAATAGATTTGTGTATATTGAGCCACCCTTCCATCCCTGGAGTAAATCCCACTTGGTCAGGATGGATGATCCCTCTGGTATATTGTTTGATTCAGTTTGCTAATATCTTGTTTAGGATTTTTGCATCTATGTTGATTAGAGATAATGGTCTGTAATTTTCTTTGCTGGTAAGATTTCTGTCAGCTTTTGGTATAAATGTAATGTCGACCTCATAGAAGTTATTTGGAAGTGTTCCTTGTTCTTGAATTTTTTGAAAGAGTTTGTGAATTAGTTATTAATTCTTCTCTAAAGATTTTGTAAAATTTACTAGTAAAGTCCTCTGGTCCTGAGATTTAATTTTTAGGGAGACTTTATTATCTCTTCAGTTTCCGTGCTTGTGATATTTCTGTTCAGAGTTTCCATTTCTTCCTGATTCAGTTTTGGTGGGCTGTATGTTTCTAAAAATCTTTCCATGTCCTCGAGTTTGTCCAATTCATTGGCATAAAGTTTTTCATAATAGCTTCTAATGATATCTTGTATTTCTGAGGTATCTTGTAACTTCTCTCCTTTCCTTTCTGATTCTAGTTATGAGCGTTTTCTCTTTTTTTTCTTAGTGAATTTTGTCAAATTTTTTTTGAAAGCACCAGATTTTGGTTTCATTGATGTTCTGAATTGTTTTTCTATTTCATTTATTTCTGTTTGAATGTTTATTATTTCTTTCCTCCTACTGACTTTTGACATCAGTTGTTTTCCTTTTAATAGTAGCTTTAAGTGTAGGGTTAGATTGTTTATTTGTAATTTTTCTCATTTCTTGAAGCAGGCCTGGGTTTCAATAAACTTCCCTCTTAGTACTGTTTTTGCTTCATCCCAGGGTTCTGGTAGCTCTTGTCTTCATTCTCATTCATCTCCAAGCACTTTTTAAAAAATAGTAATACTTATTAGCTATTTTTCTCACAATGCTGTATTCAATTTAGGGTATTGAAATTGCATCTCAGTCTATATTTTACACCACACCCAGAGTTCTAGTGTCCTCCAAGTACTTTTTAAATTCTCCTTTGATTTCCTCCTTTATGCAAGAATCATTCATAAGCATGTTGTTTAAGCCTACACATATTTTAGAATCTTCCAACTTTCTTTTTATGGTTGATTTCTAGGTTTAAGCCATTAAGATCAGAAGACACTTGGCATGATTTCAATATTTGTAAATTTGTTGAGACATGTTTTGTTTACCAGCATATGGTCTACTCTTGACAATGTTCCCCGTGCACTCGAGAAGAATGTGAATTCTGCGATCACTGGATAAAGTATTTGGTATATGTCTATTAAACTCATCTATTCAAATTTGTCATTTAAAGCTGTTGTTTCCCTGTTAATTTTCTGCTTGTGATCTATAAGTGGTGTGTTTAAGTCTGTTACTATTATTGTATTTCTGTCTATTTCTCCCTTAATAAGTTAATAATTGCTTTATGTATTATGATGCTCCTTCATTTGGTGCATACATATATATTAATAAATGCTATGTCTTCTTGTTGAATTAATCCTTTTGTTATCTTTAGCTGGAAATCTATTTTATCTGATATAAGTATGACTACCCCTGCTTTTTTTGTTGTTACCATTTTACTGTATAGTTGTCTTCCAGCCATTGACTTTGATCCTATGTTTATCTTTCAAAATTTGATGACTCTCCTAAATACAGCAGAGTTGGGCTATCTTTTCAATCTATTCTGCCACTTTGTACCTTTTAATTGTTGATTTCAATCCATTGACACTTAGGGTTATTATTGATATGTAACGGTTATTGCTATTTTTTAAATTGTTTTCTGGGTGTTGTTACACACAGTACCTTTTTACTTTTCTTTCTCTTATAAGGTGATTTTCAAGCAGTTATGTTGTGATTGGTTTCCCTTTTTATTTTCTTCTTTGTTTTTTCTCTGGAGATATATTTTGAGGTTACCCTGAGGTTTGCATTAAAGTTTCTATGCTTATATCCTATTTTTACTTGAAAGCAAGTTAGTGTTGAGCTCATTCTAACCATCTACATTTTTACTCTCCTCCTCCCTACTTTTTATATTTTAATGTCTTGCTGATTTTAAGTTCTGTTTCTTTGCATTTTATAGGACTTCTTTTGTATTTTTGTAAAGCTAGTTTCATGGTGATGAATTCCTTTAACTTTAGTTTATCTGGCAAGCTCTTTATCATTCCTTCAATTCCAAGTGATAATCTAGCAAGGTAGTGTATCCTTAGTTGGAAGTTTTTTTTTCTTTCAGCACTTTGAATATATCAGGCACACCCTTCTGGACTGTGTGGTTTTACCTGAGGAATCTGCTGACAGTTCTATGGGGGATTCTTTGTATGTCACTCATTTTTCCCTTGCTACTTTTAAGATTCTCTCTTTATCCTGTATATTTGATATTTGATGAACTTCCATCAGGTAGATACCGCCTATAATTTTGCATATACTTGCCACCAGAGCAGGTGGATAGGAATGAGGTGTTATAGGCATGTATTCTATGCCCTAAAATTCCATATGATACTATGACCGTTCCAGAAATTCAAAACCTTCTTTTTAGTCTCATTTTAAATTCATGCTGTGGGATTGGAATTGGGATTTTCAAAACCATAGTTAAGGTCATGAAAGTTGAGACACTAAGGAAAGAAATATCTTTTGTCCTCACCAATCAAATTTCAAGGCACAGAGAGAGAAAATCTGAGTGTGATATATATGTGTGTGTATATATTGGCTTAATTTTGAAAAACTTCAGATCAACTGAAGATCAGAAATGAGGCACACACAAATAAAGCCAATTTCCACATGCAAACACTTCTTATCAAAGATTGGTCTGGACTCTAATTTGACAATCATGATTAGGTTAAATGTATTAGTATCTTTAAGTGTAACTTCTTTCTTAGATTTTCTTAGATTTTGGTTTTGAATAGTCTGGTGGACTAGGGAGGATAAAAGGATCTAGGATATATGAATAAAATGTGAATTTACAAATGGAATTATGTAGTAGGTAAAAACTATGACATGAAAATGGTAACAATAAAGCTAATCTAGAAATAAGTAAATTCCAGTGAACCTTTTTAAGGTCTTTTTAGCTGAAATATATTTTAAAATGAAAAAAACACATTTAATGTCTATTTTATATTTGAAATGCAGATTGGACAGCATTTGAACTTGGAATGAAACAATAAGAGGCTACATTCATGGATAACCAACAAGATAAGACTGTTGTTGCCTCACTCAATGGAGAAAGCACGCTGATTAATGGCGCCAAAGAGAATGGTAAGGGAATTTAATTTTAGTACAGAGTATCTCTCCCAATAGTCCTTTGTTATTACTATGAATTTTCAGTATCCACAAAGTTGGGACAAGTTAAGTGAGATTGGTGATAGTCCTAAACTTTATTCTACCAAATCTCTAACTGAACAGAAGGGGTCTCTAAGAGATATTTAATCCAGCCTCCTTGCTTTCCCAAATCTATTAAGTCAAATGAAAATTCAAGTTCCTCAGAATTGCTAGTGAATTAGAAATATACCCTGAGGTGATGTTTGGAATGTCTGCATTCAATAAGAACTTTTAGAACCTATAACTGAGCTTCATAGATCAAAACTGTGAATATCCTATCTGAGTGTTTTCCCACTCTGAAAGCCTTGACTTTCCAACTGATCTAGCAGTGTAATTATGTCCTCATTTCTGAGGCGAGCTCTGTCAATGTCTGAAGACAACTTGAGCTTATAGGAATATTATATGTTCACTCACATGAATATTCAATATAAAATCAAGGTTCTTTGACTTTGTAGTTTTTATTTCTAAATCTGAGACTGAGCTTACATGATAAGATCAAGTATCAGAAACTAATCAAGGAGGGAGTTAATGAGTCTCATCTAGGATCTTTAACTTTATTCCTATCATTTCTTTCCCTTTTGTCTAGACTCAGAGGACCAGAATGCAGCAATGAAGTCATTTGCAGCTCTAGAAGCTGTTACACCAATTCAGCCTATACCAGTGGTTCAGAAAGAGACCCTAATGTATCCCAGGGGTCTCCTACCTATGCCCTCTAAGAAGCCCTGTATGCAGAGCCCTCCTTCTCCTCTGGGCCTGATTGAAACACCTGAACATGCTGCTAATAGTGCTTCTGTGAATGCCATCTCTCTCACATCTGGCCTTGCAAAAGGCCTGAACACATGGTCACTACCCAATGAGTGTGAGAAAGCACCATTTGCCATAATGGAGCCTGCAGGCATGTCAGCTCTAAACGGGGACTGCCTCATGCAGCCAAGTCGGACTTGCTTGGGCTGCTTCATGGAATCCAAGGAACCAGTAGATCCTGAACCAGGAATCAGTCTGAAAGTTAGTGACTTAAATAGGGATTATGAAACCTGTGCAGTCTCTGATATAGGAATTCAGTGTATTAATGCTGGAGAAAATATGAAATACGGAGAGCAGCTGCTCTCAGATCAGCTCCTAGGCTTCCCCCTGCACAAACCAAGGGCAGGAGATAGACGAGAAGCTGAGAAACCTGACATCAACTTGGAGGATCCAGCTCAGAAAAGTTATTATGAGGCTTTGCTATTAGATAAGTGCAATACAGAAGAGACTTTGTTGACAAATTCCAGTCAGGATTGGGGTTACTTTGAGACTTTCATTAGTGAAAGTAAAATTGAGTTGCTTGACCTTTGCTCCAAGAATGAACTCTCTGTCAATTTGTTCTCCGAAGAGGATGTGGATAACTATATGTTCGATGATGATGAGTCAACACTGGGCAGTGATGTCTGTTCCCTGAAAATTCGATATGAGTCCTTCCAGGACAATGTTCGAGACAAGACTACCCTCCTGATGCAGGAGGATGCCCAATTCAACTTTTTTCCCAGTGTCTTTACTACCTGCCCCAAGCGAGAATCTAAGAGTGGGGTGCTGAAACAGAGCAGTGATCTTTCTCAATTCAAGGTTCCTGATGTGAGCATCATCTGGGGGGAAGAAGATAAAAACTTGGACAAGAAAAAAGGAAAAGAAGAAGGACAGGAAGACAAAGGCATAGAGAAAAACGATGGAAAAGATAATGGAGAAAAATCTGCCTTAAATAAACCATGCAGTGGGACTGAGATAGGGCAATTCAAGAATCCAAAGCAGGACCACCTTGTCAATTCCTTGGAGACACCAGGGAATGTCAGTGATGACAGTTCCTTCATTGAAGTCTCTTATGATGCCATGGGGGAGATAAAAGACTGTAGCCGCTATATGTCTCGGGACACTAATTCTGGCAACACCTCCTCCCAGCAGAACTATGGCCTGCGAGCCAAGAGAAAAGTCAGGTACAGTGAAGACTATCTATATGATGTTGACTCATTAGAAGGTGAAAAAGTAAATGAAAAGAAGGAATGGCTGCCAGGTGGTTCCAAAGAGGAAGATGATGATGAATGGTGTCCTAAAAAGAGAAGAAAAATAACCCGTAAGGAGCCTCCTGTTATTATCAAATATATCATTATAAATCGCTTTAAAGGTGAGAAGAACATGCTAGTGAAATTGGGTAAGGTTGATGCCAGTGAGACAACAGTGAATTTAAGTGAAAATCAGCTCAGAAAATATGCCAAACTGGCCCCCTTGAAGAGCTTCTGGCATAAGAAGCAGAGGAAGAGCAACACAGACTCCAACAAGACACCCTTATGTCAAAAGCAAAGCATTGAAACAGGTAGCTTTGAGGTGTCATTCCTGTCACATGCTCACAAACGAAAGTCTAAACTTGGCAACAGGCACAGATTTCAAAGAATCTCATCCATAGAAACTTCAGCAAATAGTAAGCAGATTTCATTCTGTAATGACCTGAGGCAAGCTAGTAGTCGTAAAGAAGATGGAGGCCTGAAAGGTACATTGAAGACAGCACTTCCTACTATCCTTGGCTGTACAGATGAATTATATTTAAATGACATCACAAGCCCTGACTCAATAAAAGTCAAAGCCCAAGATGCCGAATTTAAAGGGCCAGAGAGGAAAGTGCTCAACAAAATTAAATTTAAAAGTGAAGCTAGATTAAAAACCAAGAAAATCAAAACTGGACAAGAAAACAAACAAGTTGTTCAAATGAGCCCTCTCTTGGAAGACCAATCCTCCAAGGCTAATTTAAAGAATGAACCTATTCCCGGTACTTCAAACAGTTCCAGTCTATCTGAATTTCATGTAGCAAAGGTTGCTAAGAATTCTACTTTCCTACCAACAACCTGCTCTTCCGAAATGCCACTATCATCTGTTAATGTTGCCACCAATATACCTGTTATCCCTGGAGGGTATCTGCAAACATTGTTAGATGCTTCTGACTTGTCAAATAACACTAGTATCTCATACTTCACTCACCATTCTCCAGAGCAGAATGAAGGCAGCCTTACTCAAACAGAAAAATCATTTATACCTCTCCAACCTGACCAGGACCATGGACTTTCCTCGCCCTCTGAATCAGAACTGCAGCAGTCATTTAATAACTTCAAAGTAGAGTCAAGTAATTATGAAAATGTGTGGTCCAATAAGCCTCCTTCTGGCCCCCAAGAATTCATGACTGAAGTCTCAAGGGAGATGGATCCAATCCAATCCAGTGAATTTGGAGCATCCCAAGTAGTCTCCATGGAAAATAATCTCACCTCTACAACATACAATCCAGTCTGCTCCAATAGTGGTGGCAGTAGTTGTAACAAGATCCTGTATGCCTCTGTGCAAGACACCCAGCTCTCATCTGATGACTCTTATCAATTGTGTCACTTTAATAATGGAGAAATCTGCTTTCCTTTCCAGCAGGGCCCAGTCAATATGGATGATGATCGGCTCTTTAGCTTTGATTCAATGGCTCCACACTCTGTCAACTCAAGCAATTATTGCTCCTTAAGCTTGAAGTCCTGTGAAAAAGATGGTGATGATGATATCACGGATGACTTCCTGGCCCATTGCAGCCCTAAGCTGGTGATTCAGCAGAGCATTGATGAAATAGCACCACTAAAGGAGTCCACTGACCTCCTGGATATATCCAACTTCACTCCTGACAAATTCCGCCACTCTTCTCTCTCAGAAATGTCCCCACCTGACACTCCCAGTCTTTCCCCTCAAATTGCCAGATGTGAGAACGTCAAGACATTAGGAACGCTGAAGGTGTTCCAAGAAGGTGTCTCAGGACCACTGGGCAGTGTGGAGAAAATCAGGTGGGACTGCAGTACCCTTTCACAACAGGTTCAAGTAGATGATGAATTTACTTTAAATAACCATCAGTTTCAGTTCCATATGTTCAATGATGAGGATTCTGATAGTCTGCTCCCAAAAACCCCTTGCCTAGCAACATTTGATGATTCATCTGGTCAAATGAACACCAACAACAAAGTGTCAAAACCAAGAAAGAGAAGTTCACCAGGCAAAAATGGGGCTATGAACCACAGCTCTTCTCAGAAAAGT
Organism: Solenodon paradoxus; assembly: GCA_004363575.1. Taxonomy (NCBI): domain Eukaryota; kingdom Metazoa; phylum Chordata; class Mammalia; order Eulipotyphla; family Solenodontidae; genus Solenodon; species Solenodon paradoxus. The sequence continues at coordinate 113,198 of RJWH01002663.1, forward strand.
ACTAGGAAAAAATCCCCCAAAGCCAGTAACAAAGGGATTGAGAAATCACCTGGCAAAACCTCTCGCCAGGTCCCCAAGTCAACAAAAAAAGGTAAATACCTGGCTACAGTCAATGGAGAGAAAATGCAAATTGGCATTGGCCGTGGGGGAGGTCAAATCAACAACATATCTTCCACTGGGGAGACATTGGCCGAATGTATCCAACATGGGGGCCCTTTGTCCTCTATGAAAATGCCAAGTCAGAAGGGACTTTCTGGAGATTGGGCTTTGGGAAAGGAGAGCAACCCAGGCTGGAGCAACACGAGCATGGGCACCAACACCAACAGCCTCCTAGATGATGACCAGCGGGAATTTCAGGAGCCTTCCTATATCTTGTCCAACATCGCCTCTGGTATGGCAGATGTGCAGAGATTCATGATGGCCTCCATAGAGCCCCTTTGGGAACCCATGGAGCCCCATGGGGATCCTAACATATTCTATCCCCCTGAGTCCAATAGTCTAAAATTAAAAACCCTCAAAATATTGGCTGGGACACCACAGGAGTCTAAGAAAAAGACCAATAGTGGGTCCCCAGGAGCCACTAAGAATCACAGGTCCATCAAGGGTGTAAGTAAAAGCAACGGGAAATCAGCAATAGGTGATTCTGGTCGTGCAAGTATGCCTGGTTATAAGGAAGACTCTCACTCTGCCTTCTTTGATAAAAAGTATAGTAACCTGAGCACTTTAGGCAATAATGGACCTACACACAAAAAGTTATATCGTCACAAATCCAGCTCCAAGGCTCTGAGAGATGAGAAGGGTAAGGGAAAACGCATGGAGCGAGAACAGGTCCACAAGGATGAGGCTGGGACAGCTTCTTTTGAAAAACTGAGGTAATACTGCACCTAAATGGCTGAGATGATATACCCTTTGCTTTCCTACTACCTGCTAAACCGCAGTCCTTCATTTTTACCCTCTTGAAAACAAAAGTTTGCATGAAGGAAGCTATCCCACTCCCTTTCTTTTTCAAATTAAAAAGAAAAGAAAAAAGTGCATGAAAATCCCTATACCTTTAAGCCACCCAAAAGCTTGGGCAGTTTTGTTGTGGCTTGCCTAGGGATAAGCTCTAACAAGGCTACTTTTTCTGCTACTCAGCATTAGTTTTTGCTTATATTGAGAAAACAGAACTAAAACATGCTCTTGAATGATTTTGGGACGGGAAGGGCTTTGCAGTAATAAAAAATTTGAGCTACCAAATAAAAAAAGTTGTATAGACAAAAAGTCTCAATCATTTAAACAAAAAGAGCATAACTTGGAAAACAAAATCTCATCATCTGACAATTAGGAGTGCTTTCTAGTGCCCCCTGCTATTTGAAATCTTTCTGCATCATACAACATCTAGTATGATGTAAACAAATTCAGATTGTATGATCCCTTTGTGGGACATACACTAAAGCTAACTAAGATAGTGTAAATTGTTTGGTTTTTCTGCAGGGATTCTGACTATAATCTCCTAAAAGCAGAAACAGCATTTTGGGTTTTACCTGTGTTTGAAGAAGAGACTCTCATTTTCCAGAAAGACATTTGATGTTTGTGTTTTATTTTTTTCAAAATATGCCTTGTGGTATGTATGTTGACATGTAAGTGCTTAAAAAAGAATTTTAAATTGTGGGAATAAGTCTTTGAAAGCAAACTTTAACCTGATGTCCTGTGTAAAGACTTAAAATGTCATACGGTTGCACAAGTAGTTTATGCACTATTTACACACAAGGAAAACTTTGTGCCAAACTACAAACAAGTGACTGTAATGTATATATTTTTACTTCTATATCAACATTTGGTTGTGAGTATTTGGGGAGCTTATCCCTATTGATTTACTAGAAACATTCCAGTGATTCTTGATATTAACCACCCCCACTTATGTGACTAATACCTGTAGATCACAGTGGAAAAATGTTGTTACACAATTTACCGAATCTTAAAGGATACTGTTTGAAATGTGCCAAATTTCCTTACCTCATCTCACAGATTCACCCCACAGTTTAAAGCTCATTAACGAATTTAAATATATATACATACATACATTATTTTAAAATTTTAAACTCCTCTGTCTTTTGTTGAAACATAAACAGTTAAACAAGGCACAAGTTTGTTTGTTCCATTGTCTAAGGATTAAAATGTTGGAAAAATCTGGAAGTCACATCAGCTAAATCCATCAGGGACCCAAGTATATGCATTTACAGAACCCTTTACAAGGAAATAAAACAGCTGCTTTAAAGTTCCTTTTTAAGCAAACTCTGTAGCTGAAAATTATTTAAAATGCAAAGTTATATTGCTGATACATCATATCTCAGTTTTATATATTTTATAATAGTCTGGGATAAATTATAAAATAGCTATAAAATCATCACTAAAGATAAATGAATTACATAGATTTGCCTCTATTTAAGTAATTTCCTAAATGTCTTATTCCAGTTTTGTCAAAAGTGTACTCATATCATGGTTTTAGTGTTACTTTAAGTGCTTAACCTTGCAATGCCAACGTTATTTAAGGCATCTCAATGTTATGTTAAGGCATCTCAGTTCAATTCCTATGAGTTACATAAATATATCAGATAAGCTGAAAAAGTTGTGGTAACAACTAATTGGGGCCATATATCTTAATTGGAGGATGACTAGTATTTGATGTCATGCACTAAACTTAAATCTCAATTTTATGTAATCTTTGGAAATATTATTTTTATTCCGTCACTCCTCCTTAATTCATAGCTTCAACATTCCTCGCTATTAGCTTTTTCTTCCCCTTTTTTCACCACTTGACTTCTAACATTTGATCTATTTTCCTTGCACAGTTGAAGGCCTATGTGTCTCTTGACTGATGCATTATGGCACAGATGAGATAATGGATGTGAAAGCGCTTTGTAGATCATAAAGCGCTATACAGATATAGGGGATTAATATTATTAATGTTGTTGGTTGTTGTTGTTGTTACTCTTATTATTCTTGCTAATATTGTTACTAACCTATTAACTTGTGAATATATAGGCTGTGGGTGGGAGGGTGGAGAACAAGTGGGTTGGGGAAAGGGGGATTTTAAAAAAGGGAAGATGTTTCAAAAGGAAAATTTTAAGCAAAACAAGAACCTACCTAGTCATTACCACCTGAATATATTCACAGAGAAGCAACATTTGAAAGTAGTCAGAGTGAAATGAAAGGAAGCCTTTCACATAGATAAGTATACACACTTCCCAATTCATGATTCCTTTCACCAGCCTGCTCTACTACTTACAGCTAGGTAGTAAAATGAATAAGCCTGTGTTCTTGATGGTGTGATTGTGTGTGTCTGTGGGGATGAGTGGATGAGGAGCATTTTGTAAGACTGCATCGGACCTGTTTCTAAGGCTTTGACACTTTGTGCAGTGAGTCCTAGAAAATTACTTAGTGCAAAGGCACCAGATGAAACATGTCTCGTGCTCTAGCTGCCATCCAAAAGGGAAAATAATCAAACTGGAACACTTTCTTCTATTTCTTCACTCTGATAGCTAGCTATTTATATTAAATGCTATAGCCGATTCCTGGAAATGGAAATGGTCTTTGTTCTGGCTTTGTTTGTTCTGTTTTGCAGCTGAATTTTGACTTGGAATCACCAGCTCTACCTATATTGTGATCCCCAAGACTCCAGACCACAAAGTCAGCTGCTGGCTTACAGGAATGGAGTGCTCTCCAAAAGTGGCAATTAAAGAAGAAATAAAGAAAATGCTCCATTAATACAATTTGTTTTATAAAAATAAATATGAGAGTGGTGTGGAAACTTTCCTCAGTATCAATTCAGCTTTAGATGATAAGATGAGGGCGAACTAGAACAATTTGAAACTGTTGGAAACAAACAATTTCCTTGTCAGAACTTGCTATCATGAGTACTTTGAAGTAGACACTCTTTCAGTTGCTCCTATGGAGCCCATTAGGGGCCAATTCTAGGGCATTGTTCATCCCCTTCTCCGAAGAGAATTGCTTTTTAAAGTACCTTTTTTGTTGTTGACCTATAGTGCATTATATGTCTTTAACATGCACACTAGTGACTCTTAACACATCTTTTTGTACTGAAACACAAGAAACTGAGTTTGAGAAATGAGCAATCAGATAAGGGATAAGATGCTTATTCTCTTAAGTGCAGTTGATATCCCTCTCAGTACATTATGTTCTGAGTTCTTTAGTTTTTAGGATATTATTGATTCTGTTTCTACTCTCACAATTCTTTTTCTTCCTGTCACAACATAGTAGGCCTGACTTTTTGGAGATCATTTATTCAACCAGCTGCCTTAGTGAAATGAAAACTAATGATATAAAATTAGTGTTTTGCCTTTTCACTGATATTTTAAGTCAGATATGTGGAATTTTCCTTGGTCTGAGCTCCCAATTGCCAATCCCTTCCAACCTCTCTTCTCTGAAAAGCTGCCTCCTATTAATTCCTCCCCAACAGAATCCCACTTAATCTTTACCTTCCTGCAAATAGTATTCTTCATTAAACTTCTTACTTAATCTCAGTCCTTGGTCTTAGAATTTTTCATCTTTTATAGTCTTTTATTCCACCATTGTCTCAAATTATCAGGTTACAAAAACCATAGCCAGGCTACTTTCTTCCAGAAGTTCAGAGGGGAACCTTCCCACTTTTAATTGTATTTAATTGTCTTGACCATTTTCAAATTAATTTTAAACACACACACACACACACACACACACACACACACACACACCCATGAAGAATTACATCACATGACTGAGGAAACTTGGAAATGCCTTTTCCTTGAAGATCTATAAGAATAGATCTGATCTCGTGTCAGACCTGGTTAGGTACTGGACTATGTGGAGCAGGGTGCTTTAACAGTGGCCTTGATCAAGATTGTTTGAGACTTTGGGGTTGTGTTTGGGCTGTCATAACTGGCTTGAACCAGTGGCCTTTCCAGTGTCTCATTAACCAGCTTCCTCACATAATGCTGCTCCCTTGCAGTTTTCTCTTATGACTTCTTGTTACTTTGTGCAATTATGTGTTAAGGCCTTACCTTTTTCCTAGATGTTTTCAAAACTCCTACACTACCTTGACTCTCACTTCTTTTAGCCATCTCCCTGAAGTCCTTGGTGCTAGCTGGGCTTTTGTGACAATTTTCACTTTCTCTGACCTTTTTCCTGACCGGGAAACATCTGTGTGAGTGAGAGTGTATGCAGGGTGGGGGAGGGGGAGGGAGGGGAGAAGTATATGTAAGACAGAGAAGCATAAAGGATGCTTTGAAAGCTGTAAACAACTTTGGCTAACATCCTGTGTTCTGTAATGTAAGGTTCTACAGTTCTAGTGAATTTCCATTTTAGTGGGCTCCAATTAACATTTACTGCCGAAAGGAGACAAACCCTATTCAAGAACCTCTTAACCAAGTTTCCTCTCACCTAGTTGAACCGGTCTGATGCAGATCCACCACATCTTCAAGTTACAGATGCTCTCAGAACAATTCCAAGAATTGAAGAGAGCTAAATTTCTGCACTGAAGACGAGTATGGAGCACCAGATAGCCCTAACTGGTTGCTAGAACTAGAAGTGTTTTCTCCTGTATAATTCAGAAAGTAAGCAGTTTTCATTTTCACTGAGGGATTTTTTAAATACCAGTCCATCTCTACAAGAATATGTCCTTTATATGCAACAAAACTAATATGAAATTTATTTTCTAATCATGAAATTCACTAAGCTCAACATTGTTTAGAAGGTTTAATACCAAAATCAGATATTTTAGTAACAAATAAGGATCTTACCAACACAATGTAGGTGAGGAATTTTGTAAAGTTTTCTCAAGGACACAAGGGAGAGAGAAATTTAGCTGAGCTGTTTGACTTGGGAAATACTGTCATCAGTTTGAGAGGCCTCAGTCAGCATGGTATTATTTTGATGGCAGTACTCAGGCTACCCTTTTAAGGCACATATTTTTTTTTTTTACTCAGAGCATTAAACAGCTACAGTCATGAAACAACTCCCATTGCAGCTACATGATACTTGAAATGTACTCGGTTTCAGAATCATAACTAAGAGGTAAAATATTGGAGGAGGACAAGAGGAGTAAAAGAGAGATGCTTAGTACAAAGTTTAAGGTGTGAATGAGGCTTTTAAAATCAGTATCTGGGTAAATGGATACCAGAAATACTGAAGAAACATTCATCAATGTGATATGGAAAGGATGCCTGCCCATCTAACAGGCTCAGTGATTTCTGAGTCTTACAATGACATTCCCTTCAAAAAAACAAGAAAAGAAATATTTAAATCATTCTGCCTCTTTGAGAGATGCTTGGTTTTACAGCACAAGAGAAAAGGCATTGAATGAAAACTAGAGAGGCCTTTTGTTTTTGACTCCCAGTGAGGAGGGTAGAAAGTTTAAGATGCTCTACTGGGATACCTGTAGCACTGACTAGAGTTTGCTGCCTACAGAGTTTTGAATGTATTAGTCCTTAATTTAATTTCCATAAAACTGAATGCACCTGTTTAGTAAGTTACTGGTTTATGGTGCTAAAGATGATAATTATCCCCCATTTTTTCTCCTCTCCAAAATCTTAAACATTTAAGAAAATTTAAAATTAAGCATTAGAGGCCCTTTTTATGAATGTAACCTAAGTTTCTGTTTGACATATGACACTGCAACTTTAAAATGTTAGGAAATTATCTGCCTTTTTTCTTTTAGAGTTAAGCTTTATAAATAATCTGTAGAGTCAATTGAAGTAAAAAGCTTAAGATTACTCTTAAGACGCCTACAAAATCTTGTATATTTTTAAGTGTGCCAATTTGTAACATATTTTGTAAGTGTATATTTTTCTTAGAAAAGTGCTGTGAAGTGTCTGTATGTGAGAGTTTTCCTTTTTCTGCACCTCTAGGTGCTAATAAAAGGATATTTATTTCAAAGTTTCTGGTTTTAGAAACCACAATACAAAGAAAAAATACACTTTTGTTGGGAATTTTGTAACACAAAACATGTTGTGAAAGAGTGTAGTGATCTTGTGCAAAAGAAAATGGACATTTGTGAGTTTCTTGCTGTTTTATAGATTTTCTTGTAAATTATTCTTGTAACACTTCTGGTTTTGTTGTTCTTGTTGCAAAGGTTTTAAATATTTGTGACTGAGTGTATGGTGAAACTGTCATAATGTTACCTAGCTGAGTTTTGTTATTGTTTATGGAATAAATAAAAAGAAAAATTTAAAATACTGCTTTAGAATCCTATGTAACAGAAATCAAACCATTTTTAATTAAATTCTATATCCCCAAAAAAAATGTTCTTCATTGTCTAGAGTAGTGTTTCTCAAACTATCTGTTATGAGGGACCAATTGTTTTCTCCAATCCATCACAGACTAATACTATTATAAAACACAATAAAAATGATTTTCTAAAAAGTTAAATGAAAAAGATACGTACAATAAAACCCCCAACATGTAAAATTACATTTCAAAACAAACATACTATAGAGAAAAAGAAAAGAATACAAAAACTTGGTACCCTGTTTGAGATACATCCACTGATCAGTGTCAAATGTCATAGAAGATTATACGCATATTTTGAGTAAGACCAGCAGCATTACTGTCATCTGGGAACTTGTTAAGAATCCTACATTCCAGGCCCAGTTTACTGAATCAGAATCTGAATTTTAACAAGATCCCTCAGTGATTTGTGTGCATGACAAGCATCAGACTAGAATTTTGTGAAGGGATTCTCTTGTCCCTCAAATGGGAGGGACATTTTCTAGTGTTTCCAAGTGTTCAAAGATCTTAGAACAAATAGTGTCCTTGTTTTGTGATGCAGTGGGAGATACATCCCTTGCAAAGCGTCAAAGCTGTTTATTCAGAGTAGTAAATGCTGATTTGCCTAGTTCCCAAAAGAAGTCCGGTTTTCTATAATTCCTACAGTTTCAACATTATTTTACTTGCCACTCACACATGGACACTGTTTCCTTTAATCAGAACTTTCCCAAGCTCTATCTATATTGTGCTCAGTATTTTGCTCTTTGCTGTGTCTAGAAAAGCTTCATTCATTTTGCTCTCACGTGCCCAGACTATGTGAACCACCCATCAGAATATGGAGCTCTGGCTGGCTACATTAAGGTAATTGTGGTACACACAAGCCAACACTCATTTCCTTGATTTATAATATTACTCAAATTTTTAAAAATATGAAGGAATATCCCTATATCCTCATTGTATCATTTCATTTACTTCCACCCCTTCAACTATCACCTAAATCTTCCAAGTTTCTGGCTTACATTTGCAATTATAGGTTGGCTGTCTCCACTTAGACATTCTGAAAGTTTTTCAGACTTACCTACTCAAAATCAGTTTATAATCCCTTTATCCTTTGAATGTAATTTAGCTCAATGAATGGTGTCATTCATCCAGTTAGTGAGCCAAGCCAGAGAGCAAGATTCACTAGCAACTCCTCCATTCTCATATCCAATTGGCCACTCTCAGTTCTCCTGCCATTCTATCCCCATGGCATTGCCTTAATTCAAACTTTCATATTATTTCACCTGGACTATTCCAATGTGGTCCTAATTCAGTGATTTCCAGGCTTGAATTTCACATTTAGAATATTTTAATTAAGGAAAAAGAAATGGAGAAGGAGCTCTCTATAGAATAGTCAACTTTTAATTTTGCTAAGTAAAGACATTTTTTAAATAATATTATTCATTACTAACTGACAGAAGATCATTTTAACACCAAAAGGAAGTCCTTTATTTAAAATACACTGTTGTCTTTTTCTATTCAACATGGACCGAAAAGACTGAAACTGAGTTCCCAGTCCTTTACTTTAAAGAGTAATAAGAGATTTTGACTTTCATGACTAAAGGAGTAGGGAAGGATAAGGAATAAGGGGCAGACAAGTTAAAGATCCTAAGATTGGGACCCCTCTGTTCTGAGTCTATTTCTCTTGTTTTCTTAGTCTCTGTGATGGAGATTAAAATGTATATTCTTCACTCTCTGCAAGATTCAGGTGTTTATTCTGGTGAGCTTCGCCTTAAGAAAGATTCTTGAATTCAACTAATAGATTGGAGTGGATGAGTGGTCCTACTCTTTACCCTGTGGTTTCATCACATTCCATTTTCCTCCCTTAGCCAAAGTTGAGATAGTATCAGAGCTTCGGGGAAGATGGAAGGTCCTTTGCCTAAATACATTTTATCTATCTTTGATGGACTTAATTTGGGGGAGGAGGTGATTATAACACTGTGTTAATGCAGTTTTCTATTTAAGTGATTAGAACTGTAGTTATTAAATTCTTCAGGCCACATATCACTTTGAGAATTTAATAAAATCAATGGACCTTTGCCCTAGAAATGAACATATTCAGAATTTTTCATAGAATCTCAAAATATTCACAGGTCACAAGCTTCTGTATTAGGAGCATGAATTACTGAAAACATCTTTGCTGTATCACAAAGAAGTTTCTCAGTCTCTCTCCTCTCCACTGACCCAAGATAATAATGGTTCTACCATTTGCCAGACATTTTCCATGAATTACCATTTCTCACAGCAATACCACAAGGGAGGCACCTTCCCTATTTTGCATATAAAAAAATGAGCCACAAAGAGATGAAGTAAACTTCCTCAAGATCACAAAACTATTAGTCTTCAAAGACTTTCACCAAAACTGACAAACCCTCTGTGCTTATCACATTAAAAACCCATGTCTCTAACTCAAGACACTTATTTCCAGCATAAATCATACTGTCTTTATCACTTCAATAATATGATAAATATTAATACTGATATTAATCATCATTCAATAAATACTTGATTTTTGTCAGATATTGTGCTCTATCTGAATATAAACAAAAAGTTCAATATAAAATATATGCCTTGATCTTTAGAGCCCACAGATGAAGCAGTTAAAATTTAATTATTTAAATAGAAAAACAGCTACTGGTTGGTTTAACTTGAATTATCAATATAAAGTATCTAGTGATTTGCTGTCCCTAAGCATCTGAGAAGAAAAAACCTCCACCCATTGTTCTGAAGGAACTAGTGTCACAAAATGCCATTCACCTACCCTGACACCTGCTTTGGAATCAGAGTTGGGAGTGATCCAAGATATACCACTTAATAGCTGTGTGATTTGGAACAAATTGCTTAAATATCTTTGTATCCCAGAGTTTCTGCCCCTCAAAAAAAAAACCCTAGTTTAACAATACTCTCACCTTACAGGCTTATTGTGGATTTACGACCACTGTCATGAAGTCTTAGCACCAGGTGGGCGGTCAGGTAATACTTAGAACTTGATATTGTTCAATGCTTACAGAATTTTTCCTAATGGTTCTTAATTTGATTCCTAAAACATCATTTTAACTTTCTACCTCATATCATCCTCTTTTTATTAGACTTTGAAATTAAAAAAAATTATAAGTCTCTGGCTCAAAAGGCTTGATCTTTTTTTGGAGAAATAAGCCATTTGTTTTACAGAATTTTTAAAAATTTATTTAGATGAAGAAAGTGGGCAAAAATGAAGGCATATAGGCAGGCAGGCAGGAAGAGAGAGAAGGAAGAAGCATTTATCCATCCATTTAGTTGTTCATGTTGGTTGTTCCCTCTGGACCTGGGCCACAAAATCGGGTCCCTGGGTTTTACGTGGACTAGACCATACCAGAGCCACAGACTTAACCACTGAGCCACCAGGACACACTGAAAGATGCCGTTTTAAAAATAAAATTAAGAGTCATTAAATATAGATCTTTAATTCTTCCCCAAATCCTGTGAGGTAGGCACCATAATGATTCCCATTTTACTGATAGAAATATTGAGGTAGGTCTATGGTTAGCAAGAGAAACTTGGATTCAATCTCTGGCAGTCTGACTTCACACTTCATTGCTTAAATGTCAAGCAATCTAGATTAACCTCCATATTTTCCCGATGGAGAAATTGAGATCCAGAAGGGAAGTAACTTGTCGAAGTTCTTACAACTAACTTAGTGACAAATCCAGGAGTAGAAGACAGATATTTTTTCTTTGATTATAAATGTATAGCCTTACCTTACTCTGTCACTGATAAGAAATTAACTATTATATACATTATTTATGTATATATGCAATTATTAAAGGCATATAAAGCATTTAAAACAGTGGCTGGTTATTTTATATATGTGTGTGTATGTATGTTTGTGTGTTGTGTGTGTGCGTTTGTGTGTAATGCTCAATAAACATTAGCTATTTTATTGGAGAGCCCTTCCTTTTAATTTGAAACCTCTGGTTCAATGTGAATTACCTGGACTGCCATGTCAAAATTAGAAATCACTGAAGCAATTATAAACATTTGTTCATTAATTAATTAACTCGTACTAGGCAGTGAGACTGTCATGATGAGCAAAGGGGACTTTGACTCTTTTCTCATAAAACTTACATTAGTTAAAATATCACTTCGATTATGGGCCTATAATTTAAAACTTAAGAACTCTGAAGGAAAGAAGCAAACTTTTATAAGAACCACTGACAAAGAAACTTGACCTGAAACTGGGGCTGACACCCTAGGGATGAGTAGGACTTACCTAGATGAAGAGAAAGATGTAGGTGAGATTAGGGTACATCCCAGAAATACTACATGCAGGAAGAAACATGCAGTACTCTAGGAACCAGAAGACAGTCAGTGTGGATGGAAAGAAATAGAGAGATGAGGTCAGAGAGTAATGCTTCATGTGTTCCAATTTGGTCACATTTTATAAGAATTTCAATTACAAAAATTTCAGATTGCACTATATAAAATATTAAGAGTTTCACTGCATCTTTTGAAATATTTCAAATTAAAAATTCATCAGGAAGAACAAAGTTAATTTCAAAGTGGGCAGGTATGTACAGGATAGACTGCTATGCTATTGACACATTTCAGTTTCACTTTAACCATTAAATAGAAGTGCCTTCCATCTTTTGTCAGAATTATACCAACTTTGAATTATACAAGCCCTTCACAAACACACACTTCCCATAAATTACAACATACTTCACTTGTCTCTGGTTTTGAATTAATCTCTCTAGGTCCAATTTACATCCTCTGAAAATTGATCCTTCACAGTGCCCTCCCAGCTCAGGCATTATTTCTAAACTTAGAATGCATAAGCATTCACATGCAATAACTTCCATCAATCTAATTTAATATACTAAAATATGCTGAAGCATCTGTTTATGTAGATTTTCTCAGAGAGTTCTAGAAAGAAGAAAATCATCACTTCTCACTTCATAAGAGCTACACAATTAACAATGCAATCACTGGATGCCCTAAAGATAGTGAATGTTAGAGATTGCATTACCCTCAAATTCTTAGAAAAAAGCACATTTTTCTTTCTTCCAATGTTAAGCTTAATATTAAAAGGGGGAAACATATTCTCACTACATAAGTTTATGTTAGGAAAGCATAAGTTTGCAGATTCCAAAAATTCTTACAAGTTCAAATCTAAATTGCTTTACATCATTGAAATTATGAAATGAGAAAAGAAATTTAGTGTATCAAATAAACTGTGAACAGTGTCTGCTCTTCTGCAATTCAGCAACTTAGCATTAACTTACTAACTCTTCCCAGATATGTCTGTTGAACAGGAAAAGAACTGACCATTTTATTCTTTCCTATTGATAGTCTATAAAAATAACTTTCAAATAGTGTGCCTTCTGAAAAAAATTTATTTCATTCATTATTTGGAAAGACTTACCTGTTCTTCATTCTATAATGGGTAAAAATATAACTTTTGGAAATTGGTTGTTCTTAATTTCACAGCTGTGACTTACTTCACCTATCCTAGGTTGAAAAATAAAGATCTAAATGACAGACTATTAAAAATTATGCTGAGATGTAATTTATATACCATAAAATTCACGTATTTAAAATACAGATTTCAATAACTTTAGTAAATTTACAGAATTATTCAACCATCACTGTAATCCAGTTTTAGAACATTTTTATTATCCCAATGAGATATCTTATTTTTCTACTTACATTGTATCTCTGTACCTAACTTTATCCCAAGATAACCACTAATCTACTTTCTATATTTATAAATTTGCATTCACTAGACATTTTATATAAATGAGGTCATAAAATATGCAGTCTTTTGTCTCTAGATTCTCTCAATTAGCATAATATTTTGATGCTCATTCATGTTATAGCATGCATCAGTATTTTATTTCTTTTTATAGCAATAATAACATTTCATTATATGACTATAGCACATTTTGTTTATTCACTCATCGACTGATGGATAGTTTGGTTGTTTGCTCTTTCTGGATAGTGCGACTAATGCTATGAATATTCATGTACAAGTATTGGGTACAATTCTCTTGTCTAGATACCTAGGAGTGGAATTGCTGAGTCATCTCCACACTTAACATTTTGGGGAACTGCTGAAACTGTTTTCCAAAGTAACTGTGACATTTTACTTTCCGCTGATAAATGACTAAGGGTTTCAACTTCTTCACTTTCTAATCAACATTTGTTATGTTCTATTAATTATAGTCATTCTAGTAATTGTGAAGTGGTAACTCATAATGCTATTGAACATCTTTTTATGCACTTATTAGCTCTCCTTTAACTTCTTTAGAGAACTATTTATTCAAATATCTTGCCCATTTTAATTGGGTTATTTGTCATCTATCATTGAATTGTAACAGTTTTTATATTATAGATACAATTTCTTTATCAGACCTATAATATGCAAATATTCTTTCCCAGCATAGGCATTAGATATTGTTTAAAAATTATTGGAGGAATATTACATTGTAACATTATATAGGCTTAAGGGATACATCATCATAAATCAACAGATCAGTACCTGAATATGAACCATCAAGTACACCTCCAACAGTTCAACTCTACCCTTCACTACATACTTGACCCCGTTTACTCAGTTTTCCCTCCTTCCCCATCCCCTTGGGGTAATCACTAATTTTGTTTGATTTAGTTATTTGTTTGGTTTCTCTATACACTACACATGAGTAAAAATATGTGATATTTGACTTTTTCTGACCTATTACAATAAACATAATTCCCTCTAGGTCCACCATCTTGTTCCAAATGTCAGGATTCCATCCTTTTTATAGCTGTGAGGTATTCCATTATATATATATACACATATATATGCATATCACATATGTATATATATATATGTCACATCTTCTTTATCCATTCATCTGTTGATGGGCACTTAGGTTGCTTACAGCCCTTGTTTATTGTAAATAATATTGTAATAAACATAAATGTACACTAATTTCAAATTTATGTTTTTGGGGAGGGAAATATTCAGAAGTAGGATAACAAAAGCATTTGAAATTTGTGTTTTTTATATTTAGGATCTCCATTCTTCTTCCCATAACAACAGCATCATTTTGCTTTCCCACCAACAGTGCATAGGTTCCCTTTTCTCTACATCCTTGACAGCCCTTATGGTTTCTAGTCTTTTGGATAATAGCCATACTCAGAGGTGTGAGATATCTCATTGTCGTTTTGCTTATAACCTATTTTAAACCCAAACTGAGTTAATTACAAGCTCATTCTAACCATCTACACATTTATTCTCCTTCTTCATATATTTTATATTTTTGGTGTCTTGCTGCTTTTAAGTGGAGTGTCATTCATTTTACAGAAATCCCTTTAATATTTCTTGCAAGGCTGGTTTAGTCATGATGAATTTCTTTAACTTTTGTTTTTCTGGCAAGCTCTTATTGATCCTTCAATTCTATGTGATAACAGCATGGTAGATTATTCTTGGTTGGGAGTCCTTTTCTTTCTCTGCTTCGAATATACACCATTCCCTTTTGGCCTGCCTATAAAGTTTCTGCTGAGAAATCTGCAGGCTCATTTTTCTTTAGCTGCTTTTAAGCAGCTCTCTTCATCATGAATTTCAGTAACTTTAATTACAGTTAGCCTTGGTTTGTGCGTGGTGGGATTTTATTTTGTTTGGAGCTCTTTGAGCTTCCTTCTGTTTTTCCTCAGGTTAGAGAAGTTTTCAGCAATTATTTGTTCAACTGAAATTTCTGCCCCTTTCTATATTCTTTTTCTGCAACCTCTATGAAGCAAATGTTGGCCCTCTTGATATTATCCCAAAAGTCTCTTATTTTATATTCATTATTTCATTCATTTTTCTCTTTGCTTATCCTCTATGGTGCTTTCCACTGCCTAGTTATCTAGTTCACTGATTTGATTGGACGTTTCTTCCAGCCTACTATTGAGCTTCTTATTGTTTTTCTTTAGTTCATCTATTGTGTTCTATAGGTCTATGATTTCTGTTTGGAAATTTCTCA
The DNA here is from genome assembly GCA_004363575.1 of Solenodon paradoxus. Taxonomy (NCBI): domain Eukaryota; kingdom Metazoa; phylum Chordata; class Mammalia; order Eulipotyphla; family Solenodontidae; genus Solenodon; species Solenodon paradoxus. Next base: position 128,464 of record RJWH01002663.1, read on the forward strand.
TGTTTTCTCTGTGCTGTAGATTTTATCTTGTGAATTCATTTTTCTTCTAATTTTAGGGAGAATCAATATCATTGCTTTGAAATCTTATTCAGGTAGTTTACTTAATTCTGGTTCATTTATCTATGTTTCTGTTTTGATCTACAGTTGGGATAAATTTCTCTGCCTTTTTTTTGGTTTTGGTGCCCTGTGCTTATTTTCAAGATTAGGCTAAAAGATTTTCTTTACATGCCATGATATAAAAATATCATCATGCTATGATTTTAGGTGGCAGAGTATAGGCCTGGGGCAGTCATTCCAGATGCCAGGGCCTAGGGCAGGCAGGTCAGCATCAGCCCCAGGCAGGGGAAGGGCAATTTTTTTCTCAGACTGCTGAAGTCTCTTTTGTAATACTCTCTGAGAAAACCCCCACAACAGAGCTGCAAGCTCCACAACCAAGTTTTGTAAGAAAGCACACAGCTGCCTGTGCTGGAGTTACAGGATTTGCCTGTATGCAGCAATATCAGGCAATTGCTGCCCTAGTAATCAGGAGAACCATAACCAGGGAAGCAAATTTTCCCACGGTTTGTTGATGGCAGAGGGGCAGGGATTTTAATTCTGACCATATTTCAATATGGTTTCCCCAGTGCCAACCCTAACTCCAATATGGTGTCTACCAATGCCAGTGCCACCAAAACAAAAAAGAGTCTGGAAGGACACCCACCAGTATCTTCGATTACTGGAAAACTATGCTTCTTTTCTATTACTCCTGCTAAATTTTTTTGGTTAAACAAATGAAAATCCTTCAGTTACATCCGTCCATATTTCACCTGTCAGCTACCCCTGTTCACTGTCCTGCATCCTCTGCTCCCCAGAGTCCTAGAGTTCTCCAAAGAAAAATGATTTTTCCACACCAGGACATATATGCTCTCCTTTAGGGTGCAGTTTCTAGATGTTGAGCATCCAGTGTGGAGTAATCCCTTCAGTCTATGGGAAGAGGCTCTGTATCACTGGTGTCTCTGCTGACCTTGGGTCATCATACCCAGCCAACAATCCTGGTGAAATCAAGTCTCAGATTCTCCTACACTTTCTGATTTTTTTAATTTATCATTTTTCCTTGTATAAATATCTGTCCCTCAATCTTAATTTCTTTTTTGTATATAGACATGATTTTGTTATATCTGTGGAGAGGAGGTAAGCTTAAAATCTTGCTAGTTTGCTATCTGGGGTGTCTTCTCTTTTTATTTTTTAAATGCTATTTCTTGAAGCACAATAATTTTGAATTTTGATAAAGTTCAACTTATTTGTGTTTTTATAGATGGTGCTTTTAGTGTTATATCTAGTAAATATTTTCTTAACTGACTATCTCAAGAGTTTCTCCTATATTCTTATCTAAAAATTTTCTTTGGTATAGATTTTCACTTAGGTTTCTGTACCATTTAGAATTAATTTTGTGAACGATTTGCCATAAAGGTCTCAGTTCATTTTTTACATGTGGTTGTCCAATCTCAGCACCATTAGTTAAAGTCTATCCTCTCCCCAATAAATTGTCTTGACATTTTTTTTCAAAAATCGATTCATCATAATTATGTGGATTTATTTATAGACTGCCATTTTTCTCATTGATCTATATGTGTCCTTATGCCAATTACCATACATTCTTAATAAATATAGTTTTTAAAATGGAGAAGTAAAATTCCTCCAACTTTGTTCTTCATTTTTAAAAATGTTTTGGTTACTGGTGCCTTTGCATTTTCATATACATTTTAGAAACAACTCATTAATTTTTGCTTATAACCCTCTTAGAATTTTCATAACACATTATAACTATAGAGCAATTAAGAGAATATTTACATTCACCAATTTGGTTCTTCCAATTCACAATCAGGCTATGATGTTATTTATTTAAATCAGTTTCTCTCAGCAATGTGTTGTAGTTTTCATTGTACAATTTTCACATTATTTTGTTCAATTTGTATTTTATTCTTTAAGTTGCTCTTATATTAGGAACTGCTCTTTTAAATTTATTTTTAGTTTATCTATTGCTACATATCAAAATACAATTGAGTTTTCTATTTCAGTGTTATCTGCTTCAACCTTTTGAACTCATTTAAAAGATATTCAGGGAATTCTTTGAATTTTCTGTATATAGGTCATCGATTAATAGAAATCATTTTACTTCCTCTTTTCAATCCAGGTGCTATTTATTTCTTCTTGCTTTATTTCCCTCGCTAAAAACTTAAATATAGGGTTTAAACAGAAGTGATAAGAACATAAATCTTTGCCTTGTTTGTGATCTTAAGGGAAAATCAGTAGTTCATCAGTAAATATGATGTTCGCTATAGGATTTACATAAAGTTTTGGATGAGTTTGTGAAAGTGTGCTTCCATTCCTAGATTGCTCATTTTTTATCATAAATGGATGTTTGATTTTTTTCAAATGATTGCTCTGCATCTATTTAGATAATCATGTGTTTTTATCCTTTATTCTATTAAAATGGTATATTGCATTAAATTTCAGATGTTGAACCAATCTTGCATTTCTACGATAAATTATTCCATTCATATTGTTTCATTTTTAATATGTTGCTTCATGGGGCTTACTAATATTTTGTTGAGGATTTCTGTGCTCATATTTATGATGTATATTGGTCTATAATTTCTTCTTATGTTGTCAGGCTCCAGTACCAAACTTAGGCTGCTCTCAAAGAGTGAGTCAAGAAAAACATATAATTTCTTAATTTGAATAATAAATTAAGTGTTTAAATGCTAAAAACTGTCAGTTGCATTAAACTTTTCAAAGAACCAGCTTTAGGGTTTGTTATTCTCAATTCTTTTCCTGTTTATTTTTTAATTTATATCTTCTCTAATCGTCATTATTTCTTTCCTTTTTTTTCTTTGGGTATAGTTTGCACCTATTTTTCTAAGTTCCAAAGGTGAACATTTAGATAATTAAATTGAGATCTTCTTTTGTAATATAGGTATTTAAAGTTATCATTTTGCTATAGCATGATATATTCCATAAATTTTGATATGTTGTGCTTCTATTTTCATTCAGTTCAATATATATTGTAATCTCCATTGTGATGTTTCTTTAATCTATGAACTATTTGGATTTATATTGTTTATTTTATAAGTATTTATGTTTTTCTCAAAATCCTTCTTTTGTTTATTTCTAATATAATTTCCTGTGGTCAGAGAGTATACTTTGAGTGATTTCAATCTTTTGAAATTGTTGAAACTTGTTTTAAAGCCTAGCACGTGGCCTATTCTGGAGACTATTTCATGTGCAGTTGTGTATGGAATTAAATGACTCAGCTTCAGTTTTAATAATGTCATGTTAGTCCCATGACTCTTGAGTGTCCTCTTTCTGGAAACTTGTGACTCACTCCTTCCCATACCTCCAAGATTCATCATTTCTGCTTAATCTTTAGAAGGAAAAAGGCCCTAAGGTATATTTTCAGTATACTGGGTCAAGTCTCTTCCATTAATCACTAACTTAGCGGAGCAATAAGATAAGCACATACCAGATAGGAAATAGAAATATACTTTCATTTGATGGTGACATGAATATTTCCTCCATTGAAACCCCATCCATTAGCTGCAGTATTGAGGACACCTGTATGTAAGTTACCTCATTAAGTTGGTGTTATAACTCATGCCTGTGCCTGCATTATTCTTTGGAATCAAGTTACCTAGTCATTTGGGGAAAGCTATTCATTCCCACAGCCAAGAAATGTGAGAAGGATGCAAATTGTACTGTGTTTTGAGTAGTGTCTATATACATCAGTTGGTCAAGTTGATTGATAGTGTTTGATTTTTTAAATCCTTGCTAGTTAACTGTCTAGCTGATTCATCAATTATTTTAATGGGGTATTGAAGTTTTTAATTACTATTCTCAAATTATCCTTTCTACTCAATTTTGTTAATTTTTAATATATTTCAGGATTCTATAATTAAGTATGAATATGGTTATCACTGTTATCATAACTTCCTAATGAACAGACAATTTTATCATGATAAAATATTCCTCTTTGTCTCTAATAATTATTTTAAAGTCTATTTTGTGTGGTATTAATAGAACAATTTCAAATCTCTTATAGTTACTGTTTTCACAGTGTATCTTTTTCCATCCTTTTACTTTAAATCTATTTGTGTCTTTGACTCTAAAGTATGTCTCTGATTTAAATATATAAAATTTTATTCATCAATTATATCTCAATATATCTAGGAGGAAAGTAAAAAGTGCCCCTTGTAGGCAGTGTATTGTTGGATCTTGTTTGTTTTATCCAGTCTGACAATCTCTATTTTTAATTGAGTTGTTTAATTTATTTATTGAATATAATCTTTGTAGTAGTTGAATTTATTTGCAATTATATTGTTTTTTTCATACATGTCTCATATCTTCTTTGGTCTTATGTTTCTCCTTCACTGCTCACTTTTGTATTAAATAGATAAATTTTCATGTACCATTCTAATTACTTTGTAGTCATTTTTACTATATTTTAAAGATTATTTTCTTAGTAGTTGTTCTGGGGATTGCAATTTGACTCGTAACTCAAAATACTCTACTTTGAATTAACACCAATTTAATTCCAACAGAAATTTTGCACCACTATAACCCCTTTCCATTATCCATGTTTATATAATTATTTACCTACAAATTACATCTTTATATGCTATAAACCAAACAATACAATTTAATTATGATTGTTTAAGTAGTGTTTTTTAATTAATTAAGAAAAGAATAAATATATATAGACTCTCCCATATATATGCCTATGTAATTAACTGTCTTACTAGTGCTTGTTATGCTTTCATGTGAATTTATCATCTGGAAGCCTGAGGACTTCCTTTAGAATTTCTTGCAAGATAGATTTACTAACAAATAAATTACTCCAGACTTTGATTCACTAGAAAATTCTTTATTTCCTCTTCATTTTTGAAAAATTGAATTCTTGGTTACAGAGTTTTATATTTTTAGTACTTTGAATGTGTCATCCCATTGTCTTCTGGCTTCCATGGTTTCTGTTGAAAAGTCAGCTGCTATTCTTATTGGTGTCCCTTTCTGAATCACCTCGTCTTACTTCTTTTAAGACTTTCTCTTTGCCTCTGTCTTTCAACAGTTTACCTATGATATTTCTAAATGTTTGAATTTACTTAAATTTACATTATGTTCTTATCCTGCCTCCCTCCCCAGGGGTTGCTATGTAGTTAGTGTTTTATTAATGTTGTGTTTACTTGTTTAGTAACTTGCCTGGACTAATTCAATGGGGTCCTTCTTCCTTCCTGTATGCTACCACTGAAGTATCTGATTAGTTGTTTTTCTTAATCATTGTTTCTACTTTTAAGCTTAGCTTCCTGGGAGTCATACCTAAGCCAACATTTCTTAGCAGTCAACCACTGCTTTAGTATTTTTCACATTTTACAGTGATGAACATAAATCAGACATGACAGAAAAGCTTTGTTGATTACTTGAAGGCCAACATAGATTATTCTGTCCAATAAGGAATTGATACATTTTACTACACAAATAACTACATAGTACAGAAATAACTGACTGAATCCTTCCTCTGCAAGTTCCTTTCAATACCTACTTTGCATAACAAGTGCCTCCTGTATTTTGTAAAGCACAAGGACTAAAATTTGCTTCATGCCTGAGAAGACTGGAAGATCAGGGTCATGCTTGCTCTGCCTATTCCACAGCAGAGAAAAAATGGGCTGCATAGAGAGGAAACAGAACCTATTCTGGAAAGAAAGACAATACTGTGTGCTTTTCCAGAGAGCAGACATTTTCCAAAAGTTAGGGAACTAGACACAGGTTATCTTTTAAGTGGTCATGAGAGGTGAAATAAACCAAAAAGAACATTTGTGGGATGGACTGAGTCTGAGAGAAAAGTAGAAAGTAGAAACCTAAAAAGTGTCACTGACATCAAGAGAGATATAGTCAGAGATCCTCACTAGGAGGATTTCCAAAGAATGCACGAAGTGGTTCCTAAGAGCAAAAATGATCAGCCAGTTGTTTAACATGCTTCCTATAAAGTTCTTCACATATATCACTTCATCTCTCATACCATCTTATAAGGTCAGTATTGTTAGCCCCCACCATTTCATAGACGTTGAAACCGAAGCAAAGAGGTTAAGTAACTTGTCCAATATTATACAGATAGTAAATGACAGAGCCAGAATTTGAACCAAGACAGTTTAACCTCATAGCATGGCACCTAATTCATTAGCTGTTCTGCCTGCCTTCTGTAATGATGGCCTATGGTGTGTCATCAATAGAAAATTAAGAGTTTCACACAGATTCGTTTTGACCAGGTGATCTTATTTTGATGAAAACTTTTTGTGAGATCAAATTAAAAGTTAGGATTGAGTAATCAAGAATCACACATTTTAGGAAGCTCTGATATCTTTTTTTAAATGTGGGATGTTGAAATTATTTATTACTATGTTTCTTCTCTATTACATGGAATAACACAGCTTTGTACAAGACAGCACAGATTTTAGTAAAGTATGTTTGAGTTAAATTAAATGAGTTATTTAAAGGGAAAATATAGATTACTCTAATTACTGAAATATTTAGTTATACATGAGCCTGAAAAGTTTATACATGCACACACAACACACATGTACACACACATGGAAATACATACATCATACATTGCAAAATTTGCATGCATGTGATATAGTACGTAATGTATCATTAAATTTATATCCACAAATATCAAAAGCTTGCTCAATACCTCCTACTGCATTCCTAGAAATTTACCCTTCTTACCTCTTGTTTCTCTCATTCTGTAAAATAATCATTTTACTTTGTATTCTCTTCTCAAACCTTCCCTTTCTCTTTATCAATCTCATACCGCAAATAAAAACACAAAGAGTGTAGAACAACCAGAAAATATCTAAGCTTCATATTATTAGAGTCCCAGAGGAGAGGAGGGAAAAAAAGGAGAGTGGGATTGAACAAGTATTTGAATAAAAATGACTGAAAATTCACCAAACTGAAGAAAAACACTAACCTACAGATTCAAGAAACTGAATGAATATCAAATATTATAAGCCCAAAGAAATTCATGTCAATATATAAAAACTAAAAACAAAGAAAAATATTTAAAAGTGGCTAGAGATAAATAATGCATCAACTGTAGGATGAAAACAATTTGAATGACAACAAATTCTCATCAGAAATCTTGAAATCCAGAAGGAATTGACGCAAAATTTTTCAATTGTTCAAAGTAAAGAAATGTCAACTGAAAATCCTGTATTTGCAGCAAAACTATCTTTCACGAATGAAGGAGAACTAAAGACATTCTCAGATGAAGAAAAATTAAAAGAATTTATTCCTGGCACACCGACCCATACAGAATGTTTAAAGAAATTCCTTCAAATAGAAAGGAAATTATGAAAGAAGAAATCTTGCAGCATCAGGAAGAAATAAAGATCAAAAGAAAGATTAGGTAAATGGCTGATACAATAATATATACTTCTCTTTGTGAATTTTCTAGATCTTAGGCTTCATTACCTCCCTAGGTTTGCTGTAACAAAGTACCACAAACTTGGCAACCTAAAAAACAGAAACTAATTATCTTATATTTCTGAAGGATAGAAGCCTGAAATCAAGATGTCGCAGGACTATGCTCTCCAAAGCCTCTAGAGGAAGATCTTTTTTTGCCTCTTCCAGCTTCTGGTTGCACTGGGCATCCTGATAGCAACACAACTCTGTTTCCACCCTCCTTCATCACATGGCATTCTCCTTTTGTGTGTGTGTGCGTGTTTGTGTATGTGTCTTTTCATCTCTTCTCTTCTTAGAGGGACATCAGTCATACTGGAGCAGTGCCTACCCTACCCTAATATGACCTCATTGTTATTTAGCTAATTACATCTTCAAGAACATTTTTCCAAATAAGGTCACATTCTAAGGTACTGAAGGTTATAATTTAAATATATCCTTTTGGAGGGATGCAATTTAATCCATAACCAATTACCTTCAAGCTCACCAATGTTTATGTCTTCCTCACATGCAAAGTACATTCATCCCATCCCAACATCCACCAAATTATTAACCTACTCCAGCATCCAAAATCTTATCTAAAAACGATCTGAAGTAACTATAAGTGAGGCTCTGCGTATGGTCTATCCTGAGGTAAAATTCCCTATGCACAGAACTGTGAAATCAGAGAATGAGATATCACCTTTCAACAGACAATGGTGGGATAGCCAAAAGGACAAATATTTCTATTAAAAAAAGGAGAAAATTGAATTAATAAAGGGAATACTAGTCAAGGTCAATTTTGCAGCCCAGTAGGAAAAATTATATTTAATTTAAAGGCCTGAGAATAATTTGCTGTGCATTCATGTTCTCTCCTCTAGGTCAAATGGAATGGTGACCCCACTTTCTCAACCTGAGGGTCTACTGGGCCTGGCAGTTGGACCAAAGGTCCTAATCTATTTGGCCTCCACACTTATTAGTTTGCCTTTGGAATAATTCTTCCTCCATTATGTCCTGTCTCTGTCAATTTCAGTCCAGGCTATCAGTACTTCTATTACTGCAAAAGTCTCAAAAACCCTTGTCAGTCTTCTCTATAATTCATGGAAGTCCAAGCCATCAAACAAAAGGACACTTTTCAGTTCTTTGCTGAGTAACATTTCTATTCCTGTATTTTCCTGAAATAGTTAATTGGATCCAAAAGTGCCACATCTTATCTCTTTAGCAAACAGTAGTCCAGCCAGGCACTTGGCCCTACCTCCATGGTACCCTAGCTGGATAAGAAGAACATTTTCTAAATTATCAAGTTCATTTTCCTCTTTGCCTACTAACTTGTTCTTTTTTGTTTAATAGTTTATCTCTCTTCTTGCATTTTACTATAAACAGCAAGGAGAAACCAGGCTGCACCTTCCATATTTTTCTTGAAAATTAACATCTAAATATCCAAGTTCATCACTTACAAGTTTACTTTCCATCAAACATCAGACCATGATTCAAACCACTTTTCTGCCACTTTATAACAAGATTTGCCTTTTCCCAGTATCCAGTAATATTCTGATCATTTCCTTCTAAGGCCTCACCAGAAACACCTCTAAAGTTCATGTTTTTACCAACATTTTCTTCAAGGCAATCTAGACTTTTAAAAATTCAAGCACTACCCTGGTGGAGCAGCAATTAGGCCAATCACCTCCAAAGGAGCAAACCATATATCCCTGGGTTCAAGTTCTAGGTCTGGGGGAAAACAATCAGTGTGAACAACTAAATAAAAATAAAGTCGCTTCCATCTCAAAAAAAATTCAAGCACTTCAAATTCTTCTCATCTTTATCCACTACCCAATTTTAAAGCCATTTTACATTTTTCTGTATTTTTAAAGCAGCACCCCTATTTTACAGTACCAAAATCTGCATTAGTTTCCTAAGGATATCATAACAAAGTACCATAGGTTGCTGTGTGACTTAAACAAATAGATTTATTATCTCACAGTTCTAGAGTCAGAAACGATGAAATCAAGGTGTTGGCAGTGCCATGCTCCCTCCTAAATTTTAAGGGAGAAACTTTCATTGAATCCCCTAGCTACTGGTGGTTTGATGGCAATCTTTGGCTTTCTTTGACTTTTAAAGGCAGCACTTCAATCTCTGTCTCTCTAATCAAAAGATATACTTCTGTGTGTGTGTGTGTGTGTATGTGTGTGTGTGTCTGTCTCTTTCACTCTTATTATAAAGACACCAATTATATTGCATGAAGAGTCCAGCTTACTCTAGTATGACCTCTTCTGCAATGATTCTACTTCTAAATAAGGTCATAATGTAAGGTACTAAAGGTTAGTCTTTCGACATATATTTTGGGATAATCATAATTCATCATATAACATATATGAAGATGAAAACAAATTACAACTCCATCTGATATTCAAAACAAAAAATTTTAAAGTGAGGAAGGTAAAGTTACCTAAACAGTAGTTAAAAGTTCTACACTACATTTGAGTTGGTAAAAGTTTGATACCATCAGGGTATAGTAAGATACAGTAATCCCTCACCTATCACCAGAGTTACGTTCCAGAACTCCCGCCATAGGTGAAAATCCGCGAAGTAGCAGTATTATAATTTATTGTATTATTTATATATTTTTAAGGCTTTATAAACCCTTCCCACACTCTTATTAACCTTTTCCACACTCCAATAACACTTCCTATACTCTTAAACCTATGTCATTTTAACAACATATAAAATTCTACGTGGGTACTCACAGTGAAGTATACATATACCGCAAAATCCCGTGATATAGAGAAAATTCCACGATACAGAATTGGATATATTTAAAAAAAAAACAAAAAAACCTGTGATCGAGTGAATCCGCGGTAAGTGATAAGTGAAACGTGATATAGCGAGGGACGACTGTATATGTATATTGTAATACCCAGAGCAACCAGAGAAGGTGATACAAAATAATACACCTAAAATACTATAAATAAACCAAGGTGGAATTGGAAGAATTGATTCAGTAACCTAATAATCAGAGACAGAAGAACAAGAAGCCATGGAACCAAAGAGACAGATTAATGATTATCTTAAATTTAAATGGTCTAAACTCACCACTCGAAAGGCAAAGATTAGCCACATAGATTTCTTAAAAACCCAACTAGCTACTGGTTGCAAAAATCCTTGCTTCATTTCCAATTATATAGAGTGGATTGAAAGGAAAAGATGGAAAAGATATTGTGCAAATGTTGTGTATTTGTTAAAAAATAAAGTGACTAATAGCATTAGATAAATTTCAAAGCAAATAATATTAGAGACAATTAAAAGTGTTATATGTGATTAAAAATCAATCCACCAAAATTTTTTGAGGTTACTTTGATTTATAACAATATAGTAGTGATCTTTTAAAACTCAGGCCATGTCAGCCCCCTGTTTGAAACCATTAATAGACACATCAATGAAAAAATAGACTTCAAAAATAGGTTCAAAATACCTGAAATAAATTGGTACACAATAAAGATAGAACTTCATATCAATGGAGAAAATGTGAATTATTTAATAAATTATGTTGGGAAAACTACTAGTCATTTGAAAAAAATAAAATTGGATTCTAGATTCACTATCTTAAAGTGGAATTTTTAAATGCTATATTTAAAATAAAGGCTTTCAAAATTTAATTTTTTCCCTTGTGTGGATAGTGAATCCATAAGAAGGCAAAGGAGATTTCCAGGGTGTTGGTCATTGTTCTGGGTGCTGGTTACATAGAAATATTCTATTTATGAAAATTTGATTGAACCACATTTATGTGTGATAATGTGCATTTTCTATATATTATCTTTCAATAAAAATTATTAAGCAAAATATTGAAACTATCAAAGGAAAAAAGATTGATGTTTACAATGTAAAAATAGTGAGTTTTGTGCATGGAAAATACTATGAACAAAAAGGAAAATAGAGAACTGGGAGAAAGTTCATAGTATACATAATAAATCAAATTCCCTTAATACATAGTAAGGGAAATGATCAAAATAACTCAATAGAAAATGGGTAAGCAGGTGCACACCATCAAAAAGAAGCTGCCTGTGACCTCTGTTCCTGTTTGGAGAACTCTGTTGAGATACCCTCTCTCCACCAGCAACAAGAAGAAGCGGCTTGCAGCCTCTTCTCTGCACCCAGAGAATAAGAGAGGAAGATACCAGGAGCTTCCTAAAGAAGAATTCTAGTGGCATTGAGTGGGTCAACCTAAAAGATAAAGAAAAAACTGAATGATCTGAAGGAGACAAAATTAACTACACAACGGCAAAATCATGGCCTCAAAAAAGAAGCAACAGACCAAAAGAACAACTTCATCAGAGATTGTGCCATAAAGTAAGACCAAACAGAGCTGCTAGATATGAAAGATACAGCAAGTGAATTGCATAAAAACATGGAATGCTTCATAAATATGTTTAACTTCATACAGTAAAAAAAAATATCTAAACACTTTTCCTTCTTGGAAAAGGAGAGAGAAACAAGACTGAGGGAAAATGAAGAAAACCTGTGAGAAATATCAGATACCATGAAAAGATAAGGATATTAAGTATCCCAGAAGAAGAGAGGGAGAGAGGGGCAAAAAACTTGTTTAAAGAAGTAAGAGTAGAGAACTTCCCTCACCTAACTCACAAAGTAACCATGGAGGCATTCCCCATGGGTTTAGCAGTTAGAGACCACAGCCTCCGAAGAGTGTAGTCCCCTATGTTCCAAGGACCCAGGTTGATAACCTGGGGCCAGGGGGAGCAACCAAGATAAAAAGCAAAGTATAGTCATGAAAGTACTTCTTCCTTCTCTCTCTTCCTGCCTGCCTGCCTGCCTACTTGCCTTCATTCTTGCCTGTACTTTTCCTTAAAAACTAGAAATTAAATACAAAGGTCCAAGAAATGGATAGAACAAGCAAATTTCTAAATGCAAAAAGACCTATACCAAGACACATCATATTGAAATTAGCAAAAGTCAGCGATAAAGGAAAAATGACTAACGACTACTAGAGAACAGAGAAAAACAATATACAAAGGCACATACATCAGGCTATCAGATTTCTCAACAAAAGCACTACAAAGCAGAAGATAGCAGAACAACATATTCAAAATACTAAAAAGACAAAAAGCTACCAGTCAAGAATACTCTACCCTGCCAAATTATCATTCAAATGCAATGGAGGAGCAATAAACAAAAGTTAATGGATTTTGCCATCACCATGACTGCCTTTCAATAATATTGAAAGGAGCCCTAAAATAGGAAAAATAAAAACAAAGATTCACCAAAACCAAGAATGGTGATAAACAATAAAATAGAATCAGAAACAAAGACAGAACCTACATGGGAGGAAGAAAAACATGAAATTTGAATGGGCATATAAGAATAATCTGGTGTCAGTTTATAAAAGACTGCTATAGAGTCATGAAGTTAGAGACAATTCACATTAGTGACAAAACCCAAGCATAAAGAAATACTGTATTTTACTGTGTATAATACACATCCACATTTTAACCCAAACTTTCAAGAAACGATCTTTCATTTAAATTTTTAATTCAGATTTTTATTTATTTACATGTAGGTGCTCATTTTTGTATTTTAAAGGAATTTCAGTATTTATTTTTGACATATTATGTTACAAGAAATTTTATGTAACAAATAATTCCAAAACACAAAAACAGATACAAGGTACAAGGAGCTTTTCTTCCTGTTGCCTCCACAGTCTGATGACACTGTGGGAGGAGGTCCAGAGTGCCTCTCAGCAACTCTGTTGCCATGTTCTTCAGCATGTTTAATAACTGTTAGGTTAAAGTTTTCAGTGTCTGTATTTTGTAAAAATATCAGCTAGATTGCTAGCTCCCACCTAAAGTGTACAAACAGAAAAGTCTCACTATTCACCCTATAATAATAAAGTCACTATCACCTATCTTATCAAATCAGAGTCACTTACTCTGTAGACAATAATACATCACCCTCTGTTTCATTTGTTGAATCATTGGCCAAAATTTCTTTTATTGAAAGTTTGTCACACGTTCAGCAAAACTGATTATCATATTCTATGGTATTACTTTGCATATGGATATCAATATTGATTTCTATAGTTACACTTTTGACTCATAAACATAAATAAAGGAAATAAAAACATTTATATAGATAGGGAATTAATATTACTCATATATAATGCACATCCTTACTCTTCTTTAAAAAATTTGATTTAAAAAGTGCACATTATACACAGCAAAATATAGTACATAGCCTGCAAGAAGATTAAACTAAGAAAAGTGACATCAAAAACCAGAAGGAAAAAAAAAATGGGAAATGAAGGAGACAGAAACAAACAGAAAAGACAGGTTCAAATAACAGTTATAAAGCTCTACATATCAATTATCAAATGTAAAGAGACTGAACTTACCAATCAAAAGACACATAGTAGTTATATGGATTAAAAAAAACAGGAAATGCTGATATTATAGCTACAAGAAACATGCATCACAGTCAAAGACAAACACAGGGTTAAAGTGAAGGGGTATGGAAAAACATATTAAAGCAACAGGGATAAAGAAAATCAGAAACTGCAGCACAAATAAAATACAAGATAAATTTCCATCTTAAAAGGGTAACAAGAGAAAGGATGGACACTACATTATGGTTAGAGGGTAATCTATCAAGAAAAAAATAGCTGTCAATATATATGCACCAAATACAGGAACACCAGATATACAAAACCAATACTGTCAGATAAAAAGATATTTACAGTAGAACAAAGTAGTAGGTAACTTCAATGCCCTATTTACATAAAAAAAGACAGATGATCCAGGTGGAAAATCAGCAAAGAAAAAGGTCCTAAATGAAGCAATAGACCATATGAACCTAACAGACATATACAAAGCATTCTGCCCCAATAAAAATTATTATACATCTTTCCCATGTGCACATGGAACATTCTTAAAAATACACCATATCCCGGAACACAAAACAAGTATCAGTAAATTTTGCATGATTGAAATTATAGAACACATCTTCTCTGACCACAAGGGGGTGAAACTAGAAAGGAAACAGAAAAAAAAACTGAAAGAACCAGAAATATGTGGAAATTAAACATCATACTTCTGAACAACTCCTGGATGACTGAGGAAATTAAAGGCAAAATTAAGAATTATCTGAAACAAATGATAAGGAAGAAATGTGAGATGTGGCAAAAGTAGTTCTAAAAGCAAAGTTTATAGCAATACAAGCACACATCAAAAATCAAGAGACATCACATATTAAATCTCTACACATCTTCAAGAACTAGAAAAATAATTAGAAGAAGAAATCAGTAGAAAGATGAAAATAATTTTAAAAAGTGGGTGGAAATAAATGAATTTGAAAAGAAAAAGACCTTTCAAAAGATCAATAAAACGAAGGATGGGTTCCTTGAAAAAAGAAAAACTTGATAGACCCTTAGCCAGACTCACAAAGAAGAGAGTAAACCTTATTCAAAAGATTCAGAAATGAAAAAGGTGAAATTATAATAGACATCGCAGAAGTAAAAAGGATCATGAAAAACTTATGAGCCGTTATATGCCAACAAATTAACCAATTATGAAGAGATGGACAAATTTCTAGAATCCTACAATATCCCCAAACAGAACCAGGAAGGCATACATAACTTGAACAGACCAAAGACAAAGAAGTTGAAGCAGTGAGCAAAAGTCTCCTAAAAAAGAAGAGTAGAAAATCGGGATCAGATGGCTTTACTAGGAAATTCTACCAAAAAATGTAAAGAAGAGTTAATACTTATCCTCCTTAAAGTCTTCCACAAAATCAAGAAAGGGTAATTTGCAAATATGACCTACAAGGCTAATATTACCCTGATTCCAAAATCAGACACAGCACCAAAAAAGAAGCAATATCATTAATGAATATAGACTCAAAATCCTGAACAAAATCTTAGCAAACCGAATTCAACAGCACATTAAAAAAATTATACATCATGACAAGGTGCAATTCATTCCAGAAATCCAAAGATAATATAAATATACAAATCAATAAATGTAATACACCACAATAATAAAAGAAAATTTAGCATCATAACATCAATTGATGCAGAAAAAAATTTTGACATGATTGAACACTCATCATAATAAAAAACCCTCACTAAAATAGGAATAGAAGGCACATAACTCAATACAATAAAAGCAAAATATAACGAACCCACAACCAACACTATGCTCAATTGCAAACAATTGAACATCTTCTGCTTAAGATTTGGAACAAGATAAGAATGCTCTCTCTCACCACTACTATTCAGCACAGTTCTGGAAGTCCTGACCAAAGAAATAAGGCAAGAAAATTACATTAAAAATGAAAATAGGAAAATAAATAAACATTATTTGCAGATAACATATTATACTTAGAAAATCCTGAAGGCTCTGCAAAAAAAAAAATTCTAGACAATAAATGAGTACAACAAAGTGTCAGGATATAAAATCAATACACAATAATCAGTAGTATTTCTATATCCAAACAATGAACTAGAAGAAAAAGAAATCTCATTGACAATAACACCAGAAAAGATAAAAATACATGTGAATAAACAAAGGAAGTTAAAAAAACCTCTAAATTGAAAGCTATAAGACCTTACTATAAGAAATAGAAGACACAAGAGATGGAAGAATGTCCTGTGGTTATGAATTGGAAAAAAAAAACATAGTTAAAAGGCCAGCCTACTCAAAGCTATTACATATTTAATGCAATTTCCATGAAAATTCCAGGGACATTTTTTCAAAAAAATTTAACAAGCAATGCTGAAGTTGTATGGAACTTTAGCCTTGAGCAGCCAAAACTCTCAGAAAAATAGAACAGCAGAGAATCACATTCCCTTACTTCAAACCATACTACATCATCAAAACCATATGGTATTGAAACAAAAACATACACAGACCAGTGGAATAAAATCAAGAGACCAGAAATAAGGCTACACCAATATGGACAGTTAATCTATGACAAAAGAGCCAAGAGCATACAAGTAAAGGAGGGAAAATCTATTCAACAAATAATGCTTGGAAAATTGAACAAACCCCTGCAAAAATAAAATAAAACTAGATAATTCATTAGCACTATACACAAAAACTTAAAATGAATCAAAGACTTGGACATAATGCCCCAAACCATAAAATACATAGATGATAATGTAGGAATAATGCTCCATGACATCAACCTTAAAGATGTCTTTGGGGAAGCAACACCCTAAGACAAAAGAAACTAAAGCAAAACTAAGTAGTTAATACTACATCAAAGTAAAATCTTCTGATCTTTGAAAGACTTTATCTCTAAAACAAAAAGGCAACCCACTTAATGGGAGTAGATATTTATATAACATACATCAGATAAAGCTTAATCTTCAAAATATAGAGAGCTCATACACAACAACCACAAAAAAGCAAAGTGCCCACTCAAAAAAAAAAAAATGAGCAGAACTGAATAGACATGTATCTACATAAGACACACAGATGGCCTACCACCACATGAAAGAATTCTCTTGATCACTCACCATCAGAGATATGCAAATAAAAACCACAATGAAATATCACCCTAAACCATGAGAATGACCTATATGAAAAAAGACTTTAAAAAATGCTGGAGAGAGTGTGAAGAAAAAAGCAACACTCCTACACTGTGGTAGGAATGTAAATTAGTGCAACCTTTTTGGAAAACTACATGGAGATTCCTCAAAAATAAAGATGGAACTGCCATTTGATCAATTCCATTTCTATGAATATCCACTGATACTCAGCAGAATTATATACAGCTGTCTAAAAGATGAAATTCTACCTTTTACAACAAGCTGGATGAAACTAGAAGCAATTATGCTGAGAAATAAGCCAGAAAGAGAAGTGCAGGATGATTTCACACATAGGTGGACTATAAGGAAACAAAACAAATGAACAGATAAATCTCAATGACATTCACAGGATGCAAGTTTATGGCTACCAAGGGTAGGGGGAAGAAAGGAAGGAGAAAACAACGTGGGGATAAAGGTCACTAGAACTGTGATGGTAGGTGTGGAGTAAAATACTCACGTATGATGAAGTGTGACTAAAACGAATATAGCAATGAAATCAAAAGAAATAATTAATCATTTTAGTGGGCAAAACGAACGAGTTAACACTCATAATAATGTACATACAGAGGCTTTAATCGAGATGACAAGGTACACAATCTCATAAACAAAATCAATATGATTTAAACATATCAGGCGATAGATTATTTTTGTCTTTCAGATTTTAAAAGAGTTTTAGAGATAACAACACACTGTTGTAAGGGTGTAGAAAACCTGGCACTCCCTTTTTAACATCTCAAATGAAAATACTTTAATGAGGGAGTTACATAGAGAATTGTGGAAAATATTAAGGTAGCTAGCAAGAAATATGGAAACACTCTTACTTCAACAGTGAGGAACTGTTAACATTGGTTGGACTGAAAGAATAAGGAGGGGACAGAGACACCCAGCAGGTATTATGATCACTGAAAGATACAGACACAAACATCGACAAGAGAGTGAGGAGAAAAGAGAAAAGGAGATGCATGAAGTCTGAAAGTCCTCATAATTTACTGATTACACAAGGAAAATTGTTTTTATCAATGGAGACATCTTAAACAAGTGATCAAGCTTAGTGTGCCTCCTCATGTGATACAGCATGAAGTACATAACAGTACCTATGAAATATTCTTGCCAGACATGTTTAATGTAAATCTTTTTCTTGTTTGCTAAATTCTAATGCATGTAATAAAAGAACATATTTTTCCCATTCAGTCCTCTGGTAATGAACATTTGGATAATTTCTAGTGTTTGACAATTATAAAGAAAGCTTATGTGTCTTTTTTGAAACATATCATTTCTTTTTAATACAGTGACATGATTTTGGATGGCATCGTTTGTTTCATTCTTTATCCATTTTTTCCTTTGTCATACAGATTGAGATTTGATGGGTAAGGATTAGGATTTTAAGTGTTAGCAGTGGTGGCAGACATCCATATTCTATTGTTTTTTGCCTTATTCTGAATTTTATTCATTGCCAGAGGGTAATGTAATATGACATACCTAATGTACTTGGTTTGTGTGCCATGCTTCTAAGGCTCCCTTTTCCCTACCACAAATTCTTGAAGTGATTCTGATTATCTCTTAGGTATACCCTGATACTGGTTGTGGATTTCAGAGACCCAAAAAGTAATGAGCTTTATTGGGAACCAGATCAAGTAGTGTAAGAGTCTTATATACATGGGGAATATGGTTGCCTCTAGGACTTGAGGTGGCAGGGAAAAAAAATCCAATGAAAGAAATTAACACAAATTCAAAAGAAAAAACAGAACAAAACTTTTTCACTATAAAAGACTACATCTTGGCCTTGAGAATCTGGTTGGCACAGCAACAGCTTATGAACCTTGGCAGCAGGCAGAGCAACTACAACATATCTTAAATGAACAGAGAACCACAGCCCAGGAGACCATTTTAGCTTTAGAAATGTCAAAAGGCAATAAAGGTTATTATCAGGAAATGAAAAGAGGAAAGTCTTAAAGGTCTTTGAAGTCAAATTTGGCTGGCATTAAAAAGAAAAAAAAGACATAGACCCAAGGATGTCCCCAGGCACAACATTTTTTATATGATGCTAGGAAAGAAGAGGGTATGTTTTCTGTTATTAGTTCAAGCAAGATAATTCAGACTTGAGAATAAGCAAACAAGGAAATATACGACAGTAAACTAGAATGCCTTCCCATGACCTTGTCCCCTTCCCACAGGAAGCCTAGGTCCAGAGAATTTTGAGGTGTCCTATGAAAACTGTAGACAAAGTATTATTAGTAAGAATATATTACAATCCTTCTCTTGATGATTAATTAAAATTACTCTGAAAGAATCAAGAGACAAATGTCACTGTAAATAGTGTAGGATACTTCAGGCATTATTTAGTGAGTTTTATGTTATAGAGTCCTTACTGGAGAAGCAGGTATGGCCTGGGACCAGGGGAAAGTTCCCCAAGGCAGATAGGGTGTTAGGGGTCTAAGAAAAGTGGGAAATGATAAGATCACAAAAGTAGGATTTCAATATATGAGCCTGGTCTGAGTTAGATAATGGAATGATAAGAGACACCTTCTTCTAGAAATACACCCCCCTATTCAGGGATGAGAAAGTGGATAAGTTGGCTTTATTTAGGAAGGGGTGTAAAATTCCTTGTGTTGGGAGAAACCAGGCTGTAAATGCCACTCTAGCCTATAATTGGCCTATAAGAATACCTTAAACTTGTATCTATTTTCTTCTTAGACTCTTTTAAGGCAGTTACCTCTTCAATCAGTTCCTTTGGCACAGGTAAAGCCTTCAGAGGAACCTGTCATCTGAAATGAAAAAACATTAAAATACATAAAACAATTATTTATAGAACTAAAGAGAGATATTAAAAGCAAAACAATAATAGTAGGAAACTTCAGTACCCCACTTACAGCAATAGAGAGATCAATCAGGCAGAAAATGAAAGGAAACAGCCTTAAAAGACAAATTTGAACAGATGATTTGAATAGAGGTTTATTGAACACTTCACCAAACGGCTACAAAAATCACATTTTTAAGTGCTCATGGAATATTCTCAATGATAGACCATACATTGAGAAACAAAACAAGTCTCAATAAACACAAAAGCTAAAATCATACTAAGCATTTTCTCTGATGACAATGACAAGAAGCAAGACATCAACCACAAAAAAAAACTGTTAAATTTCATAAGTAGAGGCTAAACAACATTCTTCTGAATGACTTCAGATAAAAGAGAAAATCAAAGGAGAAGTTAAAAATTATTTGGACAAAAGTAAGGATAAAGACATGAGCTACCAGAACTTATGGAATGCAGCAAAATCAGTACTATGTAAAGTTTATGGCAAAGTATCAACTATCATGACCAAGTGAGATCTATTCCAGAGGATAGTTCAATATGTGCAAATGTATTAATGTAATGTGCCACATCAACTAAAGCAAGGAGAAAGCTCCTATGATCATATTAATAGATGCAGAAAAAGCATTTCACAAGCTACAACAATTTATGATAAAAAAAAATTCACTTACAAAAACGGATTGGAAAGAATATACCTTAGCACAACAAAAGTCATACATAACAGTCCCTCATTAAATATTTTACTCAATAGTGAAGAGCTGAAAGCATTCCTCTAAAATCAGGAACAGACAAGCTGTCTACTCCCACCACTGTTATTTAACATGTATCGGAGGTCCTAAAAATTAGCAAAGATATATAAAAGAAATCCAGATTGGAAAAAAAGATATAAAACCATAATTATTTGCAGATTGCATGATAAAATACATAGAAAACTTAAAAGACTTCACAAAAAAACTACTAAGAATTAATAGTATAGTAATGTGATAGGCTATAAAATTAATATACAAAAATCTATTGCATTTTTATTTGCAAATAATGTGGTAGAAGAGAATGAAATAAAGAAAAGTATCCCATTTAAAAAGGAAAAAGAGAATTAACTGCTTTGGAGTATACTTAACAATATTTGAAACACTTGAACAATTAAAAGTACAAGACATTATTAAAATAAATAGAGGAATATTCAAAAAAATGAAAAGATATCCCACGCTCATGGTTGGGAAGAACTAACATTGTTAAAAAGGCCATCATACCTAAAGCAAAATATAAGTTTAATCCAAACCCCATCAAAATCCCACTGGTATTTTTCAAGGAAGTAGAACAAAAAAATTTAAATTTGTACGCAATCACAAATTTCCATGAATAACCAAAGCAATCATGAAAAAAAGTGGAGTTATCACACTCCTAGATCTTGAGCTATTACGGAAAGTGATAGTAATCAAAACTGTATTATACTGGAATAAAAAAAGAGACATAGATCAGTGGAATAGAGCTAAATCACCAGAAATAGATTCACATTTATCAGTTAATTTACGGCAAAGGAGCCAAAAGCACACAATGGAAAAAGGAAAGTCTTTTCAACTAATTGTGTTGGGAAAACTAGATAGTCACAAGCAAAGAATGAATCTAGAGCACTAACACCATACACAAAAGGTAATTCAAAATGTATTCAAGACTTGGATGTAAGGCCAGAAACCATAAGAATAAAACATAAGCAATATGTTTGATGACACTGACCTTAGAGAGTTCTTTGAGGACTCAACTGCAGCAGCAAGGAAAACAAAAACAAAATCAGCAAATGGGACTACATCAAACAAAAAATCTACCAAGTGAAAGAAACAATCACCAACATGAAAAGACACCCTACTGACTAGGAAAAAAATATTTGCATATTATATTTTAACAGGATTTATTAGCCAAAAATATATAAAGAACTCGTAAAACTCAACAATAGAAAAAACCCTGTCAAAAATGGCAAAAAATGAGATAGATATTTCTCCAAAGAAGACATAAAGATGGTCAACAGGCACATAAGATATTCCTTCTCTCTTATTATTAGGGAACTCTTTTACATTGCTAGTGGGAGTGCGAATTGCTGCAACCTTTATGAAAAACAATATGGACAATCCTCAAAACTGGCAATGGAAATTCCATATGAAACTATCATCCCACTTCTGGTTACTTACCTGAAAAACCACAAAAGCTCTATCTCATAGAGATACATGCACACCCGTGTTTATTGCAGCTTTATTTATAACAGCCAGCACTGGAAGCTAAGTACACATGATCAGATGAATGGATAAAGAAGAGGTGGTATATATAATGAAATACTACACAGTTCTAAAAAAAAGATGAAATCTTGTCATTTTTTATAAAATAGATGGAACTAGAGGGGATTATGCTAAGTGAAATGTCAGAAGGAGAAACAGAAATTTCAGATGACCTAACTGATATGTGGAATATAGAGAAATAAAGCAAAGGAACAGACAAAACAATCAAAATGATAACCAGGTATTTGACATTGACATTAGAACTAAGGTTACTAGTAGGAAATGGATTGAGGGAAGCAGAAGTAAGTGATGGTGGGGTGTCCAAGTGACAGGGATGCAAGACTTTTGGTAATTTGGTCATTGATGCAGTGTGTTGTCATATATAAGACTAATGCGGAAACTGTACACATGGACTTGCATTATTTTGTGTCAAATTACCTCAATAACAATTAAGAAAACAAATCAGAAATTATGTAAAAAGCCAGATAACTAAGTAAAACTCCTCTTGCAGTTAAAAAAAAAAAAAGGATAGGCAAGGTTTTTTGGGAAAAAGATGTGTCTGAAAAAATATTGGTGCTCACAGAGTTTACAGCCTTTGGAAGTATCAGCAACAGCAGTTTTGGATCAGGGATTTGTTGAGGGTAATTTACCTGTTGGATCATTTTTGAGAACAAGAGGTGAAGCTCGTCTAAAAGGCATGTTTTGCAGTACTAAGGAAACTAGCAAACAGCAACAACAGCAGTCACTGTGGCATAGAAAAATCTTTGAGATCTCCCTGAGGATACAGAAATACTTAAATTAAGCAGGAGACTGAGTCTTTTGAGATTAAGAGAATGATGACTGTTATTAATGGTTATTAATTTCATTTGTAAATCTACCTTTTATAAATGTTGGAGTGAATTAGATCATAAGGATTACAAGAGTCAAAGAGAAATTAAAGATATTTTAAATATATGGGATAGATAATGAAGGGGACTTTGGAAAGACTAAGAACCTAGAGAAACTATTAACTATTACAACAAATGTCTAAATACTACAAGAAGACAAAATGCAAACCTATACATACCAACAATCTGAGCCCCAAAGTTGTGTTCTTAAAATCTATTTGGAGAAACTTCTCATCTGTAGGAGAATTATGACAAACTGATTCCATTCCCTTAGGATATCCATCTATATGTTCAGATCCTCTCTCAAAGAGGTTAAGTACAAAGTGAGAATGAAAAGAGAAGGATAACGGTCTCCTTGCCTCCTTTTCCTTCTTCAGGAGAATCTAGTAATCTGATTAATTCAGATCTCTTGAGCTACGCTTTCTTGTGTGTTTGAGGGGATATTTGTGTGCAATTCTGCATTAAAAAGTCATATACTTGGGCAATTGAGACCAAGATGTTGACCTGGTAGGAGTGAGACTCACGTCCTGCCCACAGAGCAACTAGAAATATACCAAACGCTGAGGAAAAGAAGGTACAGAGTCTGTAGAGACAAAACAGAAATTGTGACAACAAAGAGTAGGCAAAACTGTCAGAGTCCAGAGCTACATCACAAATTCTGACTCGGTATTCCTGCCGCAGCAGAGGAGGTGGAACTGTAGAAATAACCAACCCTTCTATGAATTGTAAAATAAACGGAGAGCCCCACCCAGTGGACTGGGAAATGGAGCCAGAGGAGAGGGTCTAGGCACAGGGTAGAATAGGCACAAATACCTTGGTGGTTTGAATATGAGGCCTGGTGGGAAAATTATGCTTGGGGCCACCAAAACTGGAAGGCAACTATGGGAATCACACAACCCCATCCCCTCCCACCATATTGCCCTGGAGCTGCAGGACCAATACACCAGAAATTCCACCCTCAAGTTTAAAGGAATAAGAATCTTCCAGAGGGAGAGTCAATGCTGTTCACTATTGCCACCTTGTGGGTGGAGCTGAAACTGGATCTTGAATGGTGGTTGTGGGTCAACAAGGTGATCATTGTAGTTGGGAGCTGGGACACTGCGTGAAGGCTCTGCATCTCCCATACAAACCCCAACCCCATAGATTGAATTTTCAGGCAGGAACAGAGGACCCACATAAGAACTTCAACAAATCTAACCATTGGGGACACCACAAAACTCAAGAATTCCCAGTGTCCAAATCAACATCCAGGCTTGCTTGGTGCAAGACAATACCCTACACAAGGCCATCACTGCAGGAAAGTCTACTCCACAGAAAAATTAACACAATGCCAAACAGAGTGAAGACACAGAGAAATATACATGAAATGATGGATCTAGTCAAAAATCCAGGGTGACATTGAAAAACATACTCATGGAAATCAAGAAAACAATAGAAGAAAAAGAGAACAACAAAAGAGAGAGAGAAGAAATTAAGCAACTCAAAACAGATGTCAAAGAAATAAAGAACACAATGACTGACCTAAATAATTCAATAGAGGGATTCAAAAATAGGATGGATGAAGCCTCGGACAGATCCAGTGAGCTAGAAGATACAGCAAATTGCAATCAAGCAAACCAGAAAAGAGAATAATGTAAAAAAATGAAGACAATATTCGAGACCGATGGGGTAATATCAAAGAAACAACATTCCAGAAAGACGGAAGATGACTACCTGGTAGGAAGGAGATTCAGATTCACCCCCCCACCCCAACGACGCCACAGAGCAATGAAAATCTTACCTATTTTCCAGAGACAGAGAGGCCATCTTGACAACGAAGGGTAAGTGAAACCACCTAGTACAATACACAGCTAAACCACAGATTTGGAACTCAGCATAAGAGCAGTGGCAGTGGGGTGGAGTTGTGGGAGGACTCAAAAATGGTTGAATACATGGTGCAGAGGCAGTGAGGAGCATGACTAGTGGGGCTAAGATGAAGAAGTGAAGAAGATAGTCTTGGCACAGGCTGGAAGAACAGCCAGCACCCTGGAGACTGAGCTGAAGCCTGTATGGTGAAAGACACTGGGTACCACCATATGGAAGGCAGTCAGGGAAATTCCACACCCCCATTGCCTCCCACCATTTCACACTGGAGCCTCAGGATCCACCAACCAGATAGCCCACCCACTAGAGAGCCCAACCCCAGGATTAAAGGAAGAAGGTAGTCTCCCTGAAGGGACTAAACTTCAAAGCTACCTGACAGAAATACCCTGTGTGTACAGGCAGAACTACAGCCTGATTCCCAATTCAGGGCCAGCAGCAAGGCAATCACCCTATACAAGGCCATCACTGTGGGAAGCCGAACCCTCAGAAATATAAACAAAATGCTGAACAGAGCAAAGGCATGGAAAAATATACATGAAATGATGGATCAAATCAGAAAGCCACAGAAAATCCAAAT
The DNA here is from genome assembly GCA_004363575.1 of Solenodon paradoxus. NCBI lineage: Eukaryota > Metazoa > Chordata > Mammalia > Eulipotyphla > Solenodontidae > Solenodon > Solenodon paradoxus. Next base: position 153,938 of record RJWH01002663.1, read on the forward strand.
ACAGCAGAAGTATTCAAATTACCTTAAGATTAATTTAGGGTAACAGTGATTGAGATACTCGCAGGTAGGAATCCAGAAAACAATAGAGGAAGTAAAAGAGAACATTAGTAAAGAAAGAGAAGAAATGAAACAAGATATCAAAGAAGTGAAGAATACAATAACTGAATGAAAATTCAACAAAGGGTCTCAATAATAGCATGAATAAAGCTTCCCATAGAATCAGCCATCTGGAAATTAGGGAAAAGGATCTCAATAAAGCAAACCAGCAAAGAGATTTTTAAAAATACAAAGGAATGAAGACAGCATTTGGGATAACATCAAAAGGAACAATATTTGCATAATAGGGGTCTCAGAGGAGAAGAAAGAGAGAAAGGAGAGCAGAAACTATATTTGAAAAATTAACATATGAGAAATTCCCCAACCTGAGGAATGAAGCAAACCTGCAGGCCCAGAAACATCAAAGAATTCCTAATAAAAGAAACCCAAACAGATATACACCTGGACACATTGTTATCAAAATGTCAAAAATACAAGATAAATGCAGCCAGAGAAAAATACATCAAATAGAGAGGCGCCCCCATAAGATTGTCAGGGGGTTTCTGAACTGAAACTCTACAGGCCAGAAGGGAATGGCATGATATATTCAAAGTGCTGAAAGAAAAGGATTTTCAACCTAGGAAACTATATCCTGCAGGATTGTCATTCAGATCTGAAGGAATGACAAAAAGCTTTTCTGATAAGCAAAAGTTACAGTAATTCACCAACACTTTTTGTTCTACAAAAAATACTAAAAGGTGCTACACAAAGTGTAAATAAACCTCACTTAAAAACAGTAAGACAGCAAATTTTAAAAGTGAGGAGAAGAGAAAAATGTGGATAGTTAGAATAAGTGGAAGACTAATATGCTTTCAGTAAAAATAGGAAATAAACAGAATTCTTAATGTTAACTTTAAGGTAACCTCAAAATTCATCTCCAGGGAAAAAGCAGAGGTGAACAAAAAGGAAAACAATCAAAACACAACCACACCCTACCCATGTAAGAAGAGAAAGAGAAAAACAAAAGCACCGTATGTAACAACACAGGGAAGACAAATTACAAATAGACACTAAGCATCTACATATCAATAAACACACTAAATATTAATTAACTGAACTCACCAGTCAAATGACAGAGTGGCTGAGTGAATTAAAAAGCATAACCCAACCTTCTACTGTATTCAGGAAACTCATCTTCTTTCAAAAGATAAAGACTTAAAGTCAAAGAATGGAAGACAATCCTACTCTCCAATGACGATCACAAAAGAGCAGGAACTGCCATACTTAAATCTGACAAAACAGACTTCCAGCTAAAAAGCATAACTAAAGACAGAGATAAGCACTATATAATGATTAAGGGATCAATCAAGCAAAATATATAACACTTATAAACACACATGCACCAAATAAAGGAGCATCAAAATATATTAAGCAAGTATTATCATAGTAGGAGACTTCAACACCCTGCTTAGAAAAATGGACAGATCAACCAGGCATAAAATTAACAAGGAAACAGCAGCTTTAAATGACCATTTGGAATAGTTAGATCTAATAGACATATGCTGAACACTTCATCCAATGACTACAGATTTCACATTCTTCTCAAGTGCACATGGGATATTCTCAAGGATAGATCATATTGCTGGGGCAAAGAACATGTGTCAAAAAATTTACAAGGACTGAAATCATAACAAGCATCTTGTCTGATCACAATAGCTTAAAATTAGAAATCAACCAAAAAAAAAAGAAATCTGGAAGACCCGAAATTAATGGGAGACTAAAAAAATATGCTATTGAATGACTCTTGGGTAAAAGAGGAACTTAAGAAATACTTACAAATGAGAATGAAGACAGAAGCTACCAGAATCTATGGGATGCAGCAAAAGCATTACTAAGAGGGAAGTTCATTGTAATCCAGGCCTATCTCAAGAAACAAAAAAATCACACATAAACAATCTAACCCTACATTTAAAACAACTAGAGAGGATGCGCCCTGGTGACCTAGTGTTTTAATACACCTGGGTATATTCCACTTACATCCCAAGGTCCTGGGTTCAAGACCTAGGGTCAGGGGTGAACAACCATATGAACAACTAAATAAACAGAAATAAAGTGTTTCTTCCTCCTCTGTCTTCCTGCCTGTCTTCCTGCCTATTCACCTTCTTTCCAGCCTGCACCTTTCCTTTAAAAAAAATCCTAGAGAGAGAAGAACAAGTATAGTCAAAAAATCAGCAGAAGCAAGGAAATAATAAAAATTCCGGCAAAAAAATAAACGAAATAGAAAACAAAAAGACAATGCAGAAGATCAATGAAACCAAAAGTTGATACTTAGAAAAAATAAACAAAATTGACAAACCATTGGCTAGATTCACAAAGAAAAAAAGAGAAAACTCTCATAACTAGTGTCAGAAATGGAAGGCGAGATGTTACAACAGATACCACAGAAATTCAAAACATCATAAGGGACTATTATGAACAGCTCTATGTCAACAAAGTGGACAACCTTGAGGACAAGGACAGATTTTAAGAAAAACACAGTCTACCAAGACTGAACCTGGAAGACCTGGAAAACCTGAAAAGAACAATCATAAGCAAAGAAGTGGAAGAAGTAATGAAAAGTCTCCACAAACATAAAAGCCCAGGACCAGATGGCTTCTCTAACCAAGTATCTTAGAATATACATAATGAATGAAGTGAAAGACTTGTATATTGCAAAATATAAGTCCTTCTTAATAGAAATACAGGAAGATACAAAGAGATGGAAAGACATCTCTTGCTCATGGTTGGGAAGAATCAACATCATTCAAATGAGAAGAGGAACTGAAGAGACATTCTGCTGACATATACAGATGAGGATATAAAGATGGTCAACAGGCACATGAAAAGATGCTCCTAGTTGCTGACTATCAGGGAAAATGCAAATTAAAACATCAATGAAATATCACCTTACACCTGAGATACTGGCTATTATCCAAAAGTCTGTAAGGAACAAATGTTGGCAAGGATGTGAAGAAAAGGGAACATTTTTCCACTGTTGATGGGAGTGCGAATTGGTGCAACCCCTATGGAAAACAGTGTGGAGATTCCTCAAAAAGTTGAAAATGGAAGTCCCATACGATCCAGACATCCCACTTCTAGGTATTTACCCAAAAGATACAAAAACACTCATCCACAGAGATTTATGCACCTCCATGTTTATTGCAGCCCTATTTATAATAGCTAAGAACAGGAAACTACCTAAAAGCACACATCAAATGAATGGACAAAGAAGATGTACTATATAAACACAATGGAATACTGTGTAGCCCTTAGAATAGATGACCTCCAGTCATTTGAATCAACCTAGATGGATCTAGAGGGGATTCTACTAAGCTAAATAAGTCAAAAGAAGAAAGATACCAGATGACCCCACTTATAGGTGGAGTGTGCATTGACAAAAATAATGCAACGGGCAAAGCAAAATCAACCTTGGGACACTTGCAATAGACCTGAGGTTACCAACAGGGACTGGGAGAGGGCAAGTGGTGGTGGATCCCACTGGACAGTGGTGAAGAACACTTGGTGATTTGGTGTAAGGAAGGTTTTATTGAAATACATCTGAGTAGGTGGAAACTGTATTTATGGGAAACCTATCTATATGAGTTTATTTAATTTGTAAAACAATGTCACTTCAATAAAATACCAAAAAATGTTTTTAAAATTAATTATTTGATTGTACTTCAACAAGCTTATAATTATTTGTTCTAGAAACAAAACTGTAAAATTAAAAGGCTATTTACAGATTGGGAGAAAATGCAAAATATATCCACAAAAAATTTATATCAAGTACCGATAACATTTACAACTTAGTGACAGAAAGATAAATTTTTATAGAATGGCACTTGACTGACTAGACACAATATCAAAGAAAAATAGAGTACATGAAATAGTGCTTAACAGATCATTAACAAGTCATTCGTAAAATACAAATTAAAGTCATAATGCTTAAAATGATTAAAATTTTAAAAGGCCAAACATTCTCCACAGATAAGACATGGAATTAACCTCAGTGTCCATTGACATATGATTAGATAAAGAATATGTGGTATATATACTCAGTGGAATGCTACTCAGCTTTCAAAAATTTGTGAAATCTTGCTTTTGCAATAACTTGGTAGAATTTGAGGTGATTATATTAAGCAGAATAAGTTAGAGAAAACGAAAATTATTAAATGGATTCACTCATATGTAGAAAAAAATAAATGAACTAATGAAATGCAATACAATTTTATTAGACATTAAAATAAAGACTGGTTTAGGGGGAGAGAATTCAGGGCTGAAGGGGTAAAATGATCAAGTTGAAATTGCACTAGAACTCTGTTGATGGGTAAAGGCTAATATACACGTGGACTGAGGTGTGACTCTAGTCTCTTGAAAATTACATTGCATTTTAATCTAATGAAAGAAAACATTAGAAAATGAAAACATAAAAAGACTTAACATACCAAATGTTCGAGAGTAACTTTAATTCTTTCTCATAACATTGCTGTTTAACATCCAAAATGACACAATCTTGACACTTTTTCTGCCTATCTGCCTACTCACCTTCATTGCCGCCTGCACCTTTCTTTTTAAAATAAGTCATATACTCTAGAAGAATCCCTGGTTCTCCTCACTGAAGAGCAAATTGTGCTCTCTCTTTTTATGAGAGTTGTGATATAGGCTGCCCTACTTCTGTTTTTATCAGTTATAAAATTTTATTTTATATCTTGTCTACAATTCAATGGACATTGAGATATCTGTATACATTAACTGCCACCCAAGTCAAGATAGAGAATATTTCTGTCACTCAAAATATTTGCTTCATGTCCTCTGATAGTCAATCCCTCCCTTATCCCCAGACCTAGCAAGACACTGATCTGTTTTCTCTTACTCTTGGTTAGTTTTATCATTCTTAGAATTTCAGTAAGTGAAATCATGCAGTGTATACTACTGTATGCCTGGCTTCCTTAACTCAGAAAAAAATGAGATTCATCCATGCTGTTACTTGTATCAATACCTGTGTCTTTTAAAAACAACTTTAGTGGAGTAATATGTATACACTAAGAAATTAATAAACTTATATATCCATTTAATGGATTATACAAAAATAAAAAACAATTAATTAGGATAAAGGAGAATTTCCCAAATCCTCACTCCATCGTTCTGAAATTCTAGTTCCTTCAAAGTCAGTTTTATGTTGCTGTATATTTTATTTGTATGTGGATGGTATGAGGTAAAGCTCACAGTTCACTTTTGTCTCACGTAGATATTCAGCACTATTGTTCCAGCACTTTTTATTGCAAACATTATCAGTTCTCCATTGAATTGCCTCTGCACTTATTTCGAAAATAAATTGAAAGGAAATATTTTCAAACAGCATATCCAACATACAAAAAGATAATGGAAGAAAATATCTGCAAATCTTATATCTAATAAAAATATCCATAATATATATAAACTCATTTAAATTAATAAGGGGGAAATAATTCATTTAAATATCTAATAATCTGAATAGATAATTATCAGAGACAACTTTCAATGGGCAAAAAGCACGTGAAAAGATGCTCAGCATCTTTACTTTTTATGTAAATGCTAATAAAAAATACAATATGATACCACGTCCCAACTACGAGGATGACTATAATAAAAAGGATGGACAATTACACGTTCTGATGAGGTTTATAGAAATCTGAATCTTCGTATAGTGCTAATGGTAATGTAAAACGATGTGGCCACTTAGGGAAACAATTTGAGCATTCCTCAAAAAGTTAAACATAGATATACCATATGCTCCAGCAATTTCGAAAGAAATTAAAACATGCACACATGAAATTTTATACAATGTTCATAGCAGTATTATTTTTCCAATTTTTAAAAATGTTATTGAAAGAACATTATATTATAATATAGGTTTAAGGTGTACATCATTGTAAATCTATAAATCAATATCTATCTTTTATACATTAAGTTCATTATCAACAGTCCAATTCTATCCTTTGCCATATAATTGATCCATTTTACTCAATTTGCTCTGCTCCCCCTCTCTTCTTATAACCACTAATACTAAATGTGTAAAATAATGATTTTTTTCCTTTGGACACATTTCATTAATCATAATAATTCGCTCTTTCCCTAAGTTCATCCATCTTGTTACAAATAACAGGAATTCACCTTTTTATAGCTGAGTAGTATTCTATATATATATATATATATATGCATCTTTCATTCTCATAAATTAATTGAGTATCAGTAAGATTGTTGCTTTTAAATATTCAGGTACTTAATTCTGTTAAATTAGTATTTCTCTTTGTGGTTTTATCTTGTGCTTAATTCATTTATTTTAATAACATGTAGGTTTAAGGTGTGCATCACTGTAAATAAGCATTTGTATTACAACATTAAGTTCACCACCATTTGACCATTCTGTTGATTGTTTTGATCAATCATTGGGGTACATTTATCAGTCTCCTCATTTTTAGGTATAGTGTCCTTGTTTATCTGTATTAGGCAAAATACCTTTATTTCCCTGTCTTGATGCAATGCATTTGTAGTAGGATATCAGGTTTCAGAGGATAGGACTGATAGCAGAAGCTCAAACTGCAGATGTCTGGGAGCTTTAGACTGAAGGCAGGCACCGGCGTTTAGGAGCAACCCCAGGCAGGGGGAAGTCAGCTATTTCAATACTGCTGGAGTCTCTTTTCTGATACTACCAGAGAAAGTTGCCACATCTGAATGGAAAGCTCCATAGTTGATTTTTGCAGGAAACACTCAGCTGCCTGTGCTGGGGTTGCTTGTTCTGGCTTCATACTGCTACCCTTGGCAGTTTCTGCCCTGGTAGCCACAAGAATGAGAACTGTAACTGAGAGAATGAATTTTATCAAGGTCACAAGGACAGGTGATGGTGGAGGGACAGGATTTTGACTTCCAGCCTTATTCCAATATGGTGTCCTCCAGTGCCTCTGCCACACAATTGAAAGTCTGAGAGGACACCCAACAGCATCTCTGGTCCCTGTAAGGCTATCCCTCTTTCTTATTCCTCCCATTGAAGTCTTTGGTTTAACAAATGAAAATCCTTTAGTTATGTTTGTGCACTTTTTATCTGTCAGCTCCCCTTGCTCCCTGTCCTGTGTTCTCTGCTCCCCTGAGTCTAATTGTTCTCCAACAGAAAGGTCCTCTTTTTCCACATAAGGATATAATTTATTCCCTCTTGTGTGTAGTTTCCAGGTGGTGGGGCACCCAATGTTGGAGTGAGACCTTCAGTTTCTGTTTCACTTGTGTTCCTCTAAACCTTGATTCAAAGTTCATGGGTCACATACCTAATGAGACCATGTCTCAGCTTTTTCTATCTTGTCTGATGTCTTCTATCACTTTTCCTTACTGACATGCTGGTCCCCCAATTCACAGTTCTATTTTGGAGGTCATAACTTTTATTCAGATTTGGTTTTGGTGTGTCTATTGGGAGGAGTTGATCCAAAGATCTGGCTAGATCACCATATTGGGTGGAGTCTAGTAGCATTATTTATAATAGCCAATAATCTAAAAACAAATGAATTGTCCATCAAAACTGAAAATGAACACACAATCTGTGGTCTCAAATATAATATAGAAGATTGGCCTTAAGAGTGAATGAAGTTTTGATAACTGATGCAGAATGGATGGATCTTGAAACATACCAAGTGAAAGAATATAGTCACAGATGACCACATATCGTTTGACTCTGTTTATATAATTTGCTTATGAGTAAGAAAATCTATGAAAATAGCATATCAATGGTTGGATAGGGGTAGAAAAATAGAGGGAGAACAAGTAGGAGTTAACATGCCAATTAGCATGAGGTTTCTTAGTGGAGTGATGCAAATGTTCTGGAATTAGTGGCGATGATTGAACAACTTTTTAAATATACTAAAATCCACTGAACATTTTAACAGTGAATTTTATGGTATGTAAACTATATCTCAAGCTGTTAAAAACACACACAATGTGATATAAATTGTGTTAGATTAAATAATGTTCCCCCTCAGTCCAAGATATTAACATCCTAATCCTTGTGACTAAAACATGTGACTATGTTATTTTACATTGTAAAAGGAACTTACCAGAGGTGATGAAGATGAGATGGAGAGATTAGCATGGGTTATCTATATGGGTTAAAATAATTACCAGGGTCCTTTTAAAGAGATGGGTAGTATCAGAGTTGAAAGAAGATGTGACAAGAGATGAAAAGGTTGTAGTGGTGTGTTTTGAAGATGGAGGAAGATGCCACACATGACCCAAGGAAATGTAGATGGTCTCTATAAGAGAAAAGACAAGGCATGGACTTTTCTTTGCAGCCTCCAGAAGGAATAGTCCTGACACAACTTGATTTTGATCCTATAGACTTTTTTTGACATTCTGATTCCAAAACTGTAACATAATAAATTTGATTCACCTTAAATTATTAAGTTCAAGGTAATTTGTACAATAGCATTAATAAATTATTTTACATCCAGTAGATAAACAAATGGATAAAAAAAATAATGTTATCCATATTAAATATTGGTGAGGATACGGAAAAATGGAACTCTAATAAGTTGTTGCTAGGAATGTAAACTGGTATAATCACTTCGGGAAATAGCGTGATAACTTTTTTAATAACAATTTTATTATTTTTGTTTACATTGCTATATTCATTTTAGGATAGGGAAATTGCATCTAGGTCTGCAAGTGTTTCACACCCCATCTACCAACAGAGTTCTGTGCCCGTTCCCTCTAGATTGTAACCTTTTTCACTCCCTCTACTGTACACTCCCCATAGTGACCATAGTCCTGTGTCCTATGGATTTTATTGTCTATTCATTTATATTATTTATTTATTTTCCACATGATTAAAAACATACTACATGTCTCTTTTCCTTTCTGACTTATTTTGCTTAACAACATCCCCTCAAGTTCTATCCAGATTGTTACAAAGGGCAGGATTTCTTATGTTTTAATAGCTGCATAGAATTCCATTGAATATATATACCACAACTTTTTATCCAGTCATCTGCTGATGGGTATTTAGGTTGTTTCCATGATTTAGTTATTGTGAAATGTGCTGCTATAAACAAAGGGGTGCAGATATTTTTTTCTGATTGGAGATTTTGTACCATCTGGGTATATACATAGGAGCAGGATTGCTGAATCAAATGGAAGATCCATCTGTTTTTTGAGGATTCTCCATGATGTTTTCCATAGAGGTTGCACTAATTTACATTCCTACCAAGAGCACAGGAGGGTTCCTTTTTCTCCACACCATCTCCAACACTTGTTTCTTGGCTTTTTGATATAGGCCATTCTCACTGCTGTGAAGTAACATCTCATAATGGTTTTTATTTGCATTGCTATGAAGATGAGTGAAGTAGAAATTGTTAGGTATCTATAGACCATCTGTGTGTCTTCTTTAGATGGTTATCTATTCAGTTATATAGCCCATTTTTAAATGGGTACTTAGTTTTTTGTTGTTGACTTGTATGAGCTCTTTATATATGTTGATTAAGCACTTATCTGATGTATGTTGTTCAAATATCTTTTCCCATTCCATGGGTTGCCTTTTATATTATTGGTGGCTTCTTTCACTGTACAGAAGCTTTTTTGGTTTGAGGTAGTCTGAATTATTTAGTTTGACTTTACTTGCTTTTGACAGATGTGTACCTTCCCCAAAGATTTTTAAAATTATTTTAATATTTACATACATGACAACAAATCCTGCCCATCACCAATTTTCCAAAAGTTCTTCACCATTGTCCATTGGGCCCCACCACCACTTGTCTCCAGTCCACTCTCATTCACTTCTGGTAACTTCAGTTCTATGGTTATATCCAAGGGTTCATTTCTGTAATGATTATTCCTTTGTTTTGTTCCATTATAGTCCACCTATGAGTGGGATCATCTGGTATTTATCTTTCTTCTTCTGACATTTTACTTAGCATAAGCCCCTCTAGTTCTGTCCATGTTGTCGCAAATGACAGGATTTCATCTTTTCTAAAGATTGTGTAGCATTCCATTGTGCATACATACCACATATTCTTTATCCATTCATCTGATTATGGGCACTTAGGTAGTTTCCAATTATTGATTGTTGTAAAAATGCTGCAATAAACATAGGGGAACATGTATATCTATATGAGATAGTGTCATGTATCTTTTGTGTAAATAAACAGAAGTTGGATGACAGGATGATATGAAATTTCCAAATTCAGATTTTTGAGGAATCTCATTACCGCTTTCTATAAGGTAAGGGTTGCAATAATTTGCACTTTCACCTACAGTGGACATATGTGTATATGTCAATAGTGATTAAGCTAGCTTGATTTTTGCAGGTGTCTGTCTAGTTTTATCAATGCTATGTGTTGAAAAGACTTTCCTTCTTCCATTGTATGCTCTTGGCACGTTTGTCATAGTTTAACTGTTCACACAAGTGTGACTTTATATTTAGGCTATTGATCAGATTCCACTGCTGAGTGCATCTGTTTTTGTTCAAGGACCATAAACTGTTTTGATGATCACTCTGTAGTATAGTTTGAAGTTAGGGAATATGATTCCTCTGCTTTTCTTCTTTTGTTCTAAAGATAACTTCGGCTATTCAAGGCCTTTTGTGGTTACATATAAGCTTCAGTATTGTTTGCTGCACTTCTCGAAAAATGTCTCTGGAATTTTGGTGGAAATCCATTTGGCGTTAAATCCATTTATTTCTTTGGGTAGGATGGCCATTTGGGTAGGATGGCCATTTGTAACTAAGTTAATTCTTGAATCCATATACATGAAATGTTTATACCTCTTTGTGACTTCTATTTCTTTCGTTAAAGGCTTGTACTTTTTATTGCAGAGGTTTTTAACCTCCTTTGTTAAGTTTATTCCCAAGTATTTAGTTTTCAGTGTTTTTGTGAAAGGGATTTCCTTTTAAATTTCTTTCACCTCTACCTCATTTTTTGCATATAGGAAAGCTACTTATTTTGTATGTTGATTTCATATCCTGCCACTTTACTGTATTCATTTACTTTTACTAGCAGATTTTATTTTAGTAGAACCATATCATCTGCAAATAGTGATAGTTCTATTTCTTCTCTTCTAATTTTGGCTTCTTTAAAATGTGCTTTTCTTGCCTTATTTCTCTGACTAAGATTTACAGAAATACGTTGAAAATATAGTGGGAATGGGCAACCATGTCTTGTTTCAGATAGTAGGGAAAAGGCTTTCAATTTTTTACCATTGAGTATGATGTTGATTGTGGGTTTGTCATACATTGCTTTTATTACATTGAGGTGTGTGCATTTTATACCTATATTGATGATGATTTTTATCAAAAATGGGTTTTAAATTTTGTCAAATGCTTTTTCCACATCGATTGGTATGATCACATAATTTTTTTCTCTTTTTCACTCTGGTGTATATTAACTGATTTGCATATGTTGAACCATCCTTGCATTCCAAGAAAAAAGTCCTACTTGATCATGGTTTATAATTTTGTAATGTCCTTCAATTTGGTTGTCAAGATTTTGATGAGGATTTTGCATTTATATTCATGAATGATATTGGTGCATAATTTTCTTTTTTTGGTGCTGTCTTTGTCTAATTTTGGAATCAGGGTAATATTGGGCTCATAAAATTAATTTGGGAGTTTTCTCTATTCTTTAATTTTGTGGAAGAAGTTAAGGAAGATGGGAATTCACTCTTTGTTAGAATTTGCTAGGTAACCATCAAGTCCTGTTGCTTGGGAGGTTTTTGTTTACTGTTTCAATTGCTGTGCTTGTGATTGGCCTGTTCAAGTTATCTATATCTTTCTATTTCAATTTTGGTAGGTTGCAAAAATTCCAGATCTATCCATTTCTTCATTATTGACAAATTTTCTGTCATATGTGGGTTGATGAAAGTCTCTCATAATTCTTTGTATTTCCACACCACCTGTTGTACTCTCACCTCTTTTGTTTCTGATATTTTTATTAGTGTTCTTCCTCTGTTCTTCTTTGAGTCTAGCTAAGATTTTATCAATTTTATCAATTTTTTCAAAGAGCCAGCTCTTGGATTCAATGATCTTTTGGATTTTTTTGGTTTTCTATTGTATTTGTTTCTGCTCTAATTTTATTATTTTCTTTCTTCAGCTCATTTTTTGGTTTAAATTGTTCTTCCCTTTCTAGTTCCTTCAGGTCTGTGGTTAGGTATTTAATTCGGGTTCTCTTTTGGTTTTTGATGTGTACTTGGTATGGCTATAAACTGTCCTCTAAACACTGCCTCTCCTGTACCCCACATGTTTTGGCAATTCATCTCTTCATTTTCATTTGTTTCCAGGAAAATCTTAACTCCATCTTTAATTTCATCAGTGATCCAGGAGTTGTTCAGAAGTATGTTTTTCAATCTCCATATATTTGTGTTTCTTCCAGTTTTCTTCTCCTGGTTTATTTCTAGTTTCATCCTTCTTATGGTGAGAGAAGATGCTTTCTATAATTTCTATCTTACTAAATTTGCTGAGATGTGTTCTGTGTCCGAGTATATAGTTTATTCTTATGATTTTTCATGTACACTTGACAAGAATATGCATTATTTATTATTGAAGTAGAACATTTTACATATGACTGTTAGGTCTATATGATCTATTGGTTAATTTAGGGTCTTTTATTTGTTGATTTTCCTCCTGATGATCTATTAATTGATGGAAGTAGGTGTTAAAGTCCCCCAATACTATCATTATGTTTACTGTCAATGTCTTCTCTTAGCTGTCATTATTTGTTTTATACATTAAAATTGAAATAATCTGGCATTAGGTGTATACATGTTAATGAGTTACTAATTTTTTTGAGTAAGCAGTCAGGCAAGAATAGAGAGGAGGAAGAAGCACTTCCTTTATTTATTTTTTTAGTTGTTCACATTGGTCTTTCCCTCTGGCTTCAGATCTTGAACCTGGGACCATGTGATTTATGTGGATTGTGACCAGGTTGTACTAGACTGCTAGACCACAAAGATACACCAGTTATTACTTATTCATGGATCACCCAACCCTGAATATAATGCATTGTCCATATTTCCCTTATGATACCCTTTTTAAGTGGAAATTTACCTTGTCTGACACTAGTATTGCACTTCTTGATTTCCTTTCACCACTGTTAATTTGATATATTTTTTCATAACACTTGACTTTCAACCTGTTTGTCTTTGGATCTGATATGAATTTCTTTTAAGCATAATATTGATGCCTCCTATTTGATTCATCCAGTCACATTTTGTTTTTAGATTGGCGAGTTAATTTCATTCACATTTTGACTGATCATTGATATGTAGGACTTTATTGCTGTCATTTGAAACTTTGCTTTCTATTTCTGTTGCCTCATCTCCCATTTGCTATTGTTTTCAGTTTGCTCTGGATGGTTTTTGGTGTCAATTTTTTTCCATTATGTATACTTCCCAACTATGTATTTCTTTAAGATTGAGTTTTGTGGATGCCATGTGGTTTGACTTTTCCACTCCATGATAGTCTTCTATGAGCTGATACCATATCATATTTACATATTCATACAAACATCATGCTTTTCTTTATCCTTTTAATGTTTTTTGTTCTCTTTTGTTTGTCCCATCATTGTTTCTGCTAGTTTTACTCTTTATGACCATTCTCGAGGTTTTACAGATCTTTGTCTTTATTTTCTGCTTTGTAAAAATCTTTTCAAATTTTCTTTTTAAATAATAATAAACTTATTATTATTATTGTTTAAAAATCATGTTCATTTTAAGATACTAAAATTGCTTCTCAGTCTATGGATATTACACACTGCAGCCAGCACCCAGAGTTCTATTGTCCTTTACCACCACCTTGTTGTCTCTCCCCTTGCCTTCCCACTGACACACCAAAATGATGGCAGTCATCATCTTGTGTCCTGTGAATTTTGCTGAGGTTTATCAGTTTGTTTGTTTCATTTAATTATATTCCATGTGTGAGTGAAACCATCCTATTTTTCTTTTTCTTCCTTTTTTATTAAAAAACAATATCATATTCAATTTAGGATACTGAAATTGCATCTCAGTCTATATTTCACAACAAAACCACCAACAGAGTTCCAGTGTCCTTTACCACCACCTATCCCCTCTTTTCTTCTCTCTGCCCATGTAATCCACCCCTTTGCCCCCATAACCACGATACTGTGTCCTGTTATTTTTATTGGGATTTGTATGTTTGTTTCATTTTCTTATATTCCACTTACGGGTGAAAATATCCTGTATTGTTTTTTTCTCTCTGACTTATTTCTCTTAACATGATCCCTTCCAGTTCCATCCACATTGTTGCAAAGGGCACAAGTTTATCTTTTATAATCGCTGCATGAGATTCCACTGAGTATATGTACCATAGCTTCTTTATTAATTTATCTGTTGATGGGCATTTAGGTTAGTTCCATGTGTTAACTATTGTGAACTGTGCTGCTATGAACATAGGTATTTATTTTTTATTTTTTATTAGATATTTTATATAATCTGGGTATATGCCAAAGAATGGGATTGCTAGATCAAATGGTAGATCCATCTATATTTGTTTGGGGAATCTGCATACTGTTTTCCAAGAGATTGCACCAATTTACATTACCACTCAGAGTATAGAAGGGTTTCTTTTACTCCACACCACCTCCAACACATGCTGCTTCCAGTCTGTTTTTTAAAACCAACAAACATAAAAACAGTCATTTAAAAATGGTGGTATTAGGACTTGGGAGTGGATGACGCAGTAAACATTTCCTTTCAAGCATTTCTTCTCCCAATGATGAGGAACAGCACAGGGAAAAGAAGGAGGGAGCAACTCAAAAACTATAATACAGGTTTGCAGATGTACAAGCAGGAAAATAATTAACTGGCCAAACTTAAGGCAAAATTAAAATGGACCAGTACCACCCATAGGTTAGCATACTAGGTATGGGCTTACAGAGAAGATAATTCCTTAGTAACCGGGACCTAAGCCCCTGACATCTCCCAACTATACACCAGGCATGCTGGGAGGGGGCTGGCAGTGATTCATGACCACACCCTTAGTCACACCCACCAAGGGAAGAATTATATCCTAGTGTATATAAGGAATTTCCTCTCCTTATATTTCCTTTTTCTATAGTTTTTCTACCTGCAAAGAGCTTAATCTCTCTGTCCTGCTTCTAATAAACTTGCCACTGAATTCTTTCTGACCGACTACTTCATTGGTGCCTGAACCTACTTGCATCACCCTCTCCCATGTCTAAGAATACCTGGAATCTCTTTTGGGGAACCCTAAGCTCTGGGTGATCGGTTTAAACTTACCATATCCCATCCTCAGCCACGATAGGCTTAGGTATGGGCCAGTGGCTCACTCAAGCCCACAGAAAGGAGAAAGGAGGCTGGATGCTACAGGGAAGTGATGGGAGCTCCTCATTCTTCCAGGGAGGTAAGAGAAAAAAAATGTTCTCATCCTCAAGCTAGTAAGGATGTAAAGTCTGGAAAGGCTGATGTCATTTTACAAAAACAAAACAAAACAGACTGTTTTGAATAGAATTCTATGTATGAGATTAAACACTTGAAAGATTTAAAGTGGTATTTACAGCAAAAAACAAGCCAACCTTCTTCCC
Source organism: Solenodon paradoxus (assembly GCA_004363575.1). Taxonomy (NCBI): domain Eukaryota; kingdom Metazoa; phylum Chordata; class Mammalia; order Eulipotyphla; family Solenodontidae; genus Solenodon; species Solenodon paradoxus. Next base: position 169,582 of record RJWH01002663.1, read on the forward strand.
TGTTCACATTTCAGAGACCATTACAGTTACCTGCTTCTTTTGAATCCTTCCAGAAATTCTCTATGCATGTACAAGCAAATACCTGCAAATGCATCTTTTATTTTATCCCAAATGCTCCCACTTTCCTTCCATTCTGTACCTCCTTTGTTTTTATTTAATGATAGATCTTGGAGATGTTTCCACATTACTATACAGAAGGACACCTCTAAGAGCCGATCTTTTTGACATAGGCTATTTTCATTCGTGTGAGGTAGTATTTCATTTTGATTTTTATTTGCTTTTCTCTAATGATGAGTGATGTAGAACATTTTTGAGGTGCTAGAGGCCATCTGTGTGTCTTCTTTAGACAAGTGTATATCCAGTTCGGCTCATTTTTAAATGCATTGTTTGCTTTTTTATTGTTGAGGTATATGAGCTATTTCTGTATTTCAGAGATTAAGCTTTTATCTGGTATGCTATGTGAATATCTTCTCCAATTCTGTGGATTATATTTTTGTTTTAGTGGTGGTTTCTTTCATTGTGCAGAAATGTTTCAATTTTATGTGGTCCCAATTGTTTCATTTTTCTTTCATTACTTTTGTTGTAGGTGTTCCTTCTCCAAAGACATCTTTGAGGTTTAGGTCATGGAATATTTTTCCCATATTTTCTTCTAAGTATTTTATAATTTCAGGTCTTAAGTTCAGGTCTTTTATTCATTTTGAGCTATCTTTTGTGTATGGTGATAATGAACAATTCAGTCTCTCTCTTTTTTTTGGCAGATGTTTTTCCAGTTTCTCCAACATCATTTGTTGAATAAACTTTCCTTCTTCTACTGCATATTCTTGTCTCTTTTACCATAGATTAACTGCCTATTTAGGTGTGGCTTTATTTCTGGGCTCTCAGTTTGCTTACACTGCTAGTGAGTCTGTTTTTGTTTCAGTACCATATTGTTTTGATAATGATCACTCTGTAGTATAGGTTGAAGTCTGTGTGTGTAATTCCTTTGCTGTTCTTTTTTTTCCTCTTATGAAAGCCTCAGTTATTTGAGGTTTTTTGTGGTTCCATACAAACTTCAGTATTGTTTACTCCATTTCCTTGAAAAAAATGTCCCTGAGATTTTAATGGGAACTGAAGTAAATGTATAAATTGTTTTGGGTAGAATGGCCTCTTTACTATGTTAATTCTTCTAATCCATGGAACATGAAATGTTTTTGCATCTCTTTGTTATCTTCTATTACTTTTGTTAAGGTACTGTAGTTTTCATTGTAGAATTCTTTCATGTCCTTTGTTAAATCTATTTACAGGTATTTGATTTTCTTGGTTTTATTGTGAATTAAATTTCTTTATTTCTTTTTCCTCTACTTCATTGCTTGTATATAAGAATGCCACTGATTTTGTGTGTGTTGATTTTATAGCCTGTCACTTTGCTGTATTCATTGTATTTGTTGCTTTTAGCAGCTTTTCATGGAGTTTTTAGGGTTTTCCAGGTATATTATCATGTTATCTGCAGCTAATGATAGTTTTATTGCTCCTTTTCTGATTTGGATTCCTTTAATGTGCTTTTCTTGCCTTATTACTCTGGCCAAGACTTCCAGAATTATGTTGAATAGTAGTGGGGATAGTGGGCAACCTTGCCTTGTTTCAGATCTTAGGAGAAAGACTTTAAGATTTTCACCATTAAGACGTTAGCTATGGGTTTGTTGTGTGTTGCTTTTATGATACTAAGTTATGTGCTTTCTATTCCTACTTTGGTGAGAGTATTTATCTTGAATTGGCATTGAATCCTGTCAAATGCTTTCTCTGAAACTATTGAGAAGATCATATGGTTTTTCATTTTCAGTTCATTGATGTGATGTGTTTTATTGATTGATTTGTGTATGTTGAACCATCCTTGCATCTCTGGAATAAATCTCACTTGATCATGGTGTATAATTTTTAACATTTTTTTTTCATTACAATTGCTAGGATTTGGTTGAGGATTTTTGCTTCTATATTCATCAGTGATATTGGCCTGTAGTTTTCTTTTTTGGTGCTGCCTGTCTAATTTTGGAATCAGGGGAATATTGGCTTTATAGAATGTATTTGAGAGTTTTTCTCCTCTTTAATTTTGTGGAATAGTTTAAGGATGATGGGATTAGTTTTTCTTTGAATGTTTGGTAGAATTCACTGGTGAAGCCATCTGGACCGAGGCTCTTGTTTGGGGGGAAAATATTTTATTAGTACTTCAATTTCTCTGCTTGTGATTTGTCTCTTTAAGTTGTCTCTCTCCTTCTGGTTCAGTTCTGGGACAGTGTAGGAGTCTAGAAACCTGTTCATTTCATTTTGATTGACAAATTTGTTACCATGTAAGTATATAAAGCTGTCTCTCATGAGCCTTTGTATTTCATGATGTCAGTTACAATTTCACCTGTTTCATTTCTAATATTTATAAGGTTTTTCTCTCTTTTTTCTTAGTGAGCCTAGCTAGGGGTCTATCAATTTTATTCATTTTTTCAAAGAAAAAACTCTTGTTTTCATTGATCATTTGGGACCTTTTTGTTTTCTAATTCATTTATTTCTGGTCTAATTTTTATTATTTCATTTCTTCTGCTGATTTTTGGTTTTCATTGTTCTTCCCTTTCTTGTTCCCTCAGGTGTGTGGTGAGATATTTAATTTGGGCTCTTTCTTGGTTTTTGCTGTGCACTTGTATGGCTATAAAATTTCCTGTCAGAACTGCTTTTGCCACATATGTTCTGTAAGCGCGTCTCTGAATTTTCACTTGTTTCCAGATAAATTTTAATTTTGTCTTTAATTTCATCGAATATCCATCCAGGAGTTATTCAGAAGCATATTTTCAATCTCCACAACTTTGTGGTTCTTCCGATTTTGTTCTTTTTGTTCATTTCTAATTTCACACCTTTGTAGTCTGTGAATATGCCTTCTATAATTTCAAATTTGCTAAATTAGCTAAGACATTTTTTGTGTCCCAGGATATGGTCTATCATTTATAATGTTCCACATATACTTGAGAAGAATTTATATTCTTTTTTGTTGGGCTATAACGTCCTGCATATGTCTTTTAAATTTATATGATCTATTGCTTCAATTATCTCCCTTAATTCTTTGCTTATTTTCTGCCTGGATGATCTATCTACTGATGTAAGTGAAGTGTTAAAGTCCCCTGTTTATTGTGTTACTGACAATGTCTGTCTTTAGTTCTGTCAGTATTTGTTTTATATATTTAGGTGGTCCTGCATTAGGTACATATATATTGATGATAGTTATTTCTTCTTGATGGATTACTCCCTTGACATATTATAATGCCTGTTTTTGCCTTGTGATAGCATTTTTAGTTGGAATTTTGTCTTGTCTGATACTAGTATTGTAGTCCCTGGTTTCTTTTCATTGCTATTGCTTTTATATATTTTTCCATAGTCCTTGAGATTCAACTTATCTTTGGATCTGATATGAGTTTCTTGTAGTCAAATTATTGATGGGTCCTGTTTTTTTATCCATCATGTTACTCTATGCCTTAATTGATGAATTCCATCGGTTCACATTCAGGGTGATGACTGAAATGTTGAGCTTTATTGCTGTCATTTGAATCTTCTTTTTCTATTGGTTTTCTGTGCCTGTTGCTTCACTTCTTATTTATGTTTCCCTTTTCCTTTGGATGGTTTTCATTGTCTTTTCTGTTTATTTTGCCTACTTTTCAGCTAGGTATCTCTTTTGACTGGGTTCTATGAATTATCCCTAACTGTACTATTTTAATATCTTTTCCCCTTTAGTGGTTTTGTCTTCTTCTGTATCTACATTTGCTTTCCTGTTTATCACCATTCTTAAGGTTTTTTGATTCTCTGTTGTAGGGTCCCTTTCAAAATTTCTTGAATTGCAGGCTTGATGATAGAAAATTCATTACTTTTTGTTTGTCATTAAAGACCTTTATTTATCCAACATATTTGAATGATAATTTTGCAGGGTAGAGTATTCTTGGCTGCTAGTTTCTGTTTTTGAGTATTTGAATATATTTTTCCACTCTCAGTCTGTAGGGTTTCTGCTGAGATATCTGATGATACCCTGATCAGTGTGCCTTTGCAGGTTATGTTTTTCTATTCTCTAGCAGCTTTGAGTTGGCTTTCTTTGCACTTTTTCTAGTTTTATTATGATGTGTCTGGGCTAGGATTTTTAATTTAGAAATTTCAGTGTTCTCTCTGCTTCTTGGACCCATGTGGTTACTTTTTTTTAACAGACATGGTCAATTATCTGCTATTATTTCTTCAAATAGATTTTTGCTCCTTTCTCCCTCTCCTCTCCTTCTGGGACAACTATTATCCTTATTTTTGTTCTTCTCATAGTATCTGATATTTCTCATATGGTTTCCACATTTTTCTTCAATTTTGTTTTTCTCTCCCCTTCTATGAGTTTCACCTCTGTTATCTTGTCTTCAATTTCTAGTATTCATTCATCTGCCAGTTTTAATCTGCTTATGAAGTTTTCCATACTTAATTTCCTTCACTTTATTTTTCATCTCTAGCATTTTGCTAGGATTTCTTCATGACCTCTGTCTCTTTGGTGAAGTATTCCCTTTGACTTGCTATTTGTTTTCTGAGGTCTTCCTATTGCCTTTGTGTGTGTGTGCCTCCTGCATCTCATTCAGCTTTTTGATAACTACTATTTGAGCTCTATTTGGTTGTCCCAAATCCGTATCAATGGAATTCTCTGATGAGATCCTGCCATCTTTCTCTTTTTTGGCAATTTTTGGAAGAGCTGATATAGATTTTGGCATGGATTTCTTCTCTGACTTCTGTTTTGCATAGTGATTTTCCTCTTCTTTTACTTTAGATTTCTTCCTCCCTCTATGATGATGTGGCAGGTGCCAGCCCCTTTGTTTCATTGGAGTTTGATCAGTTCTGCACTCTCAGATGTCCTCTTGCAGTGAGCCACTGTTGATCTTTCAGGTGGTGCTTACAGACTTTGTAACTGTCCAGTGCAGGGACATATACAGGCTGTCCAGATACAGTGGCAGGGTGGTATAGTGTGTAATGATTCTGGAAATTGGCAGGACAGTGCTGGTGTCAATATTCCACAGGTTGGTGGGATAGGAATTCATGCCACGGCAAGCCTGGGGACAGGGGTCTGAACTTTCAAGATTTTATGAATGGCAAGCTTGGTGGTGTAAAATTCCATTAACTTTTATTTATCATTGAAGGCCTTTATTTCTCCAATATATTTGAAGGAAATTTTTGCAGGGTAGAATATTCTTGGCTGGTTGTTTCTATCTTTTAATATTTTGAATATGTTGTTCCACTCTCTTCTTGCCTGTAGGGTTTCTGCTGAGAAATGATGAGTGACTGATGGATGTACCATTGTAGGGTATGTTTTTTTCTTTTCTCTAGCAGCCTTGACTAATTTTTCTTTATCATTGACTTTTAATAGATTTACTATGATGTGTCTGGAAGTAGGTCCTTTTATATTTAGAAATTTTGGCCTTCTATCTTTTTCTTGGACCTCCATGGTTGCTCTTTTTGACTGATATGGGAAGTTCACTACTATTTCTTCTTTAAATAAGATTTTTGTTTCTTTCCTCCTCTCCTCCTGTTCCAGGATACCTATTAATCTTATGTTTATTCTCCTCATGGTATCTGATATTTCTCATAGGATTTCTTCATTTTTTCCTAATAGTATTTCTCTCTCATTTTCTATAAGGTTTGCCTCTGTGATTTTGTCTTCAATTTCTGAGCTCAATTCCTTTGCGATATTGACTCTATTTATGGAGCTTTTCATCTTTATCTTCAATTATTTTACTGTACATTTTATTTCTAGTATTTCTGCTAGAACTTTCTTCATAGCCCCAGTTTCCTTGGTGAAGGGCTCCTTTTTATTGTAACTTCTTTTCTGAGGTCTTTTAATTGCCTTTGAGTAGTTGTGTGTACCTCTTATATTTCAATTAGCTTTTTTATAACTCTTTTTTAAAAAATTTTACTCTTTGGTTGTCTCAACCAATTCCAGTGGAATTCTCCAGGGAACTCCTAGCATCTACTTCTCTTTGGCTATTAGCATTTGGAGAGTAGTGGGGACTGAGACTTTGGCATGGCTTTCTTCTCTGTCTTGAATTTAGCACTGTGACTTTTCTTTTGTCTTTCTTTTTATTTCTTCCTGTACGATGATATTCCTGGTGTCACTCATGCCAGCTACTTGGTTTCAGAAGGGGCCAGGACCAATTTTACTATATAGAAAGCTCTGTCCTGGATGACTGGTTCTGTTTCAAGTGATGGTAACAGGTTACTATGTTGTCAGGGTTCAGTTCCACTTCTGCAGGCTGCTGCCAGGAAGCTCTCTAGCACAGGGAGAGACGTTCACAGGCAGCCCCAATGTACTATCCCAAGCACAGAAACTGCAGACAGCTTCCACTTGGTGTTGGAGGCATGGGTATCCCTCTCTTCAGCTTGCCAGCCAGTGAGCAAGTTCACAGGCAGCCCCTGTGCACTTTGTTGATCAGTAGGCTGCTTCTTGTTGTTATGTTGTTGTTAAGCATATGAGACTCACCACAGCTATCCAGAACAGGAAGGTCACAAGCAGTCCCAGTGAGCTCTGCCAAGCACATAAGTCAAAGCTTCTTGCTTGATCATTTCTTATAAACATAAATTACATTTACCATGTGCTCTAGCAATTTCACTCCTGGGCATTTACCTAAGAAAACTAAAAGCATACGTTTATATAAAGACATAAACACAAATATTCATAGAAGCATTATTAATAACAACCAAAAATTTCCATTAACAGATCCATACAATAGAATACTACTTAGGAATAAAAAAGAATTAACTATATACACTACAATATTGATGAATCTCAAGATAATTCCACTGAGTAATCAAGGCTGAAAAAATACTATTTTATTTCATTTGTATAAAATTCTCAGAAAAGTAAAATAATCTAAAATTGTGAGAGCAGCTGTTTATTGCTTTTGCCAGGCTCAGACTATTAATAGTAATACTCTCCACTAAAGAGTTTAGGGACATTCACATGGACCTAGGTGAGCTTTCCATAGATGCCTCCTCTTTCCAAACCAATGTGAGGACTGGACCCACACTTTCTGATTGTGATTGAAACAATCAAAAGCAATAACCATTATAAAAATTGAAAAAATAATGCATTATGTACTTATAGAACATGGAAATTGTACAGCATACCCGGGGCTACACAATAAGATCACCAGTAGAAAGAAAAAGAAAAAAATATATACAACCCTGAGATTCATGCTATTATTCGGGTCAGGATGGGTGCCTAGAGTTTATGGGTCTTATGCTTTATTGGTGAATTTAAAACTAAGAATGAGAATTTAAAACATGGGAAGAGAAAAAACAAGTAGTTTAATGATCAGTTATCAAAATCTTCCAACTAATAGTTATAACCAATTCAGTATCTAAAACAGAGGAGCCTAGGACCTGGGGACTTAATTGTGTGCTTGCACTACGTTTGCGATAACCCACTGTGAAGTTGATGCCTTGGTTATTAAAGCTTAAGCCATACACTTGCATTACAAAGGAAAAAACCTGTCAAGGCTTATACCTACATCTATGAACAAGGGCTGGGATGGTGGTTGGAAAATGGTGGGAGTTTGGAGGGAGAAATTAAAAAGTGGAATGAGGAAACTTTGGGTTTGAATATATTCATTCTTAATTTTGAGACATCATGGTGATATACATATGTCAAAACTTATCAAAATATATGTATGTATATATACTGTTCATTGTATCAAAAAATTCTCAAAAATTTTTAATAAAATGAATTAAAATGACAAATATAACTCTGCCTCTGGATCATTCTCAGAATTTTGAGAATGACCTGATTGCTTTTTATCTTGTGTAAAATAAAAAGTGCATATATATCAAAGTGACTATATCTGTGCACCACCTCTTGCTCCTACTTGCAATATTTAGTTCTCTTTTATGTCTTTTGTTTCCTGTGATGAACTGCTGCTCAGTAACTCTGTTGATTTATGTCATTCTTTTTTTAATGGTTTCCCCACCCCTCTTTAAACTATTTTAACTCAATTGTAGTAAAATACACAAAACATAAATATTATCATCTTTGCCATTTTTAAGTGTACAGGTCAGGAACATAAAGTACATTTACATTATTGTGCAATTATCAATTCCATCCATTTCCAGAACTTTTTCATCTTACAATACTGAAACTCTATACTGATTGAAAAGGAACTTCCCATTTCCTCCTCTCCTTGATTCCTGGCAACCATCCCTCTATGTCCTGGTTTTATGAGTTTGACTACTCTAGATATCTCATACAAGTGAAATCATACAATAGTTGTCTATTTGTGACTGGTTTATTTCTCTTAGCATGATGTCCTCGAGTTCATCCACGTTGTGTCATAATCTCTTTCCTTTTTAAGGCTGCAAAATAGTATAGTGTTTATATAATAAAATGTGGTATATGCATGTACCATATTTTATAATGGCACTTAAAATTCCAATTATTGGCAAGTACTGGAGCTATGAACCTTCAGATTTTCTGATCATGGAAGCCAACAAGATGTTAAAGAAATAAAATAATTGCACAACTCATTTGTAAGTTGGGAAGATTACAAAATCATTGTCCAGTACTTAAAATGATAAAAGTTGGAGTTTCCAAATTGATCCAGGAATCTTCAGTTTTTCCTAAGAATTAAAGGAGACTACTATTCAACAAGACTAACTTGCTATTTGAACAGAAAGTAGACCATTAATCAGGCTTCTTCTTGGTTAGGAATGATACCAACAGCTAACTGCTGTGTATCCTCTTTGACAGTATACACAATTCAAGAAGAGATGCCCAAGGATAAAATACCTACTAAGTCAGCTAGATCAGTCAACTTAACCCTGTTGATGAATTAGTGACTGATCCTACAGTAAGATCATCATCACAGGCCTTTAGGTTTCATAGCTGTACCTAAACCTGGATCATGTGATCCCAAAGTTCATGATCATTGCCACTGGCATATCTTACTCTAGGTGTTCTTTACAGTTGCAGCCAGGAAACTATGGCAGGTGAGGTAGGAGCTATACTGGCAGAGATTAGAAGATATAGAGGTCATCGGTGCCAGAGTCGTATGCAAGAGAAGCTAAGGTCCTTTTAATTCATGCAGAGTCCTACCTCTTCTATTTCTGCTATGAAAAAAATTGTACTTTTAGAAGAAGCTTAGAATCCTGGATACCATCAGCACCTGGGTTGAAGACTTAGTCCAGTCATGACTGAGGCTTCACTGATCAAATACTTTATATTCCTTCACAGTGGCCCTTTTGCTCAGAACATGCCTCCCACAAATTTGCAGCAGTCTAATGAATGCTTTAAAATTTTTACACCATATGAAAAAATAAAAACAAAACGAAATACCTAAGTAACATTACACAAAATTGTGGGCAACATATGGACTAAGAAACTAAAAGTGAAAGGTGACATTACAATAGAAGAAAATGTTTAAAAAATTTTTAAACACAGATGTAGAGGATGAATTAGGGGAATAACTTCATAAATAAATTCCCCAAAATCCAGCCACAAGACAAATATTTGATAAATTTGAAGATGTTAAGATTAAAGATTTCTATTCAACATAAAACACTGTGATAAAATTAATAATATGGTGGTAAAACTGGAAAACATTTTCAATGTCTGAAACCAACCAAGAATTAATATCTAAAGAACACAATAACTCTGGCAAATCAGTAATGTAAACTCAGCAACCCCAGTAGAAAAACAAGTAAATGATAAGAACAGGCAATTTATAGAAGAGCAAGCCCAAAACCATATGTAGAAATGTTCAAACTCACTCATAATCAGGTAATTATAGATTTTGCAAAAGCATAAATTATCACTTTGTACCTATTAAACTGACAAAAATTGGAAAATGGGGTCATGCTAAGTGCTGGTGAAGACTAGGGCTATAGGTTTTCTCATGCAGGTAGCAGTATAGACTTGTAACATCATTATGAAGCAGTTAGTTAAATTTAATAAATGTCCCATACACTAGCATTTTATTCCAAAGTCAGTATCCCCAAAAATTCTTAGGATTCAAAAGTGCTATATTTAATAGAGTAAAATTTGTGGTGGTGGGGAGTTGGAAATGTTGGGAGAATGTATGCAGCAGAAAGAGATAATGGGCTAGATTGCACATAGCAACATACAGTTTTAACAACATAATGCCATATGCACACATTTTGAAAAAATATGCACATAAGACAATACACATTTTGCAATAATGCCTATAAATGAAAAAGATACACATTACAATAATTGTATACGCAGAGCAAGGAAGTGAAATCGGAGTCCAGTATGAAAGTGAAAAGGATAAATAAGATAAATAAGAAGTGGGCATTGTCCAAATTAAAATCAAATATCAGACGATAAGACAAGAAATAATAAAAGTAGCCAATACAAAGGTCTTATTTCTGACTCATCAAAAATCTGTAGGCTAAGGAACAAAAAGAGGGAAAGTGAATGGCTTAGCCTAGAAGCTGAGTTGTCAAAGAAAAAGATCTAGAACTAATGATCAGATCTGGGTCATTTTCAAATAAACTCTCTTTTTTTAAGGATCCACTCCCTTAAATTAGCCAAGCAAACATTTTAAGATGGGCTACATTCTGAAAGCTCATTTATATTCAGTTTAATACTTAATGACACACCCTAGTGGAGTAGCATTTAAGTCACAATCACCTTTGAAGGACACAAGCCACAGATCCCTGGGTCCAGGGGAAAACAACTATTGTGAACAACTAAATAAAAATTTAACAATGCTTCTTCCTCCTCTCTTTTACTACCTGCCTGCTTAACTTCATTCCTGCCTGAACCTTTCCTTTTTAAAAAATAACACTCATAGCACTGAAAAATACTATCTCCCATATTCGTTTATTCATTCTTCCAAAAGATATTCATTTAGTGTCCAGTATGCAAGGGTAAAACTTCTTGAGATTGAGGATGTAGTCACTGAATAAAAGGCTGAGTGTAGTCTATACAGGTACAAACTCTGCCAAAGGGATAGGAGGCTCACAGGACAAGAGTTTGAGAGGAGCCATAAGCTCCTAAACTAGGAAAGTTTAAATAAATGTATTGCTTACAAATCCTATAATTTCTCAGTGACTCGTGTGCTAGTTCCCATGTTTCTTCATCACAAGGATATTCCCTAGATTTCCCCACAAAATGCTAACTATTGAATTTTTAGCAATTTAAGATCTGATATGGTTGAGGGGCCTCAAAGCGGGTTAGCTTTTTAATTATTTACAAGTAACACTTCTTGATTAATTTGAAAAAGGAGTAAATCTGGGTCACGTGAGATCTCACTAGTGCCCTCTGTTATTAAATATTTGCTGAGTGTATGGATTCTGCTGTCAGGATTTGGGCTTGCTGATGACAGAAGAAATATTTAGCCAAAGTCAGCCACATGGTGCTTTGGATTTTAGTGCAACCTCTTTGGAAAACAGTACAGAGATTCCTAAAAAAAAAAAAAAAAAAAAAAGGATGGATTTATCATTTAATCTAGCAATCCCATTTCTAGGCATATACATAGAGAATACAAAAACACTAATCAGGTAAAAAAATATCTGCACCCCTATGTTCATAGTAGCACAGTTCACAATAGCCAAGACATGGAAACAACCTAAATGCCCATCAGTAGGTGACTGGATAAAGAACCTGTGGCATATATATTCAAGAGGATTCTATGCAGCTGTTCAAAAATACAAAAATGTGCTCTTTTCAACAATAAGAAGGAATCAGAAGTGATTGTGCTAAGCAAAATAAGCCAGAAATAAAAGGAGATATACAGGATGTTTTCACTTATATGTGGAATATAAAAAGCAAAACAAATGAACAGACAAATCTCAAAAAAAAAATCACAGGACACAGGGACTACAGGGGGTTGAGATGGGTAAGGGAAGGAAATAGGAAACAAGGTGGCAGTGAAGAGCACTAGAATTCTGGTGGTTGGTGTGGTATGAAATATACAGAGACTGAAGTACGATTTCAAGATCCTAAAATGCATATAGCAATGCAAGCAAAAGAAATTAGGTATTTTAAAAAAGAAAAAGAAAAGAAAATGGATTTTAAACCTTGACAGCCCAACAAATGTCAAAAGACAGGGACATTAATGTGTCCCCCAGCTACAGCCTCTAGTGTGCTAACACGAGGCAGTATAAATTCATAGTAGGTGAATCTGCCCTCATTTCTAAACTCCTACCTCTTCAGTTCCCACTTCACTGTGTTAAAACATCCTACGGAAGATTTTGGAATCAATTTTCTATTAGCGGTTTTGAGGAAACAGAAGCCCTACTCAACTGCTGTGCCTCCAAGGGAAGGTCCAAATCCTAATTAGGCCTCAACCTATGTCCTCAGTTCAGTTAGCAGCTATAATTAAGGATAAGCCATGATCTGCCTTTAAAATGTCCTCCACTTTCCATGCCTTACTTCCACAACTATAATTGTTTAAAAAAAAATCAAATCCTCAATGGCTCAAATTGGGTCTTGATCTTATACTCCTATATCTATTACCAAATGTGTAAACCCATGAGCTTCACTGTCTCATTATGAAGAGCCTGTTAAGAGTTTTTAATAATGCAATGTTTTGAGGGATTTTAAAACTCATTCATTCCCTTGTGAGCACCTGTTGATATCCTGAAATACAAACTTTTTACTCATCTCAGTTTTGATGCGGAGTGTGGAGTTCTGGAGACAAGAAATGAAATGTGACTAAACACCTGCAAACCTGTACTGCTTGCCAGCCTCCCAACAGGATAAGATCATTGTCACCTAAGTTGATTTATCACTGATTTGTAACAAGGAGCATAGAATGGGTACAGATAGGCCATTTACCAGTTGTAATTGTATGTGGTTTTTTATTTAAATATTTCCAGTAAAGTTCCCAGAGTAATTATTAAAACCATAGAAGATTTGTACTACACCCAGTCTCACTGACCCAAACACTTAGTACAAGAAAGTAATTGCTTGGGCTAAAATTGACAAATTTGACTGTATGACCCCCAAATCCTAATGGTCACTCTGTGTCCTTAACTTTGGTAAGAGTTTTCCTTGCCCAACATATGGCAACAAGCCTCTAGTCTTTAGCTACTATAGACACTTTTCAAAAACTTCCCTTTCATTTTTTCTTATTACTATGAGCAATATTACTATTTGGCATATTTAAATATGCATACCCAGATAGGTGCATAGGCATATAGATATAGAGATATAGATATAGATACAGACATGCACATACATGAATGCAGTTTGTCGACATTTATTGAATGCTAAACACTATGTAGCAAGAAGTACCAGGAGACATTAAAAAAAAAACACCTAATCACTGCCCACATGGCAGTTACCTTCTAATGGATAATCTGTGATGTACAGGAAGATGACCAAAAAAATTAATTACTCTAGAGGTAAAAACCTCTTTCTCTCTGTGACATTTATTTACTCTTCTTTTTTCTGAGTAAAGTAATTACGTGTCTTGTAAAACTTTTGGAAAATAATCACCTGTAATGCCCATACCCAGAAATATAATCATTTCAATATGTAGTCTTCTAGACTTGTTTCTCCTGTGCTTATAAAAATATGTCTTTAAAAGAAAATTATAATCATACTATGCATGTTATAAGCTTAGTTTTCTCATTTGAAGTCGTTATCAAAGTTTTCCATTTCATTAAACTAAATAACCCACTTAATGATGCTATAAGTTATGCTATAATTTAACATTTCTTTATTCACTACAATGTACATATACTTAACAATACTGAACTGTATACTTAAAATGACTAAGATTGCCCAAAAACTTTAAAAACCAAACCAAAATACTATAATAATGATTTTTTCTCTAGGAAAATTCCTAGAATTGGAACCACTAATGAGGAAAACTAGAGTTTTTTGCTATTTTTCTTATTTTACAAATAATTCATCTTCTTGTAAGAAATCTGAAAATGTCAAAAAAATATAAACAAGAAAATAAAAATTACTTTAACCTCACCATCACTATCAATAGCTTGGGTGACTACCTAGCCAGACTTTTCTGTATATATTATTATACATATTTTTAAAGCATATTGTATTTGGCAGTCTGCACTTTCATATTATAAAATATGACAAATATTTTTCCAAATAAATAAATAAAAACAGACAGAATCACATTTAATTTCTGAAATACATTTCACTGTATAATTATACTATAAGTTACATAACCAATATGGTATTTTAAAATATTTTTATCGTTTCTAGTCTGACATTATTATTGTTTTGATGAGTAGTCTTAGATATGCAGTTTTTGTACTTATGTGATCATTTACTCAAGATAAATACCTAAATGCGAAATTACTAAGTAAAAGAACATGCACATTTTAAAGCTCTGGGAATATGACGTCAAATTTTAATTCAAAAAGGGGGACCACTGTACACTTCCACCAATTTCAAAAGCTTCATTTTTATATGAAATGGTTTTATACATATGGATGTTATTTTTGTACTTATTGTTCAAGGTTAAATAAATCAATGCCACTGATTCAGTCGATTTGAAATTCCATCTTTATCAGACACTTGTGTATGATATGAGCTTTCTATTCCCAACCCTGCCCCCCTCCCCACCACACACACACATACACAGTCCACCCATCATTGTATCTGGCACTCCTACTGTGAAATTCTACTAAAATTATAATAATACCTCAACTGTTCCCAATTAAATTCTTCTTTAGGTACTAGAGTTTACAAAATTAACCTTGCCTCTAGTAATTGCCTACTGTGTGATTTGGCAAACGACATCAAGGACTCTCACTTGAAAATACCTTCCCTACCAATCTGCTATGCCTCTACGCCCCCTTGAAAATTTCTCTCTTTTGGTTACACCAAAGTTCCCAAACAAGCCGTACATTAAAATTATTTGAGAAGGTTTCTTTGCTTGCTTGTTTTTAAATACAGATATCTGTATCCTACCACGGTCCTCTTGAATCAGACTTACCATGGTAGGCTCTAACACCAGTAATTTGGAGGCGTGAAGATCAATGGTTTCAGGAGAAAAAAACACCATATGTATTACCTAAGGATAATCTTTTCCAATTCTTTCTCAAAAGGTGGAAACTGGTTTATTTAATTTCAGCTAATTAGCACTTTGTAAGAGGCTGCCAAGGAGGCTTGAGCACTAAGTTGAAAATCTACAGAATTGGTTTAACTTGGAAGGGAAAGAAGGAACAGAATGCAGTAAATTTTGGAGTGCATTGGGTTCCAGGCCAGAAAGGTCAATGAATAATAAGGTTTTCCTTGATTATATTAGCATGTTAAGTATAGTCAGTATGATCTTAGGTGACAATCAGAAAAATATTCTGTATTTTACTAGTTATGTACTTATTTTTCTGATTTTCCTCCATTTATGGAAAGTCATGCTGGTTTCCATTTGTAACAGTGATGCTAAATGTCATTTTTAATGCACATATTTTGTTTTAAAATTTAAAAGAAAAATATTGCCAACAGCAAGATGATACAACAAAACTTTTGCACATGGTTAGGAATAACGAAAGTTGGCTAACTGCTGACAATGAGATTCCTGGAGTAGCTGCTTACAAGGTAGTTGGGAGAAGAAGCCAAAAGGACAACAAAAACAAACTGCAGCATCTTTGCTCAGGGTCAGAGCTAATACCAACTACATTGGTGTCTCTTAGAGTCCTCACCTCATTTATCAGCTGACAGCATGAGTCAGTCAAACTAAACAATTTCAACTTAACCCAAATGGAAAGTGCTGCCTAAGTCTTATATTCTAATTGTGACCTTAGACTTACTGAATAAAGTTCTAGATCAGGGTGGGAAATCCATTTATGAGTGATATATTTGTGTTAGTTTATATCTTGTTTGTAGATTTACTTAAAAAATGAAACAGTAACCCAAGATCCTGGCATACAAATTCCTTACTTGTTGTGCTTCAAGAAATTGGCTCAAAAACAAGAAAACCTAATTCAGAAAGATATCTGCACACCTATCTTCATTGCAGCAAGCATTATTCACAATAATCAAGATATAGAAACCACGTAAGTGTCCAACAATGGATGAATGAAGAACATGCTATATATATATATATATATATATATATATATATATATAATATGTAATTCATACACATATATCATGTAATATTGTATATTATAGTGTGCATATATATAGTGTGTGTGCACATATATAATGGAATACTACTTGGCCATAAAAAGAACAAAATCTTGCTACGTGATAAGGATGGACCTTGAGGGAAAAATGTCAAACAAAATAAATCAGACAGAAAAAGACAAATACCATATGATTTCACTTATATATGTAGTATAAAATGAAACAAAAGAATGAACAAACAAAACTCACAGATATACAGAACAGAAGATGTTTGCCAAAGAGGAGGGATATTGGGGTAAAGGAAAGTTAAGAGGGTAAATCCAAAGTTAAATTTGTATGGAGGTAGATAGTAACTACACTTATTATGGTGAGCATTTCACAATGTATACAAATATTGAATCATTATGATGCATACACCTGAAATATATATGTGTGTGTATACATAACTTTGTCAAGTTTGTTGGCATTAATAAATCAAGCAGGCAGATTCAAGCCATAATTCTTTTGAAAGTGCAAATGTGCCTTCCAATAAGGGAGTAAATGAGAGACCATGATGGAGAAGACAATGAAAAGAAGCAGAAGGTATTTATTTGACTCTGCTTAGTGCTCAAATTAGTGCAGATCAGCTCCCACTCAACATGAACAAACTATAAAGGGGGTAGGCACTTCACATTCAAAAAATGGATACAAAAAATGGATACAGCACTCTATGGAGAAAGCAAAACATCCAGAATAAAAATCCTTTCTTCCACACCAATTCTGAATCATGTGGATATGCCTCTTTAATCACCCACTTGGAATTCTTTTTCTAAATGGTACTGTTTTTCTGAAAGATTGGTTTGGGAAGGTTTAACAGATTGATTAAGCCCTGGCCTAGACTTTAAAGTCACACAGACTTAGTTTGTGTCCCACCCTCCTCTAGTTACTAACTGTACTTTTGACAAAGTTACTTTAAACTTTTAATTTCCTAGCTTTAATATGGGTATAATATTATTATACCTAAGTCACAGTTTTAGTGTGAACTTAAAACAAGAGGAACTGCTAAGTGTTAATATAGAGCCTGACACATTTTAAGTATACAATAAATGTTACTTTTATTATTTATTTACAAATGTGAGTAGTAAGGTATGTTTTTAAACAGCACTATCTTTTCTCTTTGAAATATAGTTTTGGAATATTAATAACCATTTTCTAACAGCTGGGTTACCTTGAATGCATAGAAGCAGAGGAGCACTGCCCAGGCTAACTCAAATGAAGAGACTGCAATTTTTTCTAGGTATTCCCAAAGGCATCTGTCCTGCCAAAAAGAAAGAAAAAGAATTAACTAGCCCAAATAAATGAGTTTAGCTGATTTTTTAATAGAGAGGAAGAGAGTGGAAAGGGAAAGAGAGAGAGAACTTATACTTGAAAAGACAATGTCTGTTCAAAATCTTTAGTTTTATAAAGTATACAGAACTTCTGAGGAATAAAATTCCCAACAGAGCAAGATTTCCTGTCTTTTCAAATATTAAGTCAACATTTTAATGCATTATTCACTTGAGTCCTTGCTTGAGGGCTAGGAGATCTGAACCGTTGGAAGCAATGTGCACTTAAAGTTCAAATTTATGTCTACATACTTCTCGTGTGACCTAGTGCAAATTTTAGTTTTACTGTTGCTTTTGCTACTTTGGGCTTCATTTTCCTCAACCATAAAATGTTCACAACATTGTTCAATTATTTTTTGTGGGTGTGAGAGTTTATTGAATTAATGTCCCTAATGTGTTGGCACATAATAGGTACGCAACACAGGATAACTATTATTGTTTTAACTAAAGTCCCTCTTCCAAATACTTTTCTGTCAATAACTTGCATCTGAAATTTCTGCAGTTTATTTAAAATGAAGGTTTCTGAGTTCTGCCCTATAACACCAGAATCAGAATCTTGGGGTGAGTCCTAGGAATCTGCATTTTAATTCAATGCCCCTTCTTCTGGGTTTGAGATAAGAGACTGAGAGGGAAAACAGTCTGCATTTAGAGTTCTTTTTCCCTTGGTGAGTCTTAGAGAAGTGGAGGTTTTCTGGAAGTTAGCACTTTTCAAAGTGCTGAAAGGAAAGATCTCTGAAAAGACTAAGAAAGCAAAGAAGTGTTTTAGTATTGAATGGGTGGTCCCAGGGCACTCAGAGGAAAAGGCTGAGAAGATTCAAATCAGTACAGGTGGAAAAAAGATGAATTTATAGCTGACCTTCATGGAGATTAGAGCTTAGGTGAGGGAATGATCAGATGGATTTGAGGCTTTTAGGGTAATTAAACAGGTTGGAGATAAGGAGGGATAGTTGTCCTACTTTCAAAGAGAAAATTGATATAAAGTTGTTTGATGCCAGACTCAGTGTGCAGTGAACTAGTCTATTTTATAAATTTTATTCTTCACAGTTTAAATATCAAATGGCAAAGTTTTCTTCTTGCTATACTACACTACATTTGTAACAGGAAGATTACTTTCTGGTTGTTTTTGGCATGAGTCCTCTGTTTTCTAAACCAAAGCATCTAAAGCCTTCATGCTTGGATACCTAAGGTGCTTGTTACTGCTCCATCAGGAAAGTTATTTTTATATTCTCAGAAAGCATAGAATGTAAAGAGAGGACTGTCAGTGCTGCAGTAAAAAAGGACTTGGCAGTAAACTGTTGAGTTCCCCTACCACTAACGTAATTAGCCAAGCGTGATTATATATTTTATCTCTACAAAGTTTGGATATTTGTAATAATACTTTCAATTCTGCAGTATATTCTACTTGGGAACAACTTCAGTTAATTAGTTTACAGGGCCTTTATGGGAGGAACAATGCCCACCACTTACAGAGGTTCTGCTGAAAAGCTACAAAGAGATGGACACTGGCCCCACCGTCACTAGAAACTTCAGTCTCTGTGCTCAGCAGAGTGCACTGGGGCTGCCTGTAAATCATGCTGGGGACCTCTGGTGAGTGAGTACCATCCTCCAAAAACAAATATTTAGAAACTGCGTGCTACCTCAGTGCTCAACAGAACTTAGAGGGGCTGCCTGTGTACTTGCTCCCTGACTGAAGAGTTGTAAAGAGGAAGAACCCTAGACTCATCATTACAAAAAGCTTCAAGCTTCTTCAGCAGAACACACCTGGGCTGCCTGTGAACATCCCTGTGCTGGAGACTTGTGGTGTGGTAGTACCATCCATCTAAAACCAATAAGCAGAAGCTGCCTGTTGCCTCAGTACGAAACAGAGCAGACAGGGGCTACCTGTGAACTTGTTCCCTGGGCTGGAGAGTTGCCTGGCAGTAGCTGCAAGAGATAAACTGCCTCCCAGACCCCACAGAAGCCTGGAGGCTCCAGATGAAACAGCTGTCAGTGGCCCACCACAGGAGAGTATTCTAGAGAGTGAAACCAGTCCTGCCCACACTAAAGACTGGCACCAGCAACACTATGAACCAACATAATCATACAGGAAGAAATCTAAAGTAAAACAAAATGAAAGCCACAGTGCTAAATTCAAGGCAGAGAAGAAAATCCATGCCAAAATCTAAGTCACCCAAAAATGTAAGTGGCCAAAGAGATAAAGATGCCAGGAGCTCCCAATAGAAGAACTCCATTGATACTGATTGGGACAAAATAACAGATATGAGTTCAAAATGATAGTTATAAAAATGCTGAATGAGCTGCATGAGATACATGCAATTAACCAAAGGCAATTCAAAGACATCAAAAAATAAAGTGACAGAACAAAGGGAATATTTCATCAAAGTTTGATGCCATAAAGAAAGTTCTAGGAGAAGTGCAAGAGATTAAAAAAATACAGGCAAGGACTTGAAGACAAGCATACAAAGTTCCAAAAAACAAACTGAATCTCACAAAGGAAATCTCAGAAACAGAAGACAAGGCACAGCAGTGTGCCTCATGGAAGAAGAGAGAAAAACAAGATTGAGGAAAAATGAAAAAAACCTAAGACAAATATCAGACACAATGAGAAAAACAAACATAAAGATAAAAGGCATCCCAGAAGAAGTGAGCAGGGGGGGAGGAACAGAAAACTTACCTAAAGAGGTCATAGCAGAGAACTTCCTACATCTGTCACAAAAAGCAACCATGAAAACCCGTAGAGCCAAACAGAAGACAAAAATTTCTAAACTTAAAAATACCTATAGAAAAACTACTCTATACTGTTAGAGAGAAAACAAAAATAACCTAGAAAGGAATAGCCAATAGGCTAGTATCAGACTTCTCAGCAGAAAACCAATAAGCTAGGAGAGATTGGAATGACATTCAAAATAATAAAAGACAAAAACTGCCAGCCAAGAATATCAACTCAGCAAAATTATCATTCGAATATAACAGAGAAAGGTTTTCAATGGTAAATAAAAGTTAATGGAATTTTCCTTCACCAAACATGGCTTTCAAGAAATCTTGAAAGGAGTCCTACAACAGGGAAAAGGAAAACAAATATCCACCAAACCCTGAGAATGGTAGTAAACAGCAAGCAAAAGCAGAAACAAAGGCAGGACTGGCAGGAGAGAATAGTAACAATAACAAAACACAAAAAGGGGAAAGAAAATTAGGGAGCCTGTACAAATGTATAAATCTGATATGGTGTCAGCTCATAAAAGACTATCATAGAGCAGTAGAGATAGAGATAACTCACATGACAGTCACAAAACACAATCCTAAAAAGATAGTTGTGGAGTTGTGGAGTAAAGGAAACTTAAATAATTGACCCAAAAATCATCCAGAGGAAAAAAAAAGCAAACAAAAACAAATGGTAAATGAAGCAACACACAGAAAACACAGACTCAAATGACAGTAATAAAGCCCTACCTATCAATTATCATTGCAAATGTGAATGGACTGAACTCACCAATCAAAAGACATAAAGTGGCTGAATAGAAGAAAAATCCCCATCAATATTCCACCTACAAGAAACTCTCATCAGATCCAAAGACAAGCATAGGTTTAAAGTCAATGGCTATGAAAAATATATCAAAACAACAATGAGAAAGGATCAGGACCTGCAATACTAATATCAGACAAGATAAAGTTCCACCTAAAAAGGGTATTGCAAGGCAAGAATGGACACTACATTATGGTAAAGGGGTAATCCATCAAGAAAAAGTAACTAGCACTAATACACATGCACCCAATGGTGAACCACCTAAATCTATAAAACAAATACTGACTGAACCAAAGGAAGATAATGACAGGAACAGAATAATAGTAGGGGATTCCAATAATCCACTTACATGAATAGATAGATCATTTAGGCAGAAAATCAACAAAGAAATAAGGAGCATAAATGAAGCAACAGATGACATAAAACTAACAGACATATACAGGGTGTTATATCCAAACAAAAAAGTATATTCTCAAGTATACACAGAACATTCTTAAAGATAGACTATATCCTGCAACGCAAAACAAGTCTCATCAAAATTGGCAAGATTGAAATTATAGAAAACATTTTCTCTGAGCACCAGGGGATAAAATTAGAAATGAAACAAAATAACAAAACTGGATTAACCACAAATATGTGGCGGTTGAACAACATGTTTCTGAACAACTTCTGGATCGTTGATAAAATTAAGGCTTACCTGGAAATAAAAGAAAATGAAGAGATGAACTATCAAAACATGTGGGATGTAGCAAAAGTAGTACTGAGGTGTGAGTTTATAGCCATAATAGCTCACATCAAAACACAAGAGCCCAAATTAAAAACCTAAGCACAACACCTAAGGAAACTAGAAAGGGAAGAACAATGAAAACTAAAAATTAGTAAAGCAAAGGCAATAATAAAAATTAGAGCAGAAACAAATAAAAGTAAAAACAAAAAAGACCTTCAAAAAGATCAATGAATCCGAAGAAACATACCTCAACATAATAAAAGCAATATATGATAAACCCATAGCCAGCATCATATTCAATGGTGAAAAACTGAAAGCCTTTCCCATAAAATCCAGAATAAGATGAAGTTGCCCTATTTTATCACTACTATTCAACATATTTCTGAAAGTCTTGGGCAGAGCAATAAGGAAAGACAAACATATTAAAGGAATCCAAATTGGAAAAGAAGCAATAAAAGTATCATTATTTGCAGATGATTTGATATTATACCTGGAAAATCCTAAAGACTTCAGAAAACTGCTGGAAACAATAAATGAACACAGCATAGTGGCAGCATATAAAGTCAAAGCACAAAAAAGTAACATTCTTATATACAAACAGTAAAGTAAAGAGGAAAAATTAAAAGAAAATCCCAATCTCAATAGCACCAAAGAAAAATTACCTGGGAATAAACCTAACAAAGGAGGTAGAAGATCTATAATGAAAAGTACAAGACTGTAGCAAAAAGAAATAGAAGACACAAAAGATGAAAGACTATTCCATGCTCATGGATTAGAAGAATTAACTTAAAATGGCCATTCTACCCAAAGCAATATACAGATTTAATGCATTCCCATAAAAATTCCAGATACATTTTTCAAGAAATTGAGTGAATAATACTGAAGTTTGTTTGGAACCACAAAAGGCCTCAAATAGCCAAGCTCTATTCTTGGGCAGAACAGAGGAAAAATCATACTTCCTGACTTCAAACTACACTACAAAGCAATCATTAGCCAAATAGTATGGTACTGGAACAAAAGCAGACACACGTTCCACTTATCTAAGTGGAATAAAATTGAGAGCCAAAAGCATACAATGGGGGAAAGTCTGTTACACAAATAGTGTTGGGAAACCTGGATAGACACCTGTCAAAAATAAAGTTAATTTACTCATTAACACCATACACAAAAGTTGACTCAAAATGAATAAAAAACCTGGACATAAGACCTGAAACCATAAATACCTAGAGGAAAATATGGGGGAAATGCTCCAATACCTCAACCCCAAAGATATCTTCCAAGAAGGAACGGCTATGGCAAAAGCAAAGTAAAACTAAACAATTGGGACTACATCAAACTAAAAAGCTTCTGCACAGTGAAATAACCACCACTGAAACTAAAAAGGAACCCATTGAATTGGAGAACATATTCACACAACATGCATAAGAGAAAAGCTTAATCTCCAAAGTATATGAAGAACTCATATAGCTCATTACCAAAAAAGCAAATGACCCACTCAAAAAATGGACAGAGCTGAAGACACTTATCTACAGAAGACACACAGATGACCCACAGACACTTGAAGACCTGCTCTATATCACTTACCGTCAGAGAAATGCAAATGAAAACCACAATGAGTTATCTATCACCTCACACCTTTGAAAATCACCTATATCAAAAATTCTAGAAACAACTGTTGGAGAGAGTGTGGAGAAAAAAGAACACTCCTACACTGTGGTGGGAATGTAAATTAGTGCAATCTCTTTGGAATATTGTATGGCGACTGCTCAAAAAATTGATCTATCATTTGACCCAGCAATTTCACTTCTAGGAATACAACCAGGGGACACAAAACTTTAATCAGAACAAAGATTTGCACCCCTAAATTCCTAACAACACAATTTACAACAGCCAAGAAGTGAAAACAACCTAAATGCCCATCAACAGATGACTGGATAAAGAAGCTATGGTATATATACTCATCACAATTCTGTGCAACTATTCAAAAATATGAAATTGTGCCTCGTAACAATTCGGATGGAACTAAAGATTAATTCAAAGGGAAATAAGTCAGAAAGAGAATGAGAAGTACAGGATGATTTCACACATAAATATGTTAAGAATATATATATATATATATATATATATATATATAGAAACAAATGCAAATGGAATATAAAGAAAACAAAACAACCAAACAAATATCAACAAAATTCACAGAATGTATAGCTGTGGCTATGGGGGTGGGTGGTTTGAAGGTGTAGGAGACAAGAGAAGAAAGCAAGGGAATGGTAAAGGACACTAGGAGTGGTGGTGAGTATGTTGTGTGAAATGCACACAGACTGGGGTGCAAATACAATATCATACAAAAGCATATATCAATGTGAAAGAATAAAACAAAACTAAAAGAATGCAACAAACGAATGCATGATCTTAAAAAATTCACAGAAAGCAAGACTGTGGCTATGGCGGGATGAGAGTGGTAAGGGAACCACCAGTGTGAACAAGTAAATGAAAATAAAATGAAGATATTTCCTCCTCCTTTCTCTTCCTGTCTGCCTGCCTGAGAACATAGCAATGAATGAAACAAAGAGGTTTTCTGCTGTTAAGGGGTGGCGTAAACAGATACATACTTTAAGTGCTTTAGGGAAAATTTAGCAGGTAAAGGGATCAGGAAGTTGCTATTTTAGAGAGGGTAGTTAGGGAAACCTTCCCTGGGGAGATGGTGAGAACAAAGATATGAAGGGAAATAGTCCAGCCTATGTAAAGTTGTAGAAGGGGGAATAACTTTGGTGTGTTGGACTACTAACAAAATCAGTGTAGCTGGAATGTTACCTGACAATACAGGAAACAGGCAAAGCAACACAGACTAAAATCATGGATAGATTGTTTTTATTTAATTGTGAAAATGGCAGTTGAATGCTGTGCAGCTCAATCCCTAGCTTCTTTCAGGCATCTAACGAGTCTTAACCAACCGCCCTTTTACAAATTCCAAAGTTATCGGATTTTCTCACCCTTTTACAACCACCATTCCCTTTCAACTAGTTCAGAGTTACCATCTCAGAGAGGCCACCTCTATTCTTCTTAAAATTGCAATTCCACTTTGCCCTCCTACTCCTTTCCCCACTTTTCCTCCTTAGTATTTATCACTAGCTATAACTATACATGATATAAATATATATATATATATCTCCTTATCACACATAGATAGCTCCTAACCCAAATAAAATATATTCATGAAAACTTTCTGGTCTGTTTTAATTTCTGCTATATCCCTAACCTGTACAGCCGTGCTTGACATAAAATTGGCGCTCAATAAATATATTTTGAATAAAAAGTAGGATCTGAAATAAATGTGTAACTTCACGTCAGGTTATACTAATACTGCATCGCTCAGTCTTTGAAAAAGGATTCAAGCAGTTAGATGGTAAAGTCCTTCCAGTTTTCAAAATGGGAAAGCGAAGGTTCCCACAATTCTCAGAACGCGAATTTCTCGCCACAATTCAAAATGGCGGAGGAGGGTGGGGCCTGTCACATGTGGGGCGTCACAACCGCTTTCCTTTTCCAGACCGCGGCCCGCCTTGCCGCGTCATCGGTTGTTCCCCCTCACCTCCTCCCGCCGAGCCTTTTCCAGGAATCGCCTGGGATTGGTTAATGGGCTGGTAGTAGGGCTGCGGGGCCGGAACGCACCATCATCACTTCCTGTTGTGGGCAGTCGTTTCCTGTCGCTGCTTGGTAACAATGGGGAAGATAATGGCTGCCTGAGCAACGTCTTCGAGCAGACGCTGGGCTAGAGGCGGGTCTCAACCAGCAACTCTTCCGAGGCGGGCTTGAGAGCAGCAGCTGGGGAGGCTCTCAGTAGCCTCGGCGGTGGCCGAACCGATAAAATCGGATCCAGACACTAAAATCGAGTAAGTGAAACCTTGGGAATCTTACGAGAAATGGATGGAGAGCGAACGGAAGACATCCGTGGAGTCGTGGCTGCCGCGTTCTCTTAATGGCTTGAGTGGCGCGTCGTGGCGGACGCTCGGCGCTGCCTCCGGACCCCAGGCGCCTGGTGCTGCTAGGGGCTCTGTGGCGTAGTCGCCGCTGCCATTTTAGTTGGGTGTACTGTATAGTCGACAGGCTCTTTGAAGAAGGGGAAGGAGGTGGGTAGTACTTCCTCTCAATTCTAGGGAGGGGATTTTCGAGTGTTGGCCTCAGGCGTGAGAATCTAATCATCTCAGGTGTTTCCTTCCTCAGTACTTTGAAGGCTTTCTCCACCGTTTTAGCGTGGTGGGCTTGGGTTTAGGAAGAGGCTGGGGGGGTGGGGAAATCAGATTGTTTAAGTCAGATGCTGGGAACTCTTGGTCCTTTATATAGCCCAGAATTTGTAAAACCCCATTTTGAGCCCTTCTGCAGGGCACTATCAATTGAGGCGCCCCCTGACGCCACGATGACATCTTCCCTATACATCTGAGGCAAATGTGGTTTACTCCCTTTCTCGAATAACCCTGGCGTACCCTTTGCAAGATATCACTGCTAGAATTCCTCCTCCCTTCCCCAAAAGGGAAAAGCTGTTGCGTGTTTGTTTTTCCCTGGGTAAGGGTGGGAATTAGGCCAAAACGCTTTTCAAGTTAATTTCCGTTCCATCCGCCTACAACCCGACCCCTCCCCCCCTCAAAAAAATGCCTAAGGGTCTCGGCTTCTGCGGGCGGTACCTGCCACGTACGCCATAGCTTTAGTAACTAGTATTAACCGGTTGGGCTTCTGCTTCCTGAATACTCAGTCCCTTTTTCCCTTTTGCTGATTAATTTCAAGATGGAGGAGACAGCCACGTTCCTTCCCTAGACAGTTTCTCCATACTTATTCCACAGGTTAGTACGGGAATCTGAGGCCTAGCAAGCTTATTATTTAGGTCATTCTTTTATTTTGGGACAAGAGGAAGCATTTATATCAGGTTGTCATCTTCCATTTACAAGGACCTACAATAATTTTTGCTGGAAATAGGGAGCCCGCATTTCCTGAATCAAAATTAACCGCAGTGTCTTTAGATGATTGAAGGGTGGAAGAAATAATAAACATACTGCTACTGATCATTTCTTTGACTCTTCATGATTAAAGACAAAACAACTATTAATGTCACCTCATCAGGTACATTATGTCCTGAATGGAGAGTGGGCACAATTACAGCCTCCCCCTCCTCCCCAAAATCAGTTTTCTAAATTAAGTACCAAGAAGACAAATCAAAATACTTTTTAAAATATGATTTTAGGACACTCCTCTTACTGAAAAATGTTTCAGTCATTCTTTAGTCTGAAATGTCCTGATGATGTTTAATACTTTTTTTCTTCCTTAATCTAGTGTAGTGTGTCAAATAAGTTCTAGAAAGTAACTATCAGAATCTGAAAGTAATTACTAATATGATAAGAAAAGGTCTGTTTTAAGCAAGCTTATATTAAAAGGTAAAAAGACTCAGCTTTCAAAGGAAATATTTTCTCTCTCTCTATCACACACGATTCCTGGTTCCCTCTGACCTTTTCAGTTTCCCCAAGTATGCTAATACTGAATTAGTTTGGGTGTGGGTGTGTAACTAACATACATAGGAAGGATGTGAATTTTTTAGCATGTGTCTATTTCAAAGAAAATGTCTATCTTATAAAAGAGGAAGAATAATGGATTCTTTTTTTTTCTAGAGCAGAGAGTGAAGAAAACTAAAATCCAGTTTATTGTATTACAATACTATGTCATAACAGTCAGGTAATTTTTTTTGTTGCGTCTCCTGATGGTTTATGTGTGGAATGCATGTTTAAAATTATTGTTTTGCAGGCCCTGTAATTGAATGGGCTTATTTAATATGTTAGTTGGTGTTGGGCATTCTTCGTGATGAGAATGGTGTTTTTCACTGAATTCAAAGGGTAATGTTTCTGAGTAGCTGGAACTCATAATGCTTTATCTGTGAATTGTCCTCTTAAAATAATGTCTGAAGTTTACCAGTACCTGTATAGAACAGAAAAAAAACAAAATAGAAATTTGCTGCCTTAAATCATTTTTGAAATGGGTTAGGTATAAATAGCATTTAAATGTTTATTGAATAACTAAACGAAATGTCAGACTATCATACAGAAATTTAATCTTATTTTGTGTGTTATGTGATTTTTTTTTCCTTCAAGATTCAAAAAGTCATAATGGACATACTACTCTTAATTGGTATCACCTCCTTTTACTGTTACCATCTTCATTATGGCAGCTATGTAATTTATTACTCTAACTAGGATGTTTTCAAAAGCAAAAGGGACAATATTAATAATTAGACTTGGACAACAGGTGCAAACATGGATTGTTCCAGACAAACCAGGATGGGTAGTTAATCTAAATTCATAACTTCTATTGAGTACTTAGGTGCTAAACCCTAAACCCGGTTCGTGTACATAATTTTGTAATGCTCAACAGCAAGCATCCTGAGGATGTTAACTGTTTGATAGCAGTAAATAAGACTCAGAATCTGTATTCAATTAAATAGCTATTAAGTGATGGAATCCCCATTTTAACCCAGAACTGTCAATGCCAAAGTCACTGAACTTTAATGTCTCTAGACTTAATTGCTCTCCAATAAAGTTGGGAATGCAAAGAAAGTGAAAAGGAGTTATAAAAAATATGGGTTATCTTGTATCAAATATTTGTTAATATAGTTAAATCTGCTTTATGAAGCAGGTGAGACTTATTTAACATTAAACCCTCCCCCTTTTGTCACAGTTACTGTTTCAGCTGATACTGTTATTGATATAAATTGAAAAACTAAAATCATAAATATTTTGAAGAAATATTTTAACAATGAAATGATACATAGAAATATTAGGCTGATGGGTTAGATTTATTCAGGTTAGTGAACATGTAGTTTGTGGCCTTTAATACAGTATGGGACAGTGGATTGGGAAATAAAGCAAATCACCAGCCTCCTGTTTCCTTGCTTTGCCGTATAGTGGATAACAAATTAGAAAGTGAAAATTTCTCCTGTCAAACCCAGACCAATGAGGTGCTAGAATTTTAGGCCACTTCCTAGCATGGGGACATGTTGGTTTTTAAGTCTAATTCCCTAACATTTCTGTAATAACACAGAGATCTCCAAAACCTTATGCCTCATTGATTTCAAAAAATACTCAGTTTACATAGCCTTTGAAGTTTTGATAACCAATGTAAGAAAAGTATTAATTCTTGATTTTTTTTTCCTCAAAATAACTGGACATTTCCCAGATAAGCAACAATTCATTTTCCCTTTCATCAATTGACGTATTTCTAGATATTAAAAAACTTGGCAATTTTGAACAATTTAGGAATATATTTATGGACGTGGTTTTCCCTCTAAACTATGTAGTTGATATTTTGCAGATTTTCTCATTTTGGTCTTCTAATCTAAGATATAAATTTTATTAGTTGCAATGGTGCCTGCATATGTTGAGACAAATATCTATAGTGTGTGGTATGTATATGGATATGTGGACCTCTTGCAATAATATCGCGACTAAGTTGGGCCGCTTTTATAATATTTCCAAGGTGATGAAGATCATACTTTCTGTGGGAGAAAGGAGATACTTAGTGTTTGATGTTTTTAATTTTTTTGTGACATGAAAAAAAAAAGGATCATTGTCCTCTTGCTTTCTACTTGACCGTAGAAGAGAGGCATTAATGCAACTACAATTTCCATTTTTTATTGACCAAAGTTCTTGTTAGTGTCAGCTTCACCTAATATGACTATTTGTTATCCAAACTGGAGCACTTGAAAGAGGACCATGTTAGTAATTGTTCCAAGATAGCAACTCTTCAGGACAAAGCAGGGATATAGGGTCACCGTTGTCATCATTTCTATGTCGGAGCGCTGGTTGTCAGCATGTTTAGTCTTTAATACAAGATTGTTTTCTTCATGTTTAGTCTTTAATACAAGATTGTTTTCTTCTAATAACACAGTGGTCATTTATACAGATAAATTTTGTTTTTTTGGTCAAGTGATTTTAATTTTTAAATTGGCTTCACTCATTTTTAGAGTTAATTTTTGTTGAAAAACTCAGGTTCTTAAAATAGTCGTTTCGTTATTGACAAACACCAAAAATGCCAGTAATCAGTGATTTTACATTAATATTTTTTTGAAAAAATAAACTCGTGAATCTTTGGGTTTTTGAATCATTTTGACTTGG
Organism: Solenodon paradoxus; assembly: GCA_004363575.1. Lineage (NCBI taxonomy): Eukaryota > Metazoa > Chordata > Mammalia > Eulipotyphla > Solenodontidae > Solenodon > Solenodon paradoxus. The sequence continues at coordinate 199,433 of RJWH01002663.1, forward strand.
AACTAATGAGAGGATAAGCATGTCATAATTGAGTTTGTGTGGATCAGACTATATTCTAATTTAGTGACTAATTAAATAATAGAAGATGAAATGGGTACTCGATTAAATTCACTCTCTAAAATACTTGAGTGAATTGAAATGTCATAATGGTTTCCTTGAACTAGATCCTGTGAATTGGCAGCATTTGTAAGAGTCTCCAATTGATTTGTTGACATTCTTAACACTCCTGATTTAACTGTTTTAGAGGGTTGTAGTAGTCAGAATTATTTGTGAGCTACCAGTCAATAGACTTCCGGCCAAGAGATTAGAGACACAAGGGACATTTCTGAATCCTTTTGCTTTTTTTCTGCTGTCTTTTTCAAGTGGCAAAGATCAAAGAACAGAAGCAAGTCGAATTTAATATTGCCATTCAGATACTTTATAATCTCTTATTGCTGTAGTATTATCAGCAATTGTGGAGGCATTGGAGCTTCCTTTGATAGTCAGTACTGGAAGAAAATCAACAAATTGTGAGTGATAAGAGATATCTTGATGTAAGTAAAGGTTGAGTGAGAACCATGCCCTAGTTTTTAAACAGTGCTTTATATTTTTAAAAAAAGATGAGATAGTCACCAGAAGGTAGAAGTGCATAAGTAAAAAAGCAGTGAGAGCAGCACAGCTTCTAAGTTTACATCCTAGTTATTCATGTTTCTTAAACTTTATTTGTCTGAGAAAACTGTATTGTGACTTGAGTTAGATCTTAGAGTCACAGATCCATTGAACTGAAAGATACATAGTAGATGATTTACTCCAAACTCTAATATTAATGGAGATCTGAGACACATGAAGATGAATTGGCCAAATTTACATAGCTAGTTAAACTTACAGCTAAGACCCAGTATCTCCTGTTCTTTTCCTTTCACAGAGCTAAGTTCTACCTTGCTACTCATAGAATTAAAAAGCTATCTGTTAACAGCCTTTTGTCTGTTAATTAAACATTCTCTATGAAGAATTCCCAACACTTTTGGTATTTATATATGTGATGTTATTTTATATCCTGACCTCAAATTCAGCAGTTCTTTGTGATTTGACTATTTTTTTTAAGCTGCATTAAGTGTTTTTCATTGGGTGGTATTATTGAGCTAACCTTTATTGACAAGAATCGCATGACATTTATTTTCATCTACTTTATGAGATTCTTAATGAAGCTCTGTTGCAAACAATAATGCTTGCCCTTGATTAGCATGTTCTGCTTTAGAACACTATGGAATTTGGAGCTTGTCTGAGCACACATGCAAAAGGTGAAAATGTTCAAGATACTTTATTAGTTGGTTCATATTAGATTACTTTGATTCCCCTCTCTCACTCCCCTTTTGTTTTTAAAAAGAAGTTATTTGTGCCACACTTAATAGATCTGGCTTATTTTTAAATTGATATTCACTTAAACATTTGAATTTCAAAATTCAGTTTTACACAACCTGTTGTTGTATTAACTGGATTTTGGTGCCTTAAGTCTCCTTAATTGGGTACATGAGGCAGTATATCCATTGAATATAATAATATGTGTGGGCTCATACTTAGCACCAGGTCTCCTGACCCATTAGTACTGAACAGTATGTTTTAAGTAACTTTTTGCTTTACATCACAACAAAATTGTTTTTAGAGATTGGCATACATTGATTAGGAGAATTAAATGAAATACTACTTTTAGCAGTGTTCAGAAACATTGTAATCTGCATAGTTTCTATTAATATATGATTATAAGGGAAATTGAGATAATTAACAATGCTTTAAAATAGTCTCAGTGAATAAAATCTGTTTTAAATTCCCTGTGTACTGAATAAATCTCAGGTTTGGTTTTGATGCTGGCTTTTCCTCCCTGGAATTAAATTTACCTGACACAGTCATACATTCATTGACTAAATGAGTAGTTTTTTGAAACGACTGGGAAAAATTTCTGATTTGGCTGCTTGTTTCCAGGAATTGGTTTGGCTATATTGGCACACAGTACTCTGAAAGAAATAAGATCAATAAAATATGCTATTTATCCAAGGGGCAACCTATTTAAAACAAAAATACTAAAGGTTGACTTATTTAAAAATAAGTCCTGCTGGGTGCATGCTGCTTATAAAAGGTGTTTTGTCATTTTGGAATTTTTCAAACCAAAAGAGAACATGGTATAAACAGCTCATAGTGAGGTTGAATACTTTAAACATGTCTGTTGGGATTGAAGGAATGTATTTTAAAGTATCTTGGGATATCTTGGGGGAGGCACTTGTCCATTTAGTGAAAAGTTGACTGGGACTTGGAATCAGGAGACCTGGATTTAATTACTGGCTTTTTCCATTTACTGGCCACATGGCTTTTGGTAAATCACTTCCTCTCTTTGTGCTTCTGTTTCTTATCTATAATGTAGTGGTAGTGATTCCTACTTCCTAGGCTTAGAGTGAGGATTAAATGAAATACTGGTGAAGGGGTTGTGAAAATAGAGCAGAGGATATTAGTTATAACTAGGGAGAGACCGAAGTGATTTAAGAACAATAATATGTGCTTTCAGTTTTTTTTTAATATATATTCATATATTTTAAATCATTTGTACCTATATTCCATAGAAATGTTCAAGCTTAGAAATGGCTAATGCTAATTTTATACTGAAAGTTTCTGACTTACACATGCAAATATTATTACTCAGAGTAAGATAACTAAGTAAATAGTTTTTTTTTTCCCCTTCTGTTGAACCTGGGTCCAGGCCTTCATAGTCAGTGCCTTCTGAGCCACAAAGAGAGGGTCTATAAAAGGTTTAAAATCCTGTCTTTTATTATGATAGGAGCCCAGGTGTGTGGAGGGGTTCTTTTTCCTCATACTAGTTAAACTGGAAATATATCATACAGTAGGGTGAAATCTGGAAGTCTACTTTGTTAGTATAATTCTCCTCTAATGTTTTTGTACCAAAATGGAGAAAGATCATTTGAACTGGCGTCTTCTGACATCGTTGGCATGTTTTAATCTTTAAAATGTTCATTATCACTTACCAACAGGCCATTACATCTACCTAGGACTGAACTTATGGTTTAGATTTATCCTTTTTTTTTTTTTCATTTTATGCCACATAGGTAGTGAAGGAACTGCTTAAAAATGAGACTAGGTTCATGGGGTGTAAGTGAGATTATTTTACAAAGGTATCTGAAAGCATTAACTTAATTCACATTTTCCTTTTCTTTCAAAATGTAATTACCTCTAGTCCAGGGGACCTCTGCAGGTGTTACAACCATAATGCACACCTTAAATGTCCCTATAGGGTAGAGATATCTTGCCAGTGTTGAAATCTCTTGACTCACTCCTAATCCAGGTGAAATGAAGAATAAAGCAAAAAGAATGGAGGCTTTGGGGAAAAGTAGGGAAGCAAGTCAGTTATTTCTGTGTCTCCTAATCAACTATGAGAAATGAACTGCTGCTTTAATAGAAACCTCTATCTTAGCTAAAAAGTCATGTGTTCTGTTTAATGAAGCTTTGTGAATTAAGTTGCAATTTTAAAATAACTAAGTATTATAGGGTTATGTGGGGGAAAGTATTTTCCTTGATTATCTTGTGTATGTATGGGAGGTTTGGGGAAAGAGTAGCATGTTATGAAAATAATAGTAATTTGGATTTGTTCACGCATTGCTTTATGAGTGTCTCATTAAAAATTTGAATTAAGAAAAAGTAAACCAGAATTAAAATCCGTCTTGCATAAAGTAAACTAACCTCTCAGTTTTCAGGCAGAAGCTGTTTAGATTTCAACAATCTCTAAAAATCAGTGTCAGGAGAGTTTTGAATAGGGATATAGGTTTTTTTCCTCCAGTTCCACATAGTAAATGATAGAATTTCTAAAATATCAAGAGTAGCTATTGAAGATTAATGAACAGTGAAGATTAGTGGATTGAAGATTAGAATCATCTATCCCATGTCTATTTGTAGTCAGCATTATCATTTTTTTAAACTTAAGTGGGATGTATAAGTAGTGGGTTTATAGAGTATGAACAATATATTGGGATCACTGAAATATTTTCCATATGTGGAATTTCTTTATCTTACATGTAAATGCTTAAAAGCTACCCTGTCCAATATGGTAGCCATCAAGCACATGTGGCTGTTAAACATTGAAATGTTGCTAGTATAATTGGAGCTGCATTTTAATTTTCTTTATGTTAAAAACTGAAGTGGTATAAAACAATTTTTGTTAAATTTTAGCTTTGTTTTTTTGGTAAGATTACATTTCATTTTAAGCATTGACACATCAATTTGAGTTGTGCCATTAATATAAAATGCACACTATATTTCAGAGACTTAGCGTTAAAAAAAAACAACCCTAAAACATCTCACTAGTTTTTTATACTGATAACATGTTGAAATTATATTTTGGTTACGTTGAGTAAATAAGGTCTGTTAATAAAATTTACCTGATTTTATTCAAGTAGCTACTTGAAATTTTTTAATTGCATGTATGTCTTGCATTATATTTCTATTGGATAAATGCTACTTAAATCAGGTTATTAACAGACGTGAACTCAATATTCATATTGGGTTTGGTTCGGTCATTTAAATATCTACAGTGTGCAAAGCATTGTGCTAGTGGCTTTGGTGGGGGAGGATTAGAAAGACATTAATTCTGGTTCTTTCCCTGAAGAAAACCACTTAGGAAGAGAAGACACATGCACTTAAAAAATTGAGAAGATCGTATGAGGCAGTAAGTGCCACTTTAGTGTGCATGACATGCTGAATACAGAGGTCAGTGGGACAATTGCTAGGTGAGTAGTAATAGCTTTTTAGGAACTAAGATTTCATTGATTGAACCTTGAAGGGTGAGTGCAAATGGGTGAGGGGGATGCTAAGGGGCTGAGGGAGTAACATTTACAGAAGTATGAATGTAGTATAGCGGAAGGAGTGTTAAAGGGAAGGCATAGGTCAACATAAGTAGATTTGTCTTGTCAAGAAAAAGTATTGTGAAATTGTGTTGCTTGAATCTGGAGCTTAATATGACTCTAGGCCCAGAATAGACATCCAAGATACTTATCTATACTTAATAACATATTTGTCCAAAAGGTTCTTCTAAAATCAGTCTGGTTAGACTCCCACCTAATAAGGAATCCCCTCTTTAAATATCTAGCCTCTACTTGGCTGTTTCCAGAGATGGTTAGTTTACTGGTTGCATCTTCATTTTGAATACCTTTTTGTTAGACTTGTGTTAAAGAGTTCTCTGCTTCCATATTTCTTTAGCTATTGGCCCTCTTTCCATCGTACAATTCTTACATGTTGTAACTCAATATTTGAAGATGGTAATCATGCCCAGTTTGTTTTTTCTTCAGGCTTGATAGCACCAGGTAATTCAACCATTTCTTTTTGGTGTTTCCTGGCTTCTCACCATCTTGGTCATTCTAGATACTTTCGTTTAAAATGTTTATTATACTCCATGTACATTCTGAACTGCAGGTTGCAGTGGAACTGTTACCTACTTTTATTTGAACACTGTGGCCTATGAAAATGTGTGACTCTGTTAGGTTTCTTAGCAGCCAGGTCAAACAGGTTTTTCATTGAACTTATTTAAAAACTTCAGATCCTCGTCAGGTAAACTACCAAGACAGATTTGATCCCTATTCCTATGACTTTTTTTTAGTTCGATAACCCTTAATAACGTGTTCAAGGTAACATCTTTTTTGTTGTTATTGTCTCATCCTCAGCCCACTGAGAATACAGAATATTATCACATACATTTTCAATACTAATTCCTACCTTCAAGTTGTCTATGGAATTGGTTAGCTTGTCTTTGACAGATTCATCCAAATGATTTCTTTTAAAATGGTGAAGTTCATAGGGCTAAAGTTTGCAGGTTAACACTGCTGCATAATCTTTGAGGGTGGCATTCAACAAGTATGAATCTATTAAACTCTTGTCACAGTCTTTGCTACTCAAACTGATTCTGGGATTATCAGCATCACTTGGAGACTTAATTGAAATGCAGACTCTGAGGCCCTGTCTCCAACCCACTGGATCAGAATGTATTTTAATAAGATTTCCTAAGTGATTCATTTGTGTACTGAAGTTTGAGAAGCATTAAAACTGTGCAGAAACCAGAGAGTAAGTCAGCAGTATAATATTGCTATCTGGCCAACCCCAGAGAAAGTTCCCTAGGTGATTCTAATGTGCAAGTCAGGGTTGAGAATCATCCCTACATAGAGCAAATGAAGTTAATTTTCAGTGAACCCCACTTGTGGTAAACATTTTCTTCAGCATGTTTGCATTATATCTGATAGCCTATCACAGAATTTTCCCCTAGGTTTATTGTCGAATTTTGCTGAGCTAGTTTATTAGACTTCACTTTCTTTGAAGATTTGAATCATTGTTAAATCTAGTATTTTTACATATCTTGTTTTCTGATTTCTCAAAGATTATGAGAAATTTTTCAGTGTGGCTTAATCATTCTCTCTTAGAGAAGTTTGTTTTTTCCATTATGTCCAAATTTGATTCTTCTTGGAGAATAAAATGGAAACAAAATAGTCTAGTGCCTCTACTATCTATTTTCTGTTACTGTGACAACATGCTCACATCTTGTTTCAGATGCTGGTTTTCAAAGCCATTTAAGAAATGTTTCCCATATTTTTGTAAGTTTGTTTCTTAACAGGCTTTAACCTCCCTGACATTGTCTTAAGATTTTGTGCCATTCTTGGAACATTTCTTGGTATGTGGAACATTTCTTGGTATGTGAGTTTTCTGTTCCTTTGCTTAGTAGACATTTTTGCCTTCTTTGAATGATTTATATTTTTAACACCATTCAAACCTGTATTTTATCACTTATTTTTAGATTTGCTAGTCCTTCACAAGCAGACCATTTTATAAATTTCGTGTTAGTGGTGTTCAGAATAGTTAGCTGCTAAGAACATTAACCAAATGTTACTGGTGCTTTTCTTTGGTTTGAGGTATTGTGGGTGAAGTTTCTTTTTTCCTTTTTGCTCTTCTGTATTTTTCTAAACTTACGTGTTTACTATTACCAATACCAAATTGTATTACCTATTTATGGAAAAATTTAGCTTCCATTTGTTTATTCATTGCCTGGCCCATTTAACTTTTTATGTATATTTTATTTAACCTATTGATTTCCTGTCGTCTTCATGTTTAAACTATTAGGAAAAACATCTTTCAGAAACTTCTAGTTTAGTCTTAGCAGAATTAAGGAATCTTAGTTATGAAGATTAGGAAAATCCAAAAATATTATGGTCTTCCCCTTTCTTGACAGGCTCATCTTATTTGTTCAGACAATGATAGAACAAGTCTAAGACTAATGATCTATGGAAAACGATGGAGATCTAAATGTGCTCATGTCTGAAAATTTGTTTTAGGCTAAACATAAAGGTAAAAAAAAAAGGCTTCTTTGTCTTTTTATATCCGAACGGGTTTAAGAATTGGGAACATCCAGATACTTCATACTTCAGTTATTGTGTGTGGGGTTAAATCCTAGTACCAATATAGACTACCTCTTTTCCATATATCAGATTTTCATATGTTCTTGAAATTGACTTATTTTTTGTGAATTTAAGGTGAATCTGGAGCTGGAAGGAAAATATAGAATAAATATTTTTGATTAGTCTTGTTTTACATTGTTTTGCACTCATTGTTTTTCATTCTAGTAGTTAATTGAGAGTATGTGGAAATTTGCCAGTATAGTAATTTCCTACATTCATTCAAATAGTGAATGCTAATTAAGAATTTTTGGCTAATTTTATATACTCTAAAGCAAGGTTTGGCAATTTTTTCTTTGTAAAAAGACCAGATAATAAACTTTATTTTGCTTTGCTGATCAAAAAGTGAAATTGAGTATATTACATGGCTATTTATATGAGAAGCCAAGTTTCCAGAAAGTTTTTGTTGATAAAATTAAAAGTGCAATAATAATTGAATACAGTGTTTTGTAATATCAGTCTGCTAATGAAAAGAATGACATTCTTTTGGGACAATAATATTTTACTTAATTTTGGAATTCAACATATTCCATATCAAAATCAGTTGTAGATGTTCATCTAATATTGCTTACTTGAAATGAAATTGTACATTTCCTCTTTAAAAATGTTTTTTTTCTATATATAGGTGTTGCTATCTAATCATTCCAAAAGTACATACTTTTAATGAAATGTGTTCATTCTTAGAAGACATTTGTAGAATTCCATTAAGATGAATCTCTTGATATTTGCCTTTTAGTATCATTACACTGCAATTATTACTTCTAGTTATAGTTAAGGTAGAAGCTCCTCAATTGCACAGTTGTGAATTGATTTTGAAAAAAAGGAAAATTTGTTTGTACTTGTATTGAGGTCCAGAAGTGATCCTGGAGCTGTAGTTTGTACTCAGAAAATATATGGGCTGCAGATTTGTGTGGAAATAGAGCTCTCACTTCTTGAGTAGTACAAGTGCACAAAGCAGCTTGACATTGTGACTCCAGTGTTAGTTATTGTTGAAATGATTTCACCACAGTTTATTTTGCATATAAGCTGTGTTTTGCCTTGCAAGTTTAGGTTGAATTCATTAAGAAACAAAGTCTGCAGCAAAAGCTAATTTCCCAAACCACTCATTGGTTATATTAATTGAGGGTGGTTCTCATTCAGAAAAAAAAAAATCAATCTTGGCCCTGAGTACACGTCTCAATAAAACTTTACCAATGCTGAGCCATCAAAATTAGCAAGTGATAGTCAGGATATATTCAGCTTCTATTTCTAACAAATATTCACAGAATTGATGATGGTTAAGTCCACAGTAGTGAAGTTCACCGTTGACACTGCTGGTTCAATAATGTGATAGATACAAAGTTTTCTAGACTATCTGCTGATGAATAATGTAACAAATAGCATTAGAATTTATATCCCTTACGTTTTCACAAGCTTTGTAAATTGTCCAACTAGATTTTATTTTGGTCTGCTTTTATTTTTACCACCATTTCAGTTATTAATACATCTTAGCTGATTCCTCTTCAGGTTATGCCGAATTAGTGTTTTCTCATTTCTGAAAATGTTATCTGTCATTTATTCCATGGAGACTATTCATAGAGACTACTTGACACCTTGAATAAGCAACAACTGAATATTATCAGTTAAGTTTTTCTCATCAAGAATTAAGGAAAGCCATTTCATCATTGATGCCTTGTTTTTCAACTGATTATTGACATATCCCAGTATCATCTTTTGATCAGTTATACTCACCAAAAGGCTAATAATCTTAAATAGATTTCTTTTCTCTGGACACATTTTTTAACTTCTGAAGTCAAACACAGTGTAACCTGCCAATAAACAGCTTTCCTTGTATAGCCAACAAATGAGCCACTTAGAAAATTTAGTTGGGTTGGAGCCTCAGTTTTCACTTTTGTAACAAGTATTTTGTGATAAGATTTTATTTTTTAATTTTTTAGATTGTAGTTTAACTGTGAATTGGGAATATTTTCATGAGTGCTTAGTCTGATGTCAGTATATATTTAACTTAGTACAGTTATAATCTTTGCATAGTAAGTGCAAACTTTACCATCCAATCTGATAACAAATAGTCCAGCTCACCTTTAACTTTAAGAGTGCCATCCTAAGTCTGTTTTCTTTTCATTTGATACAATGAGTATGTACTTGTAGTTTTAAAAATGTCGGTATGGTGATATCCACAGCATTTAAAATTCTGTTGAGGTGTAATTGCTGTCACTGCCACTTAGAGTACACAGAGCACCAGTGCAAATCAATGAGAATGCCACATAGGTTTCTGTCACAACTACTCACTCTGTCATTATACCACAAAGCAGCCATAGATAATATGTAAATGAATGTGTATGACTGTGTTCTAGTAAAAATTGACGAGCACTGAAATTTGAATTTCATGCAATTCTCACCACAAAATATTCTCTTTAAAACCATTTAAAAAGTATTGACCATTCTTAGAGCCCAAGGTGAAAAAATTAGGCAGCAGGGATGAATTTGGCCCGTGGGCCATAGTTTGCCTGACTCCTGACCTAGTCTTTTCTTAGTACAGCAGTGCTTTTCAACATTTTTTTGATTACAAAATATTTGTAATGAGGTCTTAAAAATCCATGTCTTGACCTGCAATCTGCATTTTTGCATAGTTAAAACTTGTATAGACTACATGCTGACTTCTGTTTTTAAGATTGATCTCCTTTCTCCCTTTAGATAATTTTCCACTTGTTCATCAAGATGGAAAGCTCAGATTTTAACGATAAAGGAAGTGGTGATCAGTCTGCAGCACAGCGCAGAAGTCAGATGGACCGATTGGATCGGGAAGAAGCTTTCTATCAATTTGTAAATAACCTGAGTGAAGAAGATTATAGACTTATGAGGGATAACAATTTGCTAGGCACCCCAGGTATGCAATGTAGTTTAAGGATTTATATATGTAAACTGCTTTACCTTTAGAAAATCCTGTCTTGTTAGCCATTGTGAAGTATGATTTCAATATAAGGGACAGAGAATGACATTTACTTATTTTCTGATTCTGTTTACAAATATTTGAAATTATTCTATATCATATTTGTAAGTTATGAATTGCATTATTAATTTTTACTGAGTCGAATGAACTAGACATAAGTCTAAGCGTGGGGGATAGCTAATGAGAACTTCAGTTCTTAGGAAAGGCCTGTTTTAGTTCGTCATCTGATTTCCTGCAAGTGTCCCTGTCATGACCCTGAGTAAAATTTCAGTTATTCAGAATTTTGTGCTTGGTTATTCTCTTTGGCCCAATTAGGTCCCATTTGATCCTAGTTAAATTCATTATCTCTCTTCTCATTTCTGTTTCATTCTAACTGACCTCTGGGTTATCGCTTACATTTTATAAAGTAAAAGTATTAGCATGCCTTTTGAACCAAGAGTAACACATGAGTCACAATGCACAAATTGTCGTTCTGGCTCTGCCATTTATTTGGTGTTACTTCTGGCACATACCTCACTTAGTCTGTTTCGTTGTTTTAAAATGTAGATAATATCTACCTCCCAGAGTTGCAATTTATAAAAATTGAGACATGCAGTAAAACCTTTGGTAAACTGGAAATGAACTTGTATAAATACAGCTTCTAATATCATGCCCCCAAAAGAAGTGACTTTTACCTAGGTTCCTCCTTACTCCTTGGTTTCATCTGTAGTCACTGTTTATTTGTAATTTAGCAAACATTTTTAAACTATTTTCAGGTGAAAGTACCGAGGAAGAGTTGCTGAGAAGACTACAACAAATTAAAGAGGGCCCTCCACCACAAAGCTCAGATGAGAATAGAGGTATATTTTGCTTTGATGGAGTGGGTAGAGGATGGGATAAAGATCTTCATAATGGTAAATGTCCCCCAAAGATTATCCAAAAATGGCACAAATTAATTTGGGGCTAAGTAACGGCTCATAAAAAAAGAAGTGGCATTTTCTTGATATTTGGTGACAATGTCAATATCTGGTTTTTTCAACTTCATCTTTGAACTGTTTGTGTTATTTAGGGCACAGTGATACATATTATTTTTAAATATGATTTCTTGATTTTCCACCTCCATTGAAGTTTTCTCCTACCTGTTGAAATGTCCCTTTATAAGAAATGTGACTTCCTTACCAGCAGAAAGAAACATTGCATTTCCTTTACTCAGTGGCTCTCAAGGGGGTCTAATTTTGCCCCCTAGTCCACTGGCACTGTCTGGAGACATGTTTGGTTGTCATGACTGGAGGTTTGCTACTGGCATCTAGTAGATATAGATCCAGGATGCTGCTAAGCATCCTCGCATCCTAAAATGCACAGCACAGTGTTTCCCTACAGCAAAAGATTA